>CAAE01014993.1:1530392-1560759 GCA_000180735.1 Tetraodon nigroviridis | reverse complement strand
CATCTTTAAATGCATCTAAAGGCAGTGGAGAGCAGATGGAGACCAATCGGCACGTCCTGCTCCGTTCCACGATCTTGAGGCTAATCTGCCCGCCGCTGGAATCTGACAATGTGCAAAAATAAAACCAACTTCTCTGCACAGTCCTCACAATGTTTTGCTGACGTTTGTCGAAGTTGAGGCAGTGAGAACGATAGCGCGCGTGCACACACACACACACAGGCACACACTTCCTCTCTCAGTCTCTTTATGTCAATTTTCACAATGCATCAGGCATCTGAACTGCGTCACCTACATCCGAAGTGCGAATTGATCGAGGTGAAAAAAAAATGAAAACGCATCAGTGCGTAAGTCTGTCTCTTAAAACTTCCTGAATGAGCCCCCACACACACACACACACATACACACACACACATCAGATAGCTACCTCCACCACAACGCTTTGAAAAAAGACTTCTGATATAGAGAAGAGTTCATGCTGAAACAGTAACAATATGTTGCTTTTAGAGGAGAGAAATATGGAAAAATAAGCAGAATGGGATCATTTTGCATCATGATAGAAGGTGCAGTTAAAACTTTTTTTTTTTTTTTTTTGCCTTTATTTTAGTCTGTGTTTTTCTTCAGTCGGATGTTATTTATTCATCTTGTGGCTTTCGACTTGAGCAAAGCACGTGCTAGGTGTAAAACTCTGAAATGAGTCTGAGCAGACGTTCCAGGAAGTTTGAACAGGTTTGCTTTTCGAAACTTCACTGGGATTTGTAAAACTTTGCCGATTCGTGCCCGTGAGTGTAGATGGCTAAACATTCAATTCTCATGCGGTTTACCTCCGTCAATATCAAGATGTATACTTGAAAGCTCAGCTGTCATGTGACTGACTCTGAAGTAACTTCCCAGATTGTGCATTGATATCAAACATTAGCTGTTTGTGCATGACTTCGGTGGCCTAAAAACACGATTCTGTGTGTTTAAGCTGATCGCAGTATATATGGTAATCATGCAAACTCAAACAGAACGCGCTGGTTCGGGCCCACAATGGACCCTCATTGGGCTCATACCAATAATGTGCTTTTTGAATAAATAGGCCCTTTTTATTTTCAGCTTCACACATAACAAGTGTTACACAGTAAATATTACCAGTTCCTTCTCTGACCGAACAGCCCTGGCAGGTGTGTGTGTGTGTGTGTGTATGTGTGTGTGTGTGTGCGTGTGCGGGGGTGACATTTTATTGAGGATGTGCGGCTTGTGAAACGAAAAGTGGAAGTTTCACTGTAATTGTGCCTGAGTGCAGCATTTTCTTGATTTGGCTCCTGTAAGGTCCCTATCGAGGTGAGAGTTCCGCTGGTGTTGCCTCGATGTGCCGCTGACTTCCACATGAGATAGCACGAGGGGGCCCTTTCTCTTGCGTTCGGTGTTTCTCGCAGACGGGGCTGACACGGGCTTTTCTTTCGCTGTGGTGTCTGGGCCTGTTTTTCATTTGCACAGAAAGTGAGCGGGGGAGTTTGCAGCTGCCACCCAAATGTACATTTGGGCAGAGTGGTAGTAAGATGGGGGCGGGGAGGAGACCACATGGTCCCCTCAGTCACACTTCAGCAGTGGGCTGGTGGAGGAAACTGGGCCGCAGGCTCGGAAGGGTTATTTCCACTTTCTAATTTGTAATGTGGAGGTTCAGAGTTTATTATTAATCATATTACAATTATATAATCTGCAAAAATAGATTAGACAGTGCATGAGCCCTGTGTGTTAACATTTATATATTTTCCTTTCACTTGCCTATTGACACAGATCACATTACTCTTCAGTAATAAATCAGCACAATTTCAACGTTTTTTCCCTCAGATATGAGTTTTAGGTGTCACTCTTATCACTGTCAGACTCACCTGACGCTCGTGTGCCTAAAGAAATTGTTGTTGTTGGTTTTTTTTGATGGTAATGCTTTATCATGCTGTTTAAAGGATGCTTGTCTAGATGGGCTCTGAGGAGAATAAGGACCACTCATGCACAAGTAGAACGATAACCGATACTCCACAAACTGAGTCCTGTTACAACTAATGGACTGCATCAAAGAAGGAAAAACTGCATTAAGCTTGGTTCTTAATTTAATGTATAGATTTAGGTTGGCAGGCAGTTAGATCAATGACGCTCACAGCTCACCACGGTTTGTTTTTTTTTTTTTTTTATGTTTTTTTAATGACAGCTTGGTTTTGCTTCTTCTGCAGGATTAACATCTGCAGTGAAAAGTCCTCGCAAGAGCAGCTGATGAAAACCCTTCCGTTATATGAAAATGCACTGCGTGGCTCGGTGCCCGTGCTTGATTATCAGATGATATCATCCTGGCACCGACGGTCTGGGCGGCTCCTTTTTCCCGTCTGGGGTTGCTGTGCGAGATGGACAGCAGATCCCCCAGGGGCCAATGAAAGAGCCTGTCATTAGAGGAGCTTCCTGTAAAATGTTACTTACAAATATCAGGGGCACAAAACACAGAAAATACTGTGTGTGCTTGCATGTGTGTGTGTGTGTGTGTGTGTGTGTGTGTGTGTGTGTGTGTGTGTGTGTCAGGAGCAGGCAGGGATGGATGTAGGTTAACTGCTGCAACAGGAACGTCCACTCTTGGCAGCACACGCGTGACCTCGTTAATCTCTTCTTTCTCTCACTGACCAGGGCTGTGACTCTTTTGCCGCGTCAGGTGATGAGTCACGGCGCCGATGAGGCGATCCAATCCATCTGTACGTGCACGGTGACAGCAGCCACTCAGCGATTGCTCACATCACATGACGGCCTAAGAAAGGTTGACATCATCTTCCCACCAAAGCTTTTTTTTTTCCCCTTAATTTGAAGTCTGCTGAGGTTTTTTGCCAACTTGCGGCCATCTTTTGTGTGTCATTCCTGACAGAATGTCCATTTCAGTCTTCTTTTGCCTTTCTCTACTTCTTCAGATCTTGTTTTATCTTCCCTCTCTTTCTCGCTCTCCGCCATATGCCTTCTTTCTTCGCCTCGCCTCTCCTCAGCACCCTCCGGCTATGGCGACACGTGCGTTGCAATCTGTGTCTCCGGCGCTGTCTCCCCCCCAGGCGTCCCCATCACCCCCACCCCTCCACCCCTCCTACCCGCTCTTGTGCTTTTAGGACCCTCTGCTTAATTCATGAGCTTCCTGTGGCTCCTGTCATGTCTCATCTGGGCCACAGGAAGACAGGACGTAAATAATGGAGCATCACCCAAGACACCTTGGGAGCTGTGGACGACTGGGGGGGGGGGAGGAGGTTGGGGGTGGAGGGGGCGAGACTGCTCGGATAACTTAGCGAACATAAATTCCCCACAGCAAAAATCTTTAGCGCTGATTAACCCTGGGTCTTTCTTGGCATTAGAGATGATTTACCGTAGGTTCCCTCCTTGGGTTTCGTAAAGTACCGCTTTAATCAACGCTATGATGAGACAAAATGTTGGAAGTTGGTTTTGGTCTTAAGCGGTGCAGACAGATTCCTCCAAGCAGATCCTTCGAGTTTCTGCCTCCTGGATGTTTGTTCTGTTCCCATCCATAAAGGATGGTGTGGGACAGGGGACTGAGCCTGAGGCTACGAAGGCTCCAGGAGCCAAACATCCTTGGGTAGTTTGCCCTCCTCTTACTTTTTTTTTTTTTTTTCTTTTTCCACACCCTCATCAGTCATGTGGCAGGATTTCCTCCATAATGCATTTTGAAGGCACCCGGTAGTTTTTTTTACGACTGGCTATAAATTCCACAAACAACCTATTCACGTGGAAGAGGCTCAGTGTCGGGATGTACGGTGAAAACCGGTCCGGCAAAGTTTATATATTCTCATTTCAGCAGATGATGCTGTGCTTGTGTGTCTCTGCATAAGTGTTTCCCTATATGTGTGTGTTTCACTTCAGCAGCTCCCTGATATTTAAATATCTGCACATCTTTCTAAACATGTTTCCATGTGTGTCGGCGGACGGAGAGAAGGAAAAGGGGGGGAGGCGGGGGGTCATGAGTGCCACTGCAGCTGATCACATGAACAGAACACATCCTCCTGGGGTTTGTCGACTCGAGAACACGCTGCGTCCTTATTGATCTGCGCCATGTTCAGCAAATCTGCTACTTAGGCCGAGCTGGGTTTACACTCACCTGTGTAATCCCCTGCCGTTCAGCCTGGGGAACGCGTGTTGTTTAATTCTGCTTGATCTGGCTCCCTGGGGCTGCCGATGCAGCCCATTTGCTATGTACACACTTACTGTGTGTATGTGTGTGAGACAGACTTACATCCGCTCACTTTGAATGTGGTAGATATCTTGCACATTTTTTTTTTTAAATAGATAGACTATAAAGACCAACAACAACAATAAAAGAATGCTCTGCTTATAACCATTACACCCCCAGGTGGTTTAAAAGAGGGTTTTAAGTATTGTGCAGCTTCAGAAACAGATGAGTCATATTCTTTCGTTTTACGACTTTTCAGGAATTCTTTTTATGTATTATTTATCTGTTTTGAGGGTTTAAGCAGTTGTCAACTAAGCTCTGAATGTTTGATTTCACTGACAGTGTTCATGGTAGGTTTACCCAGAAAATGGCAAGATGAGAAGTGTGAGCAGCTTCCAGGAGGAAGACAAGGTGTTAACCACCCGTGGGGAGGGTGTCACCGTTGTCTTCAAGCTGCCGGTGGGCAAAATTGAAACACTCGTAGTTCAAATGGAGAAAAAAGTCTCAGACAGTGAGACAGAGTACCTCAGCCTGACCCGGACCTGGACGGGGGGGCTTTGCTTCAGTTGAATCGATTCGTCTTTGAACGCATCGGTCTATCTACAGAACCAGCAACTGGACTTTTTACAGCCGTTCACTCAACCAACACAAAGTTAGAAGGGAAAAATGTAATGGCTACAGAAAGAAAGAAACAAAACAACTTTCTGACAGTTAAATTATTCTATCATTGTAAAAAAAAAAACCCTGTTTGTTGTGAGGCTATCCCAACAACCGGTGACTAAGCCGCGTATGGAAAACAAAATAAACGTGTTTCCTCTGCCTATTCCTTGCACGCTGCTTGATATTTACTGAGGCTGCAGGAAGCCGGCAGGAAGCAGGAGAAGGGCACCGTGCGATAAAGAGACATGCATGCCAAGAAATGCAGCGTGCGCAGCGGGTTGTGCCATTATGACACTAACTGTTAATAAACTTACACAACGACTTTCCAGGCGGCAACATTTCATGGGATCACTCCAGCGCTTGAAGAGGCCCAGTAATGGAACAGAATGAAGCACATTCGGGCATTAAACCCAATTTAGAGTGCAAAATAGGTGGCGTTCTGAATCAGCTGAAGGCACTGAATGGAGGAGACGAGTGTCTTCTGTCTGTTTGGAATGAAAAAGGAAGTGTGTTAGTAGGATAGGATGGAGTTTAGCCTGAGTGGAGCCAGCTCCCTTGGGAGTGACTGGCGGAGCGGCGACGGATTAGACACCAGGGTGAAGAATAAGGGCACTGCAGGTGGGGGAATCTAGGGCAAGCCATTAGACAGGGAGGGGGAATTCATCTTCAATGCTGAACTCACATGTTTCCGCAGAACCAGGAGAAAAAAAAATCATCTTTGGTTAATAGAGAAAAGCGACTCCTGCGCTTTCTTTACAGAACAGGGCCTTCAACACTAGTGCAAGACACGTGAAATATGAAAAGTGGAATGATTCAGATCTCTTTCTGCGGCACGGAGCTTTCCATTTTCACCTGCAGCAATTTTCTCAGCATCTTTCTGAAACAGGAGCAGACGTTGCGTTTCGCTCGGGGCCCAAAGCTCGCACTGCAATTAACTACAGAGTTCTTTTATCCCTCCTTCCACTTTTACGAGCTAATGTTCTTCAGAGATGTTCGGTAAACACGCGCTCTCCATCTCCGACCCCCGGCTGCAGGATTTGTCCCAGCAGTCATGTCGGGCTCCGTGTTAAACACACAGAATTTTTTTTTTTTTTTTTGCTTTTGTTCTTCTGGCACATCTGGGGATTTGGAGATCAGAGCGAAGGGGTCCAGATAGGATTGCTCCCCGCAGATTTTTAGCAGTGCATTTCGTGCATGATTGAACAGCAGCCCTCAATGTTGCTCTGGGCTTTTCGTCTTCAAAGAGGATAAAGGTTAACTTCCAGATCAGTAGTTATGGTTCTATCATTACTGCCTCGATAGGAGCTATTTTCATCTCTTCTTTATTTCACTTCCAAAACACTGAAAACGTCTGTAACCCACACACCAAATTAAATGTTATTTAATATGAATATTATTATTATTATTTGAAGAGCCTATGTCTCTTAGCTCTCCAAGACAATCAAGGTATCATGAATTCATAACCCAGGCAAAGTTGTGCTGCAATGATGTCAACTAAACATGATACTGAAGTGAAAGAAAGTCCCAGTGAGGCTGAGCAGAGCTGACTGATGCCCATCTGTTATGTGAGACCACGTGGAGGCCCAGGAGGACGAGAGACCGCGGGCCCTTTCGCTGCACATACTCTATGTCTATGTAAATGTTATTTCTTTGTCCATTAACAGTATTTTCAGACAGTTAGTGGCAACTAGAATTTTGTAAACTTTACTCTTATTTGTCTATCTGTGGTGTATTTCTGCAGGCCAGAGGCGTCCAAAAGGCCTCTTTATAAGTCACGACAGGAAGTAAAAGCTGTGTATTCAGTAGCCGTGTCTCCAGGAGCCTGCTGCAGTTTCATGTCTCATCCTAGTCACAGGGTTAATAAAAGGACATAATGCAGGGGGAAAAGGACAAAGACAGAGGCCTGATGTTCAGCAATACTGGTGACTAAAGCGGGAACTCTTAAGAAAGCTTGCAGGATGGTAACTCTTTAGGCGAAGCCTCAGATTGTGCGTAAAATGTGACTGAGGCGCCCTCTAACGGTCTCATTTAGCACCTGCATCTAACGTGGTTCAACCAGGAAACGCGAGGATGCTGCACAAAAATTGTATTTTAATTATTAGAAAATAGCGTCATAAATAAAACACGGCACAGCCATTTTTAAACATAAAATCTAGAGGAATCTACATGATCTAACATGCTTTATAGTTTCAGCATTTGATGGGTTTTCCAATTTTGATGGAAAGGCTGTTTCCAATCTAGCCGACAATCAGAAATCGACAGTAGATGGCGCTGTTTCCCCGAGACTCACGCAAGCGTCAATAATTAGGAAGCAGGAGCAGCCATGGAGTTCAGGGACCACAATCCCAAACACGCAGAAAAACTCCAAGGATACATTTTACAATGGAAAGAAATATTCCACCTTTCGTAAATATAAATGGCCAGCTCCACAGAGCAAAACTGCATTGCCTCAGTGGCTAAAATGTTCCTATATCATGGGAATGGAAAGACGTGACAGACAGAAATTACAGTCCCTTTGCTCGGCCCGCAGTTCCCCGGTGCCTGCTTCATGCAGCTGTAAATAAAAGTAATTGTACGAGAGCTTAATTAAATGACATAAATCCTGTTTACGACATCTGGTGCCAAGCGGAGGTGCTGATTCGCAATGCAACGGGCAGAGGAGAGAGGAGAGGAGGGTGCAGTGTGTGTGTATATTGCTGCCTAGTTACATTTATATCTGCATACATTACACCAGATCTGGAGAAAATATGCTTCATCACTGTTTGGTACCAGAAAATCTCTGAATCTGTGTGTGTGCGTATGTGTTTGTATGTGTGTGTGTTCAAAAAAAAAAAATCGCTATCATCGCCACCCAGACACTGCTGGGATTGAGAGTGAGAGACAGCGGAAAGCGGCGAAGGAGGCAAATCGCCTGTCCTGACCTTTGAGAGAGCTGCGACACACAGTAATAATCCACCGGGGTGGGGTTGGGGGACGGAGGGCTGGTGGTGGAGGAGGAGGTCCAAGGGGGTCAGAGCCTGTTCGGGTTTTACTCTGCCAACAAAGGAGAAGAAAGGAAGAACAGCGGCGCTGCGGAGGAAGATAAGACCGGAAAGATGAAGAGCGGAGGCCCGGCCTCTGGATCCGCAGGCCCTTGTTGTGGTGACAACAGTTTTCTCTTTCATCACAAACCCACCGCCACGTTTCACCGTAAATCCTGTCTTCCCTCCATCCCGCTGCTCTTCCAAGTGGATCAGAATCTCGCCCATCTCCCTTTTATCCGCCGTCTCCACCCTGCCAGCCCTTCCTTGAGATTTGAGTGCTGAGAATTCCGCTTTATGCGCCTTCATTAAATTCCAACTAACCCCATAACTCTCCTCCCTTTGATTCAGCAGTTCGTTTCTTTTCCCCGCCACGCAGATATAGCCCGCAGATGCACCAGCTCAGGGCTGCAGCGGCGTTATGGGGCCCTTGACTTGTTCATCAGCCAGGCAGCAGAGAGGTTAGCATGATGGACTAGTCGCTGATGGCGCCTGTCACCGTTGTGGGCACCGTGCTCTGATCTACATCGTCCGGGGATTTAAGCACTGCTTCATGTCCCGAGCAATTACGGACTGCTTCGCTACAGTCTGCCGAGAGAAAGCCGAAGATGTATTGGTGGGAACAGTTCCCCTTTCTGATGGTGAATTATTTAACCGCTACATCACCGCAGATGTGATTTAGATCATTTCCTCCACCGCTTCACTCACTTTAACCTGCAGTGTCTTTTAGCAACTTTATTCTCATGACTTCTGACTCATGACTTTAGCACATCGATGTGTCCTTTTAATCGAAGTTCTTTTTTGTGTGTGCGTGAAAATAATGGTGGAGAGTGAGGTAGGCGTGTCTCTGTGCAGACCAGAACTCTCTGAGCTCTGCAAAGAAGCAATTAGCTGCAGGAGAACTCATATACGTAGCATTTTGTTATTACATATAATGAATGAGAGCTAGGCTGCCGCTAATACAGCTAATTTGTCTTTCTGAGGGGCTGCTAATGATGCGAAACCCTCCGCGTGATCTCACCAGCAAGAACTTTGGATAGTCTGACACTTTCCATTAAAAATTGAAATGCAATCAGTGTTGTAATTTTCTGCTGCAACACTCGCTCAAGTCGGCGGCGCTGAAACAACGGCCAGCCAGTTCGGGATAACGGGGAGATTGAGCTGGTCGGCTTGGAATTTACTGTTTTAGGACGGGTTTTGATAAAACGCCCGTCATCACCAGTGTTTGACAGCAGAACAACTCTTAAAATTCTCCTCTAATTACACTGTATGGTTCCATTTAGTACTGGTTGCATGCTGCTATTGTGGTTGTCTTCTTTGTGTTTTATGGCGCTCTTCTCCCATCATTGTGTCATTTTTTTTTTTAATCTGATTAGATTCTTTACCAGGGTCTCCTTGAATCATAGTTTTTGGGGCCCCCAACAATGGCTGAATCAGGCAACAGCTGACATAAGAAAATATAGAAATATTCTGACCAAACCCAAATGTCTTTGTCGGCTTCTATGTAAAATAAGTGTGGCTGTTACTGTTAATTACAACGCTCACAATTTTGTGTTCACAGTGTTGCAGTTTGCCATTTTTGTTGCGTGATTACGGCGCATTAATGTGATGGTTGTGAATGTACTGACTTAATAGATTTATGTTAACAACAGCGCCGTGTTAATGAAACAGGCAAAGAAATGCTGCAGCAGTTCATAAAACATCCCCGAAACTGAGGAGTTGAAGTCAAAACCACTTGCATGTAGTTTTTTTTTTTGAGTATTTCTTTGTCGCTCCACAAATTGGACCATTCATTCAACTTTATGGGACCATTCTGAGAGAGCAGTTTAGGAAACCATTAAAACAGTCTTCTCCAGGCTAAAAAGTCTTCTCGACAGTTCAGAAAGTGAGCAAAAGCAATACCAAAAGCTAAAACTTCCCACCTTGTCTCTGCCTTTATGGAGACGCGTGTGTTCCATTAAGCTATAAATCCAAAAATATTAATTTCACCTAACAGTGAGGTGTTGGATATCAGGAGAGCCTGTGAGAAGAGATAGAAGCGTGTCATAAATGCCCATTTTACACTTCTTGAACAACACGCCCTCAAAATGCAATTAACTTCTAAGAATAGACGTTCGGAACAAAGACACTTCAGAGCAAAATCGCATTTAAAGTCAAAGAACTACGCTTAATTGTGTTACCAGACTTTGAAGGTAGGTAAAATCCAATTTCAAACTCTAAAAGACCATAGCTGCATCGAATTACACTCACATAGCTGGTCCACCCCACCACCTCTGTGAAAATTACACCAAAGTAATAAAATATTGTGATACAGCCACAGGGGAAGCTTTTCAAGGAGAGATGAAAAACATTTATGCGGGATAATGGCGCCCGACACGGCGGTGACGCTGCGTCGAGATAATGCCGCCGAGAAGGCCTCCTCTCAAAGATCTTCGCTGGAAATGATGAAACTAGGGGGAAAATTCTGGAAATGGGGGGGATAACCTGGAAAGAGCAGGGTCCTGTTTGAGTGACGAAAGGGGGAAGAGAAGAAGATGGAAAAGAAGCGGCGAGCTATTCCTAATCCATCCTTTCTTCTTCACCTCTCGGTCTACCTAAGGCGGCTGCACCCCCCCCCTCCCCCCCCTCCACCCGCGTGCCCTGACTCTGTCCGCCAAATGAACCAAGGCACCTGCTGTGATTGGACCGAGCCACACAGAAAGTCAACCTAAACCTCTCTGATTAATTGGATATCTTGGTCTCTTTGCTCAAAGTGAAGAGGCTTCACAGCAGTGGGATGGCTTCATTTATAGAAAACACACATACAGAGAGAGAAGGAGAGAGAGGGAGAGAGAGAGAGAGAGAGAGGGAGGGAGGGAGAAGACTTTTCTTCTCGCTTTCTCACAGCTACAGAGAGCAGAAGGCTGACTTTGCGATTCTGTCTTTGCTATCTTATGTTGTCGGAAAACAAAGAGAATGCACAAGTTTACAAAATACACAAATTAGGACAATTAGATCAACATCAGACACAAAAATCCACTCAAAGGCCCAGAAACAGTGTGTGAGGAGAAGACGATCAGCAGCTGGGTGTCACGAGGCCGAGGGCCCGCTTTCCAAGGCGCCGTCCGCTGATCCGAGCCATTTCAGGACCAGCTGGAACAGTGGCTGTTCATGTCAGCCAAACATCTGTGGGGTCCAAAGAGCATTTTGGAAGCGAGGAGTAAGAAAGAGAGAGAGAGAGAGAGAGAGAGAGAGAGAGAGAGAGAGAGAGAGAGAGAGAGAGAGAGAGAGAGAGAGAGAGAGAGAGAGGATGTCTTTCTGTGCCCCAGTTCTTCTCCATCCTTCTGTTCCCATGCTATGTTCCCTGCATGCTCAGGTCTGCATTTGGCACTTTCATTTGTCCATTCAACATTCAAAGCAAACAATCAACGTTGTCTCTTCTTAAAACACAGAAACACACACACACACACACACACACACACACACACAAATCACCATAAGTTCAAAGAATATCTGTTTTTTCTCCGTTGAGGGTTCTTCGCTGAGGGTTTTATTGTAATTGTCGCTTTCTCCTGATTCATTACAATCAAAAGACATGAAGATTGCAATAAAAAAATTAATAATAATGATAAAAAAAAACATTTCTTGAGTGCTGATTCTTGCTGAGCAATTTTAATCTGCTGTAAAAATCTCCTAGATTTATGCAGCGTTGTTTTAGCCCATGTGGGGGCGCTGTTCAGTCACTCCGTATACTGTAGAAAGAAAAAGACTGCTTCTGTGGTTCTGCAACTCGGTCCTGGGAGAATGCAGCAGCGCTACGTCAGGATTTGTACAAATACAGTGTGTACAGGAAAAAATAAGTAAATAAATAAATAAAAAATAAAGCGCTGACACTCCCACTTCAGGGAGGAATTTATTCCCCAATGTGAGCAAGTGTGCCAATACAGGATGTACCTGTCTGTGCAGCTGCTGCTTATCCATCAATACTCATTTGTTGTTTGTCTTCAGTCAAGCTGTCTGTACATCACATGATGCGAAGCAATGCTAAAAATATAAACACAATCCTGCAGAGAACCGATCGTTTACCCTTGTCATACATGCAGTCGAAGCTGAGATCGATGGATTCTTGGAAACAAATGGGCATCGGCTGCAACTTTAACACAAATATGATGGATTTCTCTGTCACGGGTGGTGTTTTTGGACCTGTTGATGTGTTTGTCTGAGAAGATGCAGCTTTTCTTTTTCACTTTAAATGCCCTTACCATAACCCTAACCCTAAATCCAAATCTAACCCTAACCCTAACACTAAATTTTAACCCTCCTATAGGCTTTTAAAGCTGTCCAGACTTTGCTAGTAGAATGAGTATTATGGTAGTCAGTATGTAACAAGTACAAGAACACACACACACGCATGCATGCACGCATGCACAATTACCGGTACTCTATTTTCTGTCATCTCACTCGCTTTCCAGTTCTGGTGGTCCCAACCTGTCGAGTTTTATTCCCACACTAGATCTATACAGTTTTGTTGCGGCGGAAAGCAATTATATGCTTCATTAGAGAGGAGAAAAGATAACTTCCTATAATTCCATAGACAGATAGACCATTTCTGGGAAAACTGAACTGAAAAAGAAGAACTTCGCTGCATTTATTACAACTTAAATTCATTTCGATCATTAGACACGAATGCAAATGTCATCACAATCCGATTTTAATGACTTTATTCCCAGGGAGATGGGCTAAATTAACAGCAGGTAGACAGGTTCAGTATCATCGCAGAACATCCCCGTCCAAGGGGGCTGCAGACTCAAAACTCACTGGAAATTGTATAAAGCAAGAGAGGAAGGAGAAGACGGAAAAAAAAAATCATCCATCCAGGTCCGACCTTTCAGAAGCATTAGCATAAACTTGCGTGCAAGAGGGCGGACTGAAGTGGGCATGATTATTTCAAATGAAAACTTTTTCACCCTGAAACCGGCTGCTATTAAAGCTGGCTGGCTGTAGCGTTGCATTATTGAACTGAGAACAGTTCCGGGGACCAAAGTGGGTTGGAGGGCATGTAGAGATAATGCCGGTTTCAGATCTCGGCTGCGGTCCCTGTCAGGTCTCTGCTTCCCTTACTTTCCTATTAAACTAAATGTGCGGCCTGCCTGAAGTGACACACGTTGTGATTTCTTTTCACTTTTTTCTGGCTTTTTTTTTTTTTTTTGGGTGATATGCTATTGCTAAAAAGGAGGGCAGGTGCTCCTGCAGTTTGCTGACTGTGTGAGAAAACTGCAGAATGCAGGGATAATATATTTTTCCTTTGTGGTCTGCTGGTGCTTTTGAATTTCATCCGACTTATTTGCATTTGTGTTGCTTTGTGCTGCTGTTAAATTTTCTTCCCCCCCCCCCTCTGATATACAAAAACACACACACGCGCACAGATACGAGACAACTTCAGATCCTGTGACATTCATCTTCAATGGGACACTGTCCCCTGGAGGGGTTTTTATGGGTATTTATATGGAGATCCCGGCTGGAAACTGCAGAACTGTGCGCACTGACAAAGTGGGTGGTGCACGCTTGCTTCATCTTCCCGCGCTCACTGGTCCACACGTCTCAGTCAGCATCTTTGAGGACGTGCGCGGTAAACGCGGGAGGCCGTGGAAGGTTCTTTGAGGCGTCCTTGAAACTTCACCCAACAGCGCCGACCAATGATGGACACACTAAACGTCACACATTGATTGTCTGTGTGGCATGTTGACAACAAAGCGCTCATTCACACACACGGTAGTTAAGGGCGCAGAGGCTTTGACACCCACTCATTCAGAGTAACTAGATGTTTTTTAATGCCTGTCACTCAGTAAACCCAACATCTGGACACATAACCAGGCAGAACACCACAGCCAGAGGTGTGACGCAAGTACACTATCCATCCATCCATTATCCTACCCGCTTTATAGCCAGTGGTGTCGCGGGGGTCTGCTGGTGTCTATCTCCACCTCTCTTAGGGCGAAGGCAGGGATACACCCTGGACAGGTCGCCAGTCCATCGCAGGGCACACACACCATTCACTCACACATTCATCCTCTACGGACAATTAGAGTCTCCAATTAACCTGGCATGTTTTTGGACTGTGGGAGGAATGCCGGAGTAAGCCCGAGTGGGAACCCACGCACACACAGGGAGAACATGCAAACTCCAGCAGCAGCTGGAAGCGAACCCACGACCTTCTTGCTGTGAGGCAACAGCACTAACCGCTGCACCACCGTGTGGCCCAGTACACTAGCAGATTGGAGTAATAATAATAAAACATCCTGGAATCTTTTTATTAGAAGGCTGCGCATCCACTCTGCCAGGCTCAGCCCACAGTCTTCTCCTGTGATGTGTAAATGAGTGTATAATTAGATTCCACGCGCGGGATGCAGAAAAAAAAAAAAAGAAGCTTTTAGTGGAGAGCCAGGTTCATGGAATGGCCACAAATAAGGTGATTTGCACATCTGAAAGGACATGCAAAGCACCCGTTTGCAGGACAGAAGGAGGAGATAAGCTTTAAAACGAGTCTATGCGCGGCCGAACATATATCTTTGGTTTCCATTAGCGTGTATGACGTGAACATGCACTGAGAGGTGGTAAGCTGCTACGGAACTGATCTCAAAATGGCAGCACTTTGTTTTAATTTGCGGCTGCGCGTGCTGGGAACGCAAAGCTTTGGAAAGAATTATAACAATGGCTTCAGCAGATACTGGCTATAATAACGGCGTTTAAAGTAAAAAAAAGAGGGAGAGAAGAAAAACATATACGCAGTCACAATAGCACTCTCTCTGCCTTTCGTTTCCACCCACACTTACATACTTAATTCAGCGTGACAAACTCCTGGAAGAGACTTGGCACAGTGGCTGCATAATCCTTCAGTAATGTATTCTTTTTCTGTTTCCTCAGCCCCCCTCTTCCTGCAGACGTTCAAGGTGCCACAAAGTGGAGAACTGGCAAGCCCGGCCACACCGCGTGATGTTCTGCAGCGCGCCTACCCCGGCTCTAAAACATAGCCCTATGCCAGCGCGCCCTGATGTACTTTTTATCAGTCGTCGGCGCTTGGTTGTTCTCCAGATAACACCCCTCGCGTCTAATTGGTCCTCGCTGCTGGAATCTGGCATCGGCTGGGATCCTAAAAGCCTGTTAGCTCCACGTCGGAGGAGAATAAATCAAAAATTCATGGCGAAAGAAAAGTTCCCACTTCTCGGTGCATGTTTTTTACCCCCCCCCCTTCCTCCTCTCTGATGCCTGGATAATGTGACATTCCCCTTAAAGTTGATCTCTTAAAAGTGCCACTGCCAATTTAAATGTCTTTTCGGGGGGACAAATCGCGTCTTTGTAATCCTCTTCTTAGCAGGCAAAGGCTCCAAGTGGTGAGGAAGTTCCTAAATTAGCAGGCTGAGTGCTGGAAATATACCAGCACTTGAGTGGGCAATTTATAGGATTTAAAGTGGCCCCTGGCACTTCTGGTAAATCAGTACCGCACCGAAGATGGTTCCTTTTCTTCTTACATGTTTTCCATTTTTAGTTTACTAATGACCCTCCTGGCCTGTCAGGGATCAAAGTAATCCTGCAGATTAATTACAGCCACCTTTTACTCTCGGATCTGGGGTTCTTCAGTGCTGGTTTACTTCCGACGGACCCTCGACCCGGTCCGTCCCCCACCGAGGCAAAAAAACCCCCTTCGAGGCGGGACCGCAAAAGACAAACAACGACGCCTGAGTGGCCCTGGCAAGATGAAAGCCTCCCACGCTGTGTTACGCAGCCATGAGACGCACGTTTGCAGCCTGACAAGTGTGACGGTGATGTTCGGTTTTGACATCCTCCAAACACAGATCAGGTGTTTGGATGGTAGCAGATTCTAGCTACAACATCGTCCGGGGCCTTCCCTTTTCTTTACGTGGCGTTCGAGGCTCTTTCGCTTTACCCTTGAGTCACCCGCAAAGGTCAACCCGTCCCCCCGCCCCGCACCCTCGTTCCCCGACAGATGCACGCTGCAGCTGAAAAATCGACTCCATACTTGTTGGCCTCATTAGATGTCTGATAACTTTATCACCAACGGGCAAGAGCAGCACGACCGGAATGCTTTTCCAGCTAGCGAGCCCACAGGCGGACGTCGCAATGCTACGCACACAGAAGACAAAACGGTCAGATGGCTTCACACACATGCAAGTTGCAACGGTGCAAAGATGTGTGTGTGTAGGGGGGGTTTACAGGGAAGATGACAAGTTGTTTTTAAGAGTTTGTTCTCTTCATGTTCCCGTCTTCAAAGCAAGACAACGAACAAACAGACCAGCAACCCAAACGTATGTACTTATGTTTTTGAACCAGCGATCTTCCACTACTAGGCTACTGGCATTATTTTTTAAAGCTTGGTTATGCATAAATAAAAGTTCTGGTAACACAATAAAAGGCACCAGCTAAGACCTTGCCCTGGTCATCACACTGGCGAGGGGCTTGGACTGGTCCAGGCAGCACGTTGGCTAACAAAGAGCTGATTCTCCAATCTTTCCTCACTGATAAAGCTGCTGCAACTTTTTATTACATTATCACTGGGTGATTGTTGGTAGGCCTGTGGGGTTAATTAAAATAAAACTCATTGTTCAGCCAGGTTATGAAGGAGATGAGCTATAGGCTGAAAGAACAATATCTATAGTAGGATCGGACTATCCGGCAAGCCTTTTTCTCCAATGATTTTTCAATTTAAACCTTAATTTGCTTCAGCTTTCTACCAGCAAAGGTTCTAAATTAAATTAGTTTTACGGTACTTTGATATTGACTTATTTAAAAGGTCACGTTTCTGATTAATCCGGTAAAAGAACCAAGCCCGTTTCAGGATACCTCGGTGAATTAGTATTAGAAGTTGCTCTATAAAGACCATGGCTGCAAAATGTCATTCAGCCATTAATGAAACCACTGATGGAAACTAGCACCTCTGGACAGATGCTGCAGTTTAAAAACTACGGAATTACCTACTACTGTAAAGTGTGCGTGTGCTGATTTTGTGTAAAAACGCAGTAGCAGACAGACATTTCGCATTTGAGGAAACTTTATTTACAAACATTAAGAGATTCCCATTCGTCACGAGGACAGAACTCTGGTGGATGAATGTCCTCCAGGTGAAAATCTGCAGAGGGAAGACGATTTGCAAAAAGTCAAATGAGTGACAAGATTGCTCCACACATCAGATAACAAAAGCAATTTCTGTGGAAATATCTCTGACCTGTTCCTAATGGAAACACATTAACGTTTGCAAATAAAATGTCACATTAACACGCAGGAGTGCATGTATACATAGGTAATAGCTGCTTAGAGATAAATGACACTGTCAATGGCAGAGGACGGGAAAAGACTTAATGTCTGATGTCACTATTGAGGCCATTTGATGATGAGATATTTGAAACAGGCAGCCAGCCTGACAATTCTATTGGATATATATGTAATCAAGCATGGCTGTTGCAATTACCTAAAAGGCCAAGGACTTGCACGAGGCCGTTTTACTTCTTCAGGATCTGATGTCTGACGACGATGAAGGGGAATGCAAATCCACTGCCGAAGAACGCCACCATCATGCCGAGCAGACGCCACTTGTTCTCGACAGAGAAAGGCAGGTTCTATAAAAAACAAGTATCCTCATTAGCCGGGTTTTAAAAAATCGGTTGTTTCAACCCTCGCGATGTCAAGAGCCGATCATTTCAGAAGCTATAAACAGCGTGAACATAGAAAAAAGTAGGAATTTAAGCAAAAGTGATTCTTGATGTGCAGCCGAGAACAATTTTGAGCATTTAAAACAGCTTAAATATTACAGCTAGGAAGATTGCAACTGAATAAAGGTTGAATTCTTTGGGGAAGTCCAATAGTTACGAACATGATCGCCAAACAAATAGGTGACAGACGTCAATAACACAATGAGTTGGGGTGTATGCCCGATATATCTTGTATAGATTTAGGATCCAGCCCCACCAAATAAATAAAGAAATAAATACATACATAAATAAAAGCAATGACCTTCGGGTGCATCGCTTACCGGAAGTAAAAAAGAGCTCAATTCAATTAAAAGTGCAGCTGTACACCATAATGCATTTATTGCAGGTCGAAAATTATTGTAAATGTATTTATTATAAATTCTAATTTTCCAAGTTCCTGTCAACTGGGTGAAGCAGTAGTGGGGCTCCTTAGATCGAGCTAACCACGCAAAGCTAAAGCTAACACCCGTTCTACCAAGGAAACAGGCATTTTTCAGTAAAAAGCCTGTCTGTAAAATTAAACGTTTCAGGCTAGAGTAAAGGAGAAAATATATGTAAACCACTGAAGATCGTTTGAATAACTAAAGTCGCGGTCTTGTCAAAGTACAGTAATGACCTCCAAATGACGGTAGCTACATTTAGCTATTAGCTACAAGGCCGGCTGAGGGCAACGTCACAAGTTACAACTAAATAAAAAATACGGAAAACAACTGATATTACCTTTCCTGGTCCTTCAGCATAGTGTGAAGAACGGACAGCAGATGTTGTAAATCGCCTCACGGCTTGTCCCAGCATGGCTATAGTTTGGTATTTTCTCAAAGCAACGCTAAGTCCGACCTTCCGGTTACTACAAGCGGAAGAGCGACGCAAAGGATTGTGGGGAGGAATAAACCGCTAAAGCACCTGGGAAATGTAGTCGGTCAGAGTTATAGCGTTGGGAAGATAACTCACGCGTCAGACTTTCTTCTTGCATTTTTTAAAAATTCAGTTAACGTTTGTCTTATATTTACTTTACCTAAGGCCAACAATGATTGATTAAGTTAATTTTAGTCAAGTGATCTAAATTTAAACTAATGTGATGGATAGGCATCATGCAGGCTGCATTTCAAAACTTTTTCCTTTTTTATCGATATATTGTACATATTATATGTACGTGAAATAAAAATGAAATATTACAGGTCTAATAAAACCTCTTGCTGTGCCAAAATCTCTATCAAAAGCCTAAACTGAGCTCTAATGTTTATTGCTTGGCTGCATTGGTGACAGATGTGGGCCTTTATCATGGCTGTTACATCAATCACTGTAGAGTCATCAGGCCTGGATTTCTGCCACGTGTGTGCAACCTCACTGCCTGGACAATCTGTTCAAAACAAATGTCGGACTGGGGGTCGTCCCAGCAATGGCTGCCCACCACAAACGTTGGTAAATACTGATTTTAGTATAAAGTTCGTAGCACAATCCTAAACTCCACTCTTTCCACGGAATCAACCTACCTGCCTGTCCAATCGTGTTTTGTTTACTTTCATCATTTCTTATTGTTGACTTTTGCATACAGTCAAACACAACTGCCTCGGCTCAGGCTCTTCTGTCAATAGCCACGCGAGATACAGAATGTGTACAAATACACAGGGCTGTCATTTCAAATGACAGCCCACATTCTCATTTTAGTCTGTCTATTAGCATTCGGTGAAATCTGGGCTCAGGCCTATCCATAAACAAACCTTTAATCAGCCATGCACGCGACTGCGCATAATCATACAGCATACTGTGTCCATAATTAGAGTACAAGGGGAGGCCATCATTGGCTCCATTCATGGTTGGGTACCAACTAAACGTCTCCTTATCATCAAATGATATACACAGAAAAGACTTCTAATGCATGTGTTATTGCAATGCTATTTTCATTTGTAAGCTAGTCTCGAATGGACATGACAATGGTTAAGACACTAACTTCAAAGTAAAATGATATTATAATTGCCAAATAATGATCCACAAAGATAAAGGATATTCTTATTACATTATCCAATGAGCACGCTGGCAACATTTTTGTAAATTGAAGGATAAGTCTCTGTTCCCACTGGCTTCAGCTGCTGTTGGCCTTTTTTCTAATTTGCTAAGTGCGTCTATTTTTTTTTTTTTTAATAGACTGAATGAAAATCATTGTCGCACCATTTCATTGAAGGAAATTCGAAAGTCACACACCAGCAGACAAGTGGATGCAGACACAGAGTGACTCTCGCTGCCTCCTTGTCGTTCTACCCTCGCGCTACTCCATGTTTGCACGGTGGCGCATGATTTGACATTAATCTTTAAAGTGGATTAAGGGGAAAAGGTGTTTTTTTTCTTTTTCTGCAGAGCCAGCACTCCTGGGATGGCTGACCTTTGCTCTTGTACATTCACGATGAGATCTCTGGAATAACGAGTCCGTGCAGTGCTTCTGTTTCTCAAAATCGCAACTAGACTCCCTCCCCCAGCATCTTCACAGCATCGCTGTTGATCTGAAATGAAATGTTGATTATTGGATTTTACATTAAACCTACTGGTTTGGAAAGCGATTTAGAGACCTTTCTGGGACCGTAACTAAACAAACATAAGAAATTTAAGTCATTCATTTTTTCCAGCCCCCAGCAAGTTGTTATGAGGTTCATCAGTCCTCTGAAGCACCCTCCTGTTACACTGTACAGAAATGTATGTGATATTTGTCATCTCTTTGTGTTTTTACATCGCATATTAAGATACACTGCATATAAAGATTTCATTTACATTTATAGTTGGCTAAAATATATTCTACATTACATTTACTTAAATCTTCCCTAGAAAATGTAATTCTCCAAACCAGAGGGGTCTATTACCTTTTCCCCTGCTGACTGTAGGCATTATGCAGTCCAAATCCATGCATGTATGCTGTCCTAAAGAAGGACTGTGTCATAGAGAAACTCCACATACCATAAAAAAAAAAAAAAAGTTCGGTACTAGGTCGGACATTTTCATTGTCTGAAAACAGTAGCTCACTTTTTTCCTGCTCTTGGGCTCTTATTGCCTGCACAGGCCCTTTACTCTTGTAAGTCTATTCTGTTTTACCTCTAAGGCACTGCAAAAACTTCAAAAGCTGTGTTGGAAAAACCATTTAACTTTCATTCAGAGTCTGAGAACTTTTTTTCCCCCCTGCCTCTGGCTATGATTTTTTTTTTTCTCTTATTTTTTGGTTAAGAGGGAAAGTAAGAAGTGAACTTTTGAGCGTCCTTCCATTACAAACGGCAATAGTGACAGTAAAAAAATGCAAACTTTCACTCCAAAGTGGAGCAGAACGCTATTAATGTATACAGTACATTCTGTGTGCATATGACTGTAGTGTACATATCTTTTACAGTGATACAGAATATGTCTGGGGATTCTCACCAATTTTCACAAATTTTTTTGGCTAAAACAAAACAAAGAGTGCCCTGTCGTTTACAGAGCGACTCGTGTGCACTGACAGCCAGTGAAATGCAGTATCTGTTAATGTGTAACTACTCCAAAATTACTGTTATTTCCCAAAGTGTAGCTTTCAGGTAATGCACAGTAGCACTAGATTCCTGCTGGTGTCTAAATCTACAGCAGAGGACCACGATTAGAAGATTTAGGCTGCAACTACTCAACAGTTAATGTCTGAATTTACTGTCTAGATGTAGAGCCAAAACTGGTTTTACTTGTGTTTACGTGGTTGCGTACTCTCTGCTGGTTGTGTTTGTAAAACATTCATGACTTAATTTATTACACTGACCTTGTATATAAGCCTGTAAAATCGTCACCGTCCTTGGAAATCCCAGCAGTCTATTGAAGATGAGCTTGTGCAACGCCACCCTGTCAACCGTTAGACAGAGCGCCACAAAGCCACCTGTCAGCGGGCCGTTAAAGCCAACCTCCGGGCTGACCACGGACCGACCGGGAGCATCTGTGCCACCGTTCGTGTCTAATACGCTAATGAGAGCTGTCAAGCTGTCGAAATTCACGCTGGTTGCCCTCCGGCATTAACAATGGCACTTTCATTTTGGCTGGCTTGCATGACGTTACGGAACAAAGGGAACAGATGTGTGGCAGCGCCGCCAAGGACTGACATGTTGACAAATACATACAAAAAAACGTTAACAGACACAACTGCTAGCATTTGAAAGGGGGCAGATGATGGGGATAGAGAGATTGGCCTCTTTTATACAAACTGGATTTTAATCCATCATGAGTCGCCATCCATTTAGGAGGTAGTTAACAAGCTGATCCATGGATGCACTCAGATCTCTGTTTGCAGCTACACTTGTTAAAGTTTCACCTCTTCTCAAAAAAGGCTCCTTTATTTCTCGACTTAACCGGAACGTCTTCAAGGAAACCTTAAAAAGTCCAGTTGCATGCAGAGAGCTTACATTTGAAAGCTATGACCTGGATGAATGAGAATCTACACAGAAAAATATACAAATCATTTACAAATATTCAAATGAAACATACATTTTCACTTATCGCCTGCAGTCTAGCAACATTAGAGGTCGTGACCCCCCCCCACACAAGCAACAAATGAGAGCTGGGCTAAATGCAATCAGCTGCAGAGGCTCTGCTGGCTGACATGCTGCCATTACCGCTTGCACTCTGAATAATTAACGCTGGCGAAGAGTCGATTTTGAAAAATCAAAACACTAACATTACACTAACATTATTAGTTAGGACAGGCACTACAGCTGTATTGTGTATCCACATTGTGTTCTAAAAAAATCCCGCATATTTTAATTGAATAATTATCCATTTTTTTTCCAAAACCTTGTGCTCAGAGAGCTGTTTACAAAGTGAGATCACAAAATATTTGAAGTACCTTTAAGCACTTTAGGGTGTCTGTAGTCCTTAAGTCAGTGGTGGGTGTGGCCTGGGAAGATATCAAATAACCGCAACAAAGCATTTTTACTTACTCTTTAGTGCTTTATACTTACGCAGCAGAACTGCACACACCCTTCCTCACCTATGTGACCACCACAGATGCCATGGTAACTCGCACATCTGTGGTTTTGGCCTTGGACGTGCGCCCATAGCCATCACAAAAGGCAGCATTGGGACCTTTGGTTAGTAATTTGAATTGTCCCTCATCATGTTCTTTCCTGTAACTACAGCATTTATCCTTCATTACACTCAAAACCTTAATGAAATCAATAACCAGTAAAGCAAATCTGCCAAGATCAAAGATTTCAAACTCTAATTGACCAAAACACGCTCAGAGTTTATTTCAGTAACACGCTGTGACAGCAAATGCCTCGTTAATCAACCACAAGCAATCTGGAGAAAGTGGAAGAAAAAAGAAAGACAAATGTAAAGAAAAGCTGATTTATTTTAAAGTAATGGTTTCCTTCTTACACCACAATCTGGACCCTGGCCATGCATGAGAGAGAATATGATTTAGAGCACTACACACACACACACACACACACACACACACACACACACACACACACACTGGATACAAGAATTCATTAATTTGAACTGAGATTAATAACTAAATAAAAGATCAACAGACCCTTTGTTCCCATTTACAGGTGGGCAAATCTGAGGATGGATCGTGTTTACGCTCAGTGTCTGGGCACGAGGAGGAGAAGCGAATGCTTGCTGAAACAGGTGAACGTGTCACAGCCCCGCTTTGATACCGATTTGGAGCATTTTGCCTCGCTTTGGATCCGTGCAGGGCGCACGACATATGGCGGGGACAGGTGCAACATAGACGACGTGAGTGAAAAGCATCTGTGCCGGGTAGCTTCTGACCCCTTAATGATGCACAATCGACATTCGGAAACCGTTCAGGAGACATGGCAGCACTGTGCACAGCAAAAGTCTGCTATTATGTCTACTTTTAAGAGTAATTATTAGTCACTAATTATTTGTAACATGCTTGTAAACAGTTGGCCATTAAACTAATTTTGCTACAATTTGTAAACAGCAAGCTGAAAAAAAATTTAAAAAAGGTGACAAAAGTTGTAAATGGAGTATTTGATTCATGTTTATCTGTTTAGTGTTTACTTAAGGGTCGAGGGGATCTGACTTCAAAGAGTCCAGGGCTGTTATAATTAAAGCAGATTCATTCATTATTATGCTCATAAATTTCGTCCTCGTCCAGCGGTGGAACAGTTGCCCTGTTTGTTTGTCCACAGTTGTGAGGGAGAGGACAGATTTCCTTGGAATATTTTTCTTTTTTAAGTTCCCTGCTAGTCAGTGACATGGTAATTTAGGGTTAGGGTTAGGGTTAGGGTTAGGCCATGGGATTGGACTTTTATTTTCCAAATATAACAGTACATATGACACAAGGGGAATTCCTCTCCTCCTTTCTCCACCTCAGTGTTCCTTTCTGCAGGTATCTCTAACTCCAGAGCTGCACACCTATCTCTGAACCGTACCCTATGTTTGGATTAACATCAAAAACATATTTGACACCTGATGTATTGACCTATTGCCTTTTCTTGTCTTCTCCTCTTCTCATGTTGTCCTGTTTTTCTATCCCCAACATCAGCCTGGTCCTGCACAAGGTTTCTCTCTGTTCAGTGTTTCTTGCCGTTGTTCAAAGGGTCTGGGTTTGTATAAAGCACCTACACACAATCTTTATTTTCTACAATTAAACTGAAATGAACTGACTTGATTAAAATTGAACTGGACTGGACTGGTTGATCAGGTTGTGCTTATGGCCAAAGAATAATAAGATCCTCATTTATTCTTCACTCTCCTCCTGAGTTCATCCAGACGTTAAAAATCCTCCCGGTTCCTCGGGCCCTGATGGATTGTTAACCTTCATCAATGACTTTCCTTCACTGCGGATGTCTCCAGCGTGCTTCCCGAGAGGTCACTCAGGGCCAACGAGTTGTTCAGCTAGTGTAAGCGCAGCATCGCTTGACTGAGAAGGATACAAATATTTGATGAGTCCCCCAGCTAGCGCTGCATTAAAGATGCAATGCCGTGTCAGACAGAGTGTGCGGCGGCTTAAGGACCAGTTTGCTCTCAGTCGACGGCAAAAGGTGATCTCAAATACAAAATAGGGCAAACAATTTACACCGCATTTAGTAAGGTGGGTGAGTCTATCTTTAGACCAAAACTTAAAAAAAGAAAAAAAAAAAAGAAAACCAACCAAAAATTGACATGCTCAGTAGGACTGAGCAATTGTTGCTTAGCTATTCCAGGATGACATGAGCCACACAGCAACAGGCCCGAGGCTATGCAAAACCATCAATGCCAGTTCATTCCCATTATCCCTGGAACCAGCGTGGCCTCCTACAGCACAGCGGAGGTTGATTAGTGAGGCCTATAATTGCAGTAGTCGTGTGGTAAATCTGGCTGTCTTTGCTAGTTTCCTGACAGAAACTGAGAGTTTAAGCCTTTAAAGTCTCACCATGGCTCCGATCACGCTCTGATGTTCTCCAGGGCTGCTCACTTCTTCTCTGTAGGTGACCTGTTTAATCACGTCTGCAGCCACGTCTGACATTAAAGAAAGTGAAAAGGAGAAATGAGCAAACCCACTTGGCTGTAAGGACAGTTATTTGAAGTGGTTTGAGTTTTAAATTGGACAATAAAATGGCATAGCTTATAAACCGAAGCTTATATAATAAGGTGTGATATCATTAGAGCTAAACATTCTGAACATTTTAAGATCCTGTTGCGGGCCACACTCATCTGCAAAGAGAGGACAAAGCAGAAAAAAGGGAATTCACAGCCTTGCTCCAAAACGGTGCGCGGCAAGAAGCCTGCAGTTACATCCATTGAAAATCCATCCCGGCATTAATTGAATTATAAGTTGCAGTGTACTCTGTGACAACTAATCAAATGGAATTGATTTAAGCTGCTTTTTGGCCCCGGGCCCTCGGAGCTTGAGGGTTTGTTTTCTTACTTTCTTGCTTCCAGATAAAAAAAACAGTGCACCGTGTGTGTGCGTGTGTGTGTGTGTGTGTGTGTGTGTGTGTGTGTGTGGGTTCGCATTGTGAACATCACCAATTCGTTAGCGTTGACTTCTTTTTGTGACTGGAGGACAAACACTGTGTGTGCAGGCTGGGAGGAAGGTCTTAGGCGTGGAAAGCATGACTCGTGGATGGCCGAAGGAGGTCGTCTCTCAGCGTGGTTTTTGTTGTTTATTGTTTGTTTATGTTGCATCTTAGCATTTTTTCCCCCAAATAATTAACAAGTTCTTCCAAATACTTTTGAGACCTTTTCCCTCTTTCCACTAAGTCTAATCCTGCTGCTGCTGCTGAGGTTTTTGGATTAAATTTGTTGGAAAAGAAAATCGAGTTGTGGGGATACAAAGAAAAAAAAAATACAGGAACCCTTGGGGTTCATGAATCTTGGCAGTTCATCTGATACTAATTTAAAAGCTATAAAATGGATAAACTTAACAGACTTCCTCTCTGTGTATGGGTAGGGGTCATTTTACCTAAAAAGAACTGCAGCTGATGCGTAAACAAAGAGTCATAAAGGTCATCGGTGTTTTACAACTGAACACCAGAAAGAAGGTAATAAAAAAAAAAGGTTAAATATAAAACTTTCCATTTTCAGTGGCATCAATTAGCCATTCACACGCATAGCTGGTAAAGCTACGCTAATGATGGCGCCATAGCAACAGTCAAGGCTAGACGAGACTATCATACCTGTCCTTGTCTGATGAGTATGCACGAGAGGAAATTGTTTTATACCTCAACTACAATAAGTGGGAATACATGTCCTCTAATGTCATAAATGCACAGCTGCAACAGCAGAAACAGAATATTGTACTAGTTTGTGTTTGTGGAGAGATGGATTGTTTATGATGGTAAATATTGTTATTAGACACTCGATAGTATCATCACCGCTCTGTTTACCTTCCCAGGAAAAATGCAAGTCCTCCAGTTGGTGGACTACAATAACGTGCTGTCATAAAAGACCGCATTAAAAATAATGAAAGCTGTTTTTATTTGTTGGATTGTGAACACAAGTACGCTTGTAGGTGGTGCCCGTGGTCATCGGAGACACAGTTCCTGTCTCATGCTGCCTGCTTTGTTGGTGCTCCAAAAGTGTCTTTGACAGAAGCAGTTGAACACAATGCTGCTCTGTTTCAGCAAGACTGTTGTTAACAGGACAGGCGTCACCAAACAGACGATGCCAGCTGGAGTATCATTACTGTAGGAGGACGAGGCATAATTACACAAAATACACACACACCCCCGCACACATCTATTAGAAAATTAGCACATTTTAGAGCTCATTATGCTCTCGAAACTAAGCAATCATCATCAACAGCGGAGATTGGAATAGTTAAGGAATAATTAACTATTTAGTTGCATGTGTGTGTTTGTGTGTGTGTGTGTGTGTGTGTGTGTGTGTATGTTTGAGCAGATTATCCAGATGTTGTGTAATTCACAGATGTCACAGCAGCACATTTCAACGCCTCTCCATCAGCCGATGAGGCCTGATGAGCCTGACAGAAATCAACAAAACATGCAAATGAAGGGCGCAAAAACGTGCATACGCAGACTCGTACATCGAGTAAAATTCCACATTTCTGGTCAAAATCTGCTGGAAAATCTGTGTCCTCAGCAGCTCAAGTATCTTAAATAAATAAAACAAATTCATCGGTGCCGGTGGAATAAAAGGCCCTTAAGGTTTTCTGCTTTTACAACAGTGATTAGCTGCTGCGATAAAGAGTTATTAGGGCTAATGACTCACAACACACCCGACGTACCCGATGATGAGCAAAGACGCTTGACTCCCATGCACATGGTCCTTTTCTTTTTCTTTTTTTTCCTTGAGTCTGCACACTCCTCCGATCAGGACCTTTTCTGTGAGGTCAGATTCTGATACCGGTTCTAAGAACAACGCATGTTTTCTCACAAACTGCAATATCGGTGTCGGAAAATCCAGATCTGTGTTGGCACCGGCCTGTGCTCGGTAGCAAGGGGCACAGAGAGAAAGACAGGAAGCCAGGTGAAGGAGATCAAGTTTCTGCCAAAAAGAGATTTATTTTCTTCCTGATGTAAACGCTGATGTCAGACATAAAGATGGTTTTAAAAAAAACAATGCGGTGAATACTGTCTCGCAGGTTAGCGGGTTCAGCTTTTTAGCACCAACACCACCCAGCAACTATGTTGATATCGATGAAAACACAAAAATAATGCTTACATTACTCTGATGGCGATAAAGAATGTGTTAAACACATTTCTGAGCACAGAATCACACCAGCGGGGTGATACCCAGATCGACAGTCATTCTGTCTATTGTCTTTATGACAAATAAAGCAAATGTACTGCTAAAAGGAGCAGCTGGTCAGTTTGGAATACTTTGTTTTTTATACTAGAGTGCACTGGCATTAAGAAGCAGGTTCAGGCGGAACTCATTGCGATTTATCGTTTTATACAAATGCTGCTGCACTAAGAATGTATTCACGCTTTATTTATCTCTTAAGGAAAGAAAAAAAGGTTCTGTCAGTTTAAATGTGTTAAAGTCAGCGAAGGGGAATGAATGAAGATAGGGGAAGAGGCCGGAAGGGAAGGTGGGGCTGAGCAGAATGAAAAGGAAGGGACACATCAGCAAAACACTGTTCATTCTTACAAGTCTGCAATCAGGTCCACGGGGGACTTGGGCTGTGGGGTAAAATCGTATAAATCGGGACACTATGTGAAAAAGCTTTTCCCCTCTCCCTTCTCTAAAGGCAAACAGTTGATTGTGCATGACAAATTGACAGCATTTTGCTCTTTGCCTAGATTGTGTAAAATAAGTTTCCCTGCATTCTTGTTTTTTTCTCCACCTCCTTTTCCCTCTATTGTGGAGGCCCCAGTCTTGTATTTCCTGCATGCCTTGCAAATGCTAAAGAAAGGAACTGACATTTATTGGGCCCGAGTTTATTTGTATTCCGGTTCTTCCCTCACCATATGTCAGCTTTTATGAGCTCGCTCAGGCAAAACATTAAAGCAGCTCATTCTTTATTAATCTTTGCAATGACAACTCAAAGCTTCCGACACACCAACGTTACTGTGTGTGCGTGCACTTCCTCCTTTAAGAAATCGGGTTACACTCATTATTTTTTAAAAAAACATCCTTTATTTGTTGGCATATGTACAGAATTTGCACCGAAGCATATGTTCAATAAACATGACCTTCAGCTAAAAGTTGAAAAAAAGTAGATATGAGCAGGAATTTAAATATAAGTATATTCAGAACAATGACTGTCTTCCTATTTTTTTTTTCATCAGCGCTGTCATCATTTGCTTTCAATTTTTGGCAAGTCTACACAGACGAGGGAGAAAAAAAATCCTGAACAATTACATTGTTTGCTGAATATGTGTAAAAAGACAAAAGGGAAAAAAGGTTAGTGAATTCCTGCGTCCTCACTATTTTTTATTTTTTAATTTTTTTACTGTTGGAGTGTGCTTTTTGTGCCTGACTGAGCTCTGTAAAGTGGCAGCTAATGTCTTCACCTTTGTCCAATGCGAGTCTCAATGCAGCAACGACCAGAGTAAGGACAAAGAAGTGTTCTTCAAAGCGGGGCCAGGTGGAGGCCGTTTCCTGGGTGAACTAGGTAGAAGTCCAACCCCCAAAAAGCCAATGGTTTGCTGCTTTTGAATAAATGGCGAGTGCATGACAAATCTAGTTGACAGCGAGGTGCAGGTCTTTCTTAAAAAAAAAAAAAGAGATAAAATTAACACACAAGTTAAACAGATAAGGTATTCAAATTATCAGACTTATCCATTGATTTAAACTTATTACTTTAATGGCTGAAAACATTTGAGAGGCAAATCATGAGTGTTGTGTAGTTGATGTTTTCTATTTGTGTGTCAGGCTGAAGTTGCGGAGACCTGTAGAGGTTCCCACATCGCACAGCATACAGCAGCAGCAGCAGATCAGAAAACCACCTCCCGTTTGGTTCACGTCGAACACAGCTCGCTTTAAACCCATTTGAAGTCTCCTGGTGTTTGCTTCTTGATTTAAGCCCGGCGATAACTCATTACAGCCGGAGCAGGAAGTATGGGAGCGGCGTTATTTTATAATGATGGAGCATGAACACATCAGACTGCACGATCAGCTGAATGGAAGCTGAAAGGAATTGACATTATCATAAAAATGTAGGCGATCTCACACACTTACTATGGGTGGAAAATTCTAGATGAACATCCTCGGTTCTAAGAGAATTTTTGCTGAGTTCCATAAAAAAGGCCAAATTAGCAGACAGAGGGGGGAAAAAAAAGAAGGATTCAGGCTTGGCAGCCTACAGTTAAAAGAAAGACATTTAACACACATTAAAATAAAAAAAGTTTTGAAAGAAAGTTTGCAAAGTCTACAGTTAATGGGTAGACATTATTAGGCAGAAATTGCACAGCAGTTCTTGCAGTGGTTCCTCCAACAATGTCATCCCCGGATTTAACACAATCACGGGCCAGCAGAGCACAACTGCTCCGCAATTAAGCTGTCCACAATTTTTAATTAAATCTAAGAGGTGTGATTTGTCGAAAACTTTGTTTGCCTTTCAGGCAACACAAGTTTTTATCTCTATGATGAATATGATAGGAATATATGAAAAATGATGATATCATGACTCCCTCCCTCAAATAATAAAAGGCATCCCAGACAAGTGAGACCAGAAGGGACGTTTCCTTCCCTTTTCGCTTCCACTCTGCCATCCAAACATCGTTACAATTAGAGCAATAATTGTGATACAGACATGAATTATTCAAAGGTGTGAAGCCGTTTCTGCTGTGCCCACTGGGCAAAATCAATACGCCGTCTGACTCCTTCACCAAGGC
>CAAE01014993.1:1481940-1526229 GCA_000180735.1 Tetraodon nigroviridis | reverse complement strand
TGAGCACTAATGACATTGCCTTGTTGCCCATCAGGAACTGTCCAGCCTCTTTGCTGTATTCTCCTGCAGTCTGAGCCAAACAGCAGCAATAAAGTCAACTCATGCAAAATAGAGAAACGGCCACAAACACCGACGACCATCACGGCGACAGTTTTGGTACCTTTAATTTCCAGGAAGTGCCAGGGCATCTCTTGAAGAAAAGGTGAGTTCTAAGTCCTGCTCGTAGCATTGTGACTGGAGGCTGACCTTGTGTCCTCACAATGGACTTCATCTATAACAAAAAAGTTAAAAATTACAAATAATTACAAGTCATGCTGCGGATCCAGGTTTGGTTTTTAGGCCACCTACAATATAATTTGATATCTTGAAATCTCTGCATGTAGACATAAAGCAGTCATGCAAAATTGCACACAAAATGCACAGTCATTAAAAATGCAGTAAAAAAGAGAGGTGACACAATACTTTCCATTTCGTACTCATTTTTTCCACAGTACAGCCGAACACCGAGGTAGAGTTTTGCACACAAGCAGCCCAGGGACCACATGTCTATGGCCTCGGTCAGGGGAAGACCCAAAAAGACCTCCGGAGACCTGCAAAGACGATCAGCAGAACTGCAATCTCAACGTGGGATGGAATTCATGTTCTCTTTACATTGACTAACTCATTCCTTTATGAGTGGAAATATTCGTCTGATTTTACCTGCAGAACAGGGGCTGAATGATTGCCCCTTTCGGTATGGACGAGGTGTTTTTGGCCAGGCCGAAGTCGATGAGTTTGACTTTAAAAGGCTGTAGTCTGTGGTTGACCAGCATCACGTTGTCTGACTTGATGTCGGTGTGCGTGAGGCCGACGCTCCTCAAAGTCTGAAGGGCTGTCGCGAGCTGAGTGATCATCGAAATGACGGAAGGTTTTCAACACTCAACCGCATTTAGGGTTTTAAAAGGAGAGTGGCATTCAATGATAAATACATGCTGGATGATCAGTCTGATTGACGCCAGAGGTCATAAGATCGAGACATCATGAAGGCAGAAAGGGTTTGTTCCAGGTACTCAAAGACCAGGCAGTAAAATCCCTTGTGCATAAACACAGAGTAATTCTGGACAAGGTTGCATTTATCTAGATCCAGGTCTTTGAACTTGAGCAGGGCTTCAGCCTGGGAATATATGGGTTTGTAAGACAAATAGTAGAAAAAAAACCCTGATGCACTCACTTATTCACACACACACACACACACACACACACACACACACACACACACTTACTTCTGCCTTTGCCCTATCATGGTAATGCCCTTCTTTCTTTATTACTTTGACCGCTACAGTTGTGTTGTCCGTCTTTCTGACACACCTCACGACTTTACCATATGACCCCTCTCCTAGAAGAGACTGCACCTGGTAGGTGTGGAATTTTGTAATGATGATGTCGTCGGGAACCAAGGTTACTGACTTCCGGGTGTCTCTGTTTGTGAGGACATATTAAAAAAAACTTCCCTGTTGACTCATATGCAAAGAGAACAGCAAAAGCAGAGAAGAAATACAGTTAGACTCAATGTGGGAAGTAAAGGTAAAGCCCCAGTCATCCAGTCAGCATTGCTGTTGCAACATGTAATAAGCAAACTTGTGTTCTAATTACCGATTACCTCTCTGGGTCAGATCGTCTCGTGATAAAGCGTCTGTCATTTGTGGTCCTTGTGTTTGCGACCTAACTCATTAAATCACTGGTTAGTAAGACTAACAACCTGTCAGAAACCTTGAGGCTTAAGGAATCCTACCTGGGTGCTGAAATCTGTCTTTGGTGCGTAATAATGGACAAAAGGTAAAAGCAAAAACAAAATCAAAGGGTTTTTTTTGTCTTTGCTCCATACGATATCAAAGCAAATGTTCATCTTTGATCTATAAACCATTGCATGCGTCATTCATATTGTGGTGTGACAAACACTGGACTGACGAGCTCTTTTGTTGCATGTTGCTGTTTGGCTCAATTTTGGTAAATGCTAAGTTGTAGAACTTTTCTTAAAACCAAATAAAATGCAAATTAAATATTGTATTTCCACCATCTACTTTTGATAAAAGCACATTCTAAAAGTTTTCTTTTAAGATCTTTTGCTGGTCTCCCACTCTTTCAATTATTCGTTGACTTTTATTATCACTGTTGCTTTCTAGACAGAAATTAACAAATTTGTCAAGAACTATAGTCTTGGTCATGTGAGATCAGATCGATCAGTGTGAGCTGTTCAAATGGGTATGCTGAAAAACAAACACAAATGACTGGTGTTGCCACACTTCTAGTATCAATATCTCTCCATTCTGGTAAATGGAGCATGTAGAAAGTGTGTTAGAGAGGAGCTTCACTCATTCTAGCATCCAGGCGCTGCTGAGGTGCTTATCTGGGAGATGTGGATGATCAGATAAATGATGTTTTTGAATTTTTGTGTTTTTATTTTTATAATGTCAACACTAATAAATTCTAAAATGAATTCAAATGTCCCCAGACTTTGGAAAACAGTGAAGGCTAAAACAAACACGATTGGAATACGTTCTTCACAGTTTATGCTGCAGATTTATGAAAAGAAAGGCCTAAAAAGAGATATTCCTGCTTGCAAAGGCCCAAATGAACCCTCTTCAGATACATTTTAGCCACAGGCAGCAGAGTTTGTTAGTTGTCTCTTGTCCATCAAATACAAATTTCTAAAGCCGCACTGTTGTCATCACTGCCATGGTGTGTATGATCACACTTGTGAAGTATGGTGTGGATGACTGGGGCAACAAGTAAACTACAAAAGAAATGCCACCAGCTAACAGCTTAACTCTTGTTGAGCAATTTTAGAGCAGCTTTACTTTAGCTAATTAGCTCAAACACAGCAAGTTTAAACATATTGGGTCCATGGATACTCAGTGTCACCATGAAAACTTTTTTTAAAAAAGTATATAGATGGTAGATGTTTTCTTTGCAATTAGATATACTTTTTTTTTTCCAGACAATGTTTTACTACTTGAAACTAGTATTTCCATTCCTGGTTTGTATTTTGCTCAAAGAAATGAACTTGTTTTTCAGATGTGTTACCTTCACATCACCTTTAAGAAGAAAAAAAAGAAAAAAAGAGGTACGTGGGGACAAAGTCAAATTGGAAAAAAACTTGTTTAAAAGTATCATCTGAAAGCAACGGCTTTGCCTTTGACACGTTGAATGAAACAAATAGTGTCCCACTGAGCATGCAGACGTGAGCAGCTTTATATCAGAAAGGTCAGTCGTTAGTCCATTTATCATAACAAAATGTGTCTTTCAAACCTGCCATTGTTGTTGTCACTTACTATGCCAAACACAGCTTCCGGGCCCTTCCCACCCTGACAAGTTTCTTCCAGCTTTTTGTAGACTGCAGATTTAAGAAAGAAAAAAACAGAAAGAAAGAAATAATACAACTTACCCCCCCCCCCCGCTTACCCCCCACCCAAAAAAGGAATTTTTTTCTAAAAAAAAAAAAACAAACCCACAATTTGTTCTTGAGTATTCACAGAAACAAGTGTCTGTAATTATTGCAGCGACTTGTTGCTAAGTCATTTTTGTGATTATCTCACAACAGGTTTAGCTATTGTGTACACTCCTCCTGAATGAGCATCGAGAGGAAAAAGAGAGGGCACAGATAAAAGGTCCATTAATCATTTTTTCCTCCAGCTGATGAGTTTATCTGCTCCTATAAAATAAAACAAAGAGGTGATAAGAGGTAAACAAAAGTGGAACATGGAGCAGCTGTGGCCGACCTTCGGCTCAGGTAAACACTTGTCAGTATCTCTGGTAGTTCCAGTCCTCTGAAGCTCAAGATTAGTCTGGGCTTATTGTCTATGGAAGCTTTCACCACCTCCGCATTAAGTTTATTCCGTCAGAGGACAAGACAAACGTTTTCCAAGTCTGCTACAAGCAAAAGAGTTTCTTTTTAATAAAATGGTCCAGGGACTAAAAGCAGGAAAAAAAACAACATTTAGCTGTTTACTTAACAGATGCAGAATACAGCAACACAGTAAATAAATAAGTATTCAATGTGGAAACAAAGGTGCAGCTTGAACTATGCTGCTTCAAATCCCACGCGATGACGACGAGCCAAGTGCGCACCCGTGCCAGTAAAACTCTTCGAACACGTAATTGGAGGAAGTGCTAATCAGCACAAACTGTGCGGTGCAGAAGTGTGTGAAAGAACAGTCTGATGAGTCCTTGTTTGGGATGTAGGGCTTTTCAGTGGGGGCAGCAAGGCGTATGCACTTTTTCGAATGCTACAGCTACAGAAAGAGGCATCTTCCGCCACTCTTGCATCAGTACGGCAGGAAAAGCATGAAATAGAGCCGTCTAGTCCGTGCGACATTTCCACTGTGTCTCGAGTCGTCGCTGACACGGAAAAGTTCCCCTCCTGACGCTGCAGCTACTGTAAATGCTGTACGTGCAAGGAGGTTTTGCGGTGAACTTGTTATTTCGGCAGGAGTTTTCCAGGATCAGCAACAAAGAATAATCCCATGTGCAATTTCCGCTGTGCCTGGTACGGCCAATTTACTGGATTTTATGCAAAAAAATATACCCAACTGCTGTTGTAAGCAACCATTGACGTTTCAAAGGAAATTCTGTTTAGAAATGTCCACAGTTTGTTAAATGCTGTCACAAACTGTGCGTACAAGAAGTACAAGAAGACTCAGATTCTTCACGGAGTGGGTGGAACGTCAAACCGCACATCACAGCAGCACCGGTTTTCTCCTGCACACAACTTTTGAGAATAAAGAACACCGCCACGCACTGTTGCAGACTACAATAATACCATGTTCGTGTATGTGTGTGTGTGAGATAAAAGTCTGCTGTTCTTTTTAAAGTAAACTTCACACACTCCCAAAGTTCAGCTTTTACTGGACAAGAAAGTCTTTGTGATATTTAAACCCTTTCATGAAATGACCTACATGAAGTCTTTGAACCTCTAGAACTATTTCCTGTCTCTGCCAGCCTTAGTCAAGGTGAGATAACTCCCGAGTGGGAGGATCTTTGAATGTGAGCCTTCTGTTCTTTTTCCTCTAGTGAAGCTCCTAAATTACAATGCACCCCCCGAGCCCCTCCCTCAGTGGATGGATTAACGGTCAGTGGAAACGGCTCGAAAAAGTGCGACGTCTCTGTGGGTTGGTTTGGGACGTTGGCCATTTATTTTGGGTTCTCGTGACAAAAGTTAGCTCCCTCAGCTGGACCAGCACTGCTGGCGAAGTAACATTGCCCAGATTACTATGTTAGCCCTTTGTTACAGTCTATATGAGGTTTCATTTATCCACCTTAATACTCTGTTAATGATCAGATGCCAAAGCCAACTCCCCTAAAGTCAAAGCTAATCAGTAATCACTCTGAAGCATAATTATCTGTAATTTTAAATGCATTTATTACGCCCAAGGCACGAGTAATAATTAGAAATCTTACTATCACTTTATTTGCAGAATTGCAGGAATTACAAGTTCCTTGGTATTGAGTAACTAATTTAATAAATTACATTACTCTCTCTTTAAAGGCTGGGTTCTTAATTGTGAAAAGAAGTGATTAAAAAAGGTTGAATGTGTTAGGAATTAAACATTCTGGACCAGAGATTGGCAAACAAAGACCCAGGAGCCACATGTGGCCAGATGAACTACTTATTCCAGCCCACAGAGCTTTGGCGATAATGTCTCCAAAGGCCGAATTAAGAGGCCTGTCAGCTTGATTGGATGGATCACCCCCCACTTCCCCTACCATGCTAATATGTCCTCTTAGGAAGTGGGGCCATGCATCAGGTGAAGCTTCATCATCAATCTCTAGTTGGACCAATTTATAGGCTCTTCAAAATGTTTTTTCTGTCAAAAAAAAACATCAAGCAAACTGTTTAGTTAACCTCTGATCCTCATTTGAAGGTTAGTTTCTCACAGTTTCTCTCAGTTCATCAAGATCTAAAACCCAATGCGGCCCTTAAGGCAAAATAAATGCCCACCCCTGGTCTGGACCCACAAAGGAAAAGAGAAACCATAACAGCTGCAAAATGACAAATTTATTAATTAAATGTAAAAGCAAAATAGAAATGACTAAGAGGTTTCATAACAAACTAATAATCACTAGGTTAACTAGGATAGACCCAGAAGAAAGAAAGATGCCAGATTAACTAGAAGGACCACCTAGGAGGCACCATGGAAAAACCAACAGGGAGGCTCAGAGAGGATGGCTGGAAAGTTTCTGCAGCAGGAACCTCAGAGACCTAGCCCTAGATACAGACACTGATCAGACTGGTTTCTGGTGTGCTACAATAAGTCCGGAAACCAAAAGTAAACACAGGCAACAACACAGAAAACAGAATTCATTGAGCACTAAATATAAACTCCAGTCCTGAAGGACACATAAGTTAAAAGAGACACATAAGTAAAAAGGTTCAAGTTCTTATCTATCTATCTATCTATCTATCTATCTATCTATCTATCTATCTATCTATCTATCTATCTATCTGTCTGTCTATCTATCTGTCTGTCTGTCAACTATCTATCTATTCATACATGCATACATAAAAAAATAGAACAAAAATAACTAAAAGACTAAACACAGCACTCTGAATGATGGCGATGAAACTTCAAAGCAGAGCATCATCTTTTTTAATGGTGTAAAACATATTCATTTTGAATATTAACACTTTCAAAAAAAGAAAGAGAGACTTTAATGCACCAATGCGCAAAAAAATTAGAGAAAAATGAAGCTAATGTGGACTAATGGCTTGTGAAACAAATGACCTGTGATAATTTATTATACTGACATCTTTTTTTGTGGAAGGAGGCTTGTTTAGGAGTCTGGGGAATGAGCCAGTACACAGAAAATGTTACAACTAATTTTAAATAAACCAATGTGGCACATCCTCAGAAAAACAGCTAACCTAAAAATGCAGCAAGTAAAAGTGTGTGCCTCATGCTGTGGCTTACCATGATATATCATGATTTATAGTGAACCTCTTACCTGCTGACAGTTTTATTAACAACTTAGTAATGTTAGAAATGGTCATTAACAGCCCTCATCTTACAGGATTGACTCACACAGTATCCTTTTTTCCAAAAATAGGAACCAGCCATTAACGCTAATCTTGATATAGGCTGCCTGCAGTGGCTAATTATCACGTAGCTTGCAGAAAATTCCTTCTACTGCCTTCTATTATTTGAAACTCTTCTGCAAGTTATCGAGGTGTGGAGCTCTAAACTATTGTGTCGCTAAGTTTACTTTTGTTTTTGTGACCGGATGAATTTGGGGAGCGGTCGGGATTGTCGCAGGTGGTGGGGAACGCCCCTTACGGGCACCCGTACGACGGATTGGGCGTGAACAGCTAATGCGGAAGCATATTTAAGCCCGAGCCAGGTATGCTTCTAGCGTCCCTTGGCCAAGATCTTCCGGGTCAGCGTACAGGTGGTTCTGGGAATTGGAGTACGGTGATTAACCCTGTGGCGTGTGAGCGTGTGTATCGGCTGTTGGACAGGTAAGCGGTGCCATAAAATGCAGTGGGTGTGGGTGCTGGAGCTAACATTAACTTCCCTTTCTGCTCCAGCTTGCCGTAGTTGTCTCCTTGCCCTGCCTTGCCTCTTATTTACGTATTCTTTTGTTGCATCGCTTCCTTTAGTTGGTTCCCCGTGTTGCTATCCTCGTCAGCGCTAGCCTTCCTGCCTGCTCCCTGCTTCTGTTGGTCTTTTAGTGTGTGATCGTGTGGTTTGAGTGTGTCCCGACGGTGGTTGCGGTGGTGTAGCGATAGCTGTGACAGTGTGTGTGAGGGTCTGTCTGCCCTGGGTTTTGTGCGTGCGTTTTTTTGGTTTGTTTTGTGTCATTTCCTTTGGCGACAGTTGCCTTCACATGACGTAAGGCTATTTGTTTTCCTGCTTACTAACCTCTCCTTGGGCATTACTCTTCTTTTACTAACTCGTTAGTTGTGGTGTTTTAATTAACCAATCATTTTCTAAGTCCTCAGCAGGACCAGCGGAAGAATCAGCAACTGTCGATCGTAAAACCATGCAAAAAAAGGGAAAAAAAGAGTTACTTAAGTGTGTGTCACTATGTGTGTCACTTAAGTTGTAACTTAAGTGACACAGATTTAGTCACAGCGTTGTTGTTTACATTATAAATTGAACGAAGTTCTAAATTTTAGGATTTTCCACTTCTTTCATTACCACGGATTTATTCTTAGCAAAATAAAATGACAAAAAAACCATATTAAAAATAAAATGCTTCCACTCACGGAAACGAATCTCCTCTAGAGTGTCTGCTTGTTTAAAAACAAATCTAGCTAGCATAGAGGTTAGCCAATCTCTTCTCACAAGATTGAACTTTTCATGAAAGATCTGTCTTGGGAAAACAAACAAACAAAAAAAACAGAATTTTGAGGCCAGCAGAGAAGGCCGTGCAGGCCTTGATGGCCCACTGCTTTTATAGTACTGACTTTGAACTACCAGTTCTTACACAGTTTCTCAACTCAAGACAGAATAAAAGTTTAAAAGAACAAATATTCCCAGCCAGGCCCTAAATTTTTCCAAAGACTTTGTTTTCACTTTTTTGTCTTATTTTCCACTTAGATGGCTTTGACGTGTTATATACAACCTGTTAAAGCAAAATGGCTTTTATATGATTTGCGTTTGATCTGTCATCCTTATTACATGGTTTCGCGAGTGACGAGAGGGAAAAGCAATCGAAGTCATCAACAACGTATTGAATGTTGCAAAAATAAAAAAACTACTCAAATGAATAATTTAAGGGAACAAAAAGTCTCTGATGAAACCCGAGAGACAAATCCATCACGAGATTTGAGCAAAGAGTGTCAGTCCCTGGTTCATACTTCGAAAGCTATATTTTGTGAGGACCAGATTGAAGATAGCAAAAGGGAAGATTCCATGGCAGAGCAGGAAGACTATCTTATTTTACCATCTTCTGCAGCAAATGACGATGAATCTCATGAGGCAGCACCCTCCCTGGACTCACCAGTCATTGATTTGGAAAAAAAATCCAAAATACAAGAACTTGTCGAGTTTTGCTTGGCTGGAAAAAATGACGCTTACGTGGACAGTATTTTAAAAGGTCAGATTCCAAATGCTGCTGGATCACCTTTGCCTCAGTCTTTGTGTTCTGACCACTCTGAAAAAGAGGATACGGGCAACCTAGAAGGCCATTTAGATGGTGTTCTCCCCAGCCAGAAGTCAAGCAGTGATGGATCTCTACCGTCTGGATATCGGTCTCTGCATTCTGGCCACTCTGAAAAAGAGGAGGAGCACAGTGATGATTGGATGGCAGCTCCAGGACACAGTCCCTGCAATCCCTCCTCTCCAAAATCTGAAACGCTGGAAATGGAGGGCAAATCAGACATGGACTTCTTTCTGAGTAGTCGTAATAACAACTTTGATAATGATGATGATACAAGACGGAAGCATTTTAAAAGTCAACTCTCCATAGGTGGCGGATCACCTTCACTTGGACTTGAATCCAATGAATACGAGCTCTCTGGAAAAGAGGAGAAGCAAAATGAGCACTGGGCAGCAGCTGACAAAGATGACGAGGATGACCTAGAACATATTTTATATAGCGTTGCTAACATCAAAACTTCAACTATCGATAGCTCTGCTTCAATCAGACTGGAGTCAGAGTCTTCCAACCACTTCTAAGCGGCACAAAAATCTGAACAGTTGGAAATGAGTTCCGAAAAACTTGAAAGCAGGAGAGTGCTGGCACAGCATAAAAGACATGGTGCAAAACCACTGACCTCGGAATATTGTCTCAGAACATTGGGCAGTACTGATCTAAATCAGCGGCGCAACGTCTCCAGGACTGCCGACAGGGTCTCGGTGTTGATCCCCCATCTGGCCGAGCAAACAGACAGTAACTCTAAGCTAGACAGATGGGCTAATTTGCAGACCCCCCTCAAGAAAGAAGATGGAACATCTTGTGAAAAAATTGCAGACCATGTTTCACTGACTGATTCTAGCAGTGCATGCGATGAGTCGACCTTAGATGGAAGATTGACAGTCAGTGGAAGGAAGAAAAATAAGGACTGGCAAGGGTCTGAGATTGAGGATGAGTTTTCGGAGGTCTCAGAGTTGTCCGAGTTCTCCGAGTTCTCCGAGTGCGCCGTGAAGGCCGTGGACTTTTCCGTTTTCAAAACTCAGGAGTCATTGCTCTTAAAGAAGCTCAGTCCTATTCTAGACAGCACAACATTTCAGGAGCTGCTTAGTGTCATTAAATTATATAGTATTTCCCTTCAGAAGAAAAAAGATCACTGTGAAAAACTGGCAGCCAAAGTTAGACAAGCAGAAAAGGAAAACGAAAGAATGAACAGACTTTCAAAGGAAACCAATTATGAATCCAGCCACCTCAAACAATTGATAAAAGAGTTGGAATTGCAGCGCGATGTCGGAGTTACAAAGACCAATAACGACGAGTTAATTTACCAGCGTCTAAAGCAGGAAAACAATGAGCTAATATTTACCTCTAGCAACCTTCAGAATTTGTTACGGGAGCAGGTCTCTATCCAAAAACAGATCAACGAGGAGAGAAACAACAGCATAAAAGACTTGGAGAGGCAGTTATTAGACCTGAGGGAAGAACTGAAGCAGCCCCACATGAACGGTGGTGAAGAGAAAGCTCTGCTGCAGAGCATTGAAATTTTGAAAGAGAAGCTTGATGATGCTAGCCAAGATCTCATTCGGAATGCCATGATCATGAAAAATGTCTGTAGCTACGATAACCAGATGCCCTCCCTGAAATCTGAGTTGGCTGCAGTGACTGCCTGTCTGGAAAAAGAGCGGCAGACCAATCAGATGCTTAAGAACGAACTTGAGTCCACCCATGTTTGCTTGAATAAAGCCAAAATGGAGGCTGAATTCCTTCAAGAAAAATACAAGCAAGAGAGCAAGCATCTTCAAGATGAACTTCGTTTTCTTGGTGAGGAGAGCAAGGACTTCTCAACAAAACTGTTAATAGCTGAGGCAAACAAAAAAGACAGGGAAAGTCAGTTGAGCAAAACTTTAGAGCAGCTGAACAAGACCAACTTGCACCTGGAGAACCTACAGTGGGGAAAAGATCAGGCAGTTGCACAAAGTCATGAGCTAAAGACAAGTCTGGATCAATGCAAGAGGCAGCTTGATCAAAATAGAACCTTTAACAAAAACAGTGAGCAGCAGAGGCAAGACTTACAGGACGAGAACACTAGATTAAAAGACAATTTAATGAAGGTACAGCACGACCTCCAAGAGTCACTCTACGAGGTTTCAGTAATCAAAGGCACCCTGAAGAACAACATCCGCCACCACAAAGCGGTGGAAGCAGAGAAGGCTGAGTTGATCAAAAAACTGGACCAGCTGAAAAGAGTGGCAGATTCAGAGACTAAGAGAGCCAACCAAAACAAAGAAGAAAGGGACCGGCTGGACATCCAGCTAAAAGAGGAGCTGTTGAAAAACACAGAATATCAAAAGAAAAACTGGAGGTTGCACAGTCTCGCAAAATCAACGAAGAAAATGCTGCAAGATCAGAGGATACATGACGCTGAGATGGCAGAAATAAAAGAAACAGTGAGCATGATGAAAACTCAGCTAACAAAGGAGAAGGCCCTGTGCAGTCACCTAGAAAAGACTAACAAGCATCTCAAAGAAGAGCTGGACCAGGTGAGGAGCAACAATAAGCTGAAAGATGATCTGAACTTCCAAAGAGAACAAACTGAAAATGACTTGCAGCGCTTAAAACAGCGCCTGCAATTGGTCGAACAGCTTCTCCTGTCCCAAAGCGAAACGTCTGAGAAGAACAAAAAAATCTTTGAAGACGCCATGCTGCGGCATGAGCAGGCTCTGCAGGAAAAGGAGCGGGAACTGGCAATGTTGGATGAATGCAGACATTTGTTATGCTCTGAAAAGGAGCGATTTCGCAAACTCTATAAAGAGGAGTGCCAGCGTTGTCGAGAGTTAGAGAGCCAATTACGGATGGCCGAGGTTCAGCTCTAGACATCCAACTATCCGTATTTTCACGACCATAAGGCGCACCTAAAACACTGAGATTTTCTCCAAAATCGACAGTGCGCCTTATAACAAGGTGCGCCTTGTGTGTGGACTGAGTTCCAAAATCTGCTGTGTGCCTTTGGTAGGTGCACTACGGTAAACACTCCGCCCATCGATCAGCGGCACACCTCTGCTGAATATCCAGCAGAGGTGAGCCGCTGAGCACTATTTACCGGTACTTGCGTAAGGACCCCCTAAAACGGCACCGGTCAAGCGACACGCGTGTGAGGCTCACTTTATGCCACCATGTGCGGGTGGATCGTAGATGCATGGGCTACGATACCGTCTTCATGTATTGTGAGATCTTTCGCAAAAGCCGGTATTAACGTTAAAGCGGAACCAGTCGGCGATTCTAATTCAGATGAACTCGGGATGTTGGACATTGAAATAGCGCCGCTGTTTAATTCAGATACAGAAGATGAAAACTTTGATGGTTTTGTGGCGGAAGAATGAATATTTTGTTCAATAAATGTGTCGAAACTCACTGTTTTACTTCCGTTGTCGTTTTATACCGTATGTTTTAGCATGCGCCTAATAATGCGGTGCGCCTTATGTATGGCTCAAGTACAGAAATAAACCCCGTAACTGAGACTGCGCCTTATAACCCGGTGCGCCCTATGGTCGTGAAAATACGGTACGTGTAGAAAAAGGCTAAATGGTGACTCCAGCCCGTTCATGGTACAATAAAAAAATAAATATTTTTTTACATTTGAACACACAGTCAGAAAACAAGTGAACTCTACCCCCCCCCAAGCATGCCTATTAAACTATTAAACTATTAAAAATGCATAGTATCTGTTACAATGCAAAGTTCAATAAAACAAAATATAAAAGTTGCCAATTCTGGCACTCATAACCTGTAAAATAAAGATGTTTTTCCTTTTCTGTGTTGAGAAAATGTGTGCTTACTTTATGTGATCCTTCAATCAGCATTAAAAGCCTCACCAATAGCAACCAGAAGCTCCCCTGAGGTCGCAGAGACCTTGCCAGAAAATGCTTGGATCCCATATAAAGCCTGATGGGGGGGGGTGGCGGATTTCTTCTGCCGGTAGGCACGGCGAATGTGGTGGAAAGAAAAGATTGGAAGGAAGAAGGCTATTGCTTCAAGAGCTCGAAGATTTAAGTATTTTGGCCACCTGTGCTTTGACAGCCACAGAAATAATCAATATTTTTTGATAGCTAAAAAAGTCAGATATTGACCAATAAAACTGCCAGATTTCTGTAGAGCGCCACAAAAGCATCCGACTGATACATTTTTAAAAATGGTTTCTAATGGTTTTTTTGTTATTAATTTTGCTAATTTTTCTGCTGAATCAAATGTTCTTTCAACTGTGATAATGTACTGTACATCCCAACAGTAACAACACAGTTGTGGTTGTTTTCTTGGGGTGGCAGACAAATTCCATTTTGCCTGTGGTGTGTCATACTTCAGGAGAAAGTCAAGTGCTATCTACCAACCCCAACCCCCTCCATTTTTCTTTTACCTTTGCCAGGTGATGAAGATATGCGTGAGGGTTGCCATACTTAAAAAGCAGAGTGGAGAGCTTCTAGAAGGCAGATTTGATAAAATATTTCATGCAAGACTGGAAATTACCGTATTCAGAAAGATAATAGAGTTTCTACATGCCATTGATTTATACAAAACAAGGATGTATGTGTGAAGAGGAACTCATGCAGCATCTTTTTTTTTGAGTAACTTCAAAATGTGCAGTGATTCGTGAAGGTATGCCTTCATGGACAAATGCCCAACCCCATCCGGATCACACACAGCTGAAATAATGGATTTGCTGCCAGAACGTAAACGAGTACTTGCCCTTTGACACCGCTGAAGCTGTCAGTGGTAACATCATTGATGCGAGGGAGAGGAATCCCAGCAGTTTGCTGTTTGTTTGTGCTGGAGATGGCGACAGCGTAAATCCAAATCCAATCAGTCTAACTCATTTTAGGGTGGCCACCAGGCTGTTTTTCATCAGACTCCTATGAGCAGGACCTTTAACTCTGAGACACACAGTTCGCTTAATTGAAACACTTGTAAACTGAGCTGAAAGGGAAACAGAAAATATAAAGTAAAAGGAAATAAGGCTTTTTTTTGTTCTCCTAAATGTCATTTTACCCAACAAAGTCTATTTTATAAGCCCGTCACGTCAGAAAAATCAATGTGCCTCTCCCTCTCTCATACACACTCTCACTCTTTCCTCTCTCTCTCTCTTTCTCGATCTCTCACGGAAAAGGGTCATTTGAACCGTTAAATCTACATTGACAAAGGAAGTGTAACAGACACACACTGGGAATGCTACTGTGAATGCCAGTGATATGGCACGTCATCTGCTGAAAGTGGGTGTGGCATTGGTATAATCAATAACAATAATTTGGAACAAGAGCAGGAAAATGTTTGTTTTTTTTACCAGTAGGAAAACATTTACAGCAGCATCTCTTTGCCCAGAGTAGGTTTGATCATTACTGCAAGTAATAAGTAGTTAAACATGATTAGTAAAGATAAAGGAAGGTGTTGTTGAGCAAACACAATTCAAATGTGATATTAATTTCCTCCCTAAAGGTTGATTAACACTGTTACCCCTGTCAGCTCTTTCTCTGCAGCAGGGGGCTGATTATAAAAAGAAAAAATAATAATAATATTCTGGTAAAAGAACAGACACCACAGGGAAATTGAAGAAACAGAGAGAGAAAATATGAAGACTTGAGAAAAAAAAAATCCTTTTGTTATTTGTAGTATTTGTGCATCCATCACACGGGCAGTCGCACATGCAGCTGTTTACGGAGTCGTCTGTGTAGCTTCTCAATGGAGTCACACCTCCCTGCTGCCGTATGGTGGCCTACAGGCTAAAGGTGGATTGTCTGAGAGAAAAGTGAATAAGTGACAGAGAGGAGGATAGGAAAGGGTTATAAGGCTGGCCAGATCAATGACAGGCAGCGGCTCCCTTCCCAGGGAAAAGAAGGAGTGGTCAATCGGCGAGGCTCAACAGAGAGGTTATTGGCAATCTGTTAGCAAAGCTGCCAGCAGAAGGGAGAATAGCAGGGACAATATCCGCTTTCCTGCCAGTTGCATTCGACTGATTTGCTCCCAAAGAAGTCCAGAGGTTTGGGGTTGAGCTGTCTGATTGCTTCCTCCTGCTGTTGGAATGTTGAAAGTGCAGCTTAGCGGAAGATCAAAAATATCAGTCTGCCTCTGAGGGGCGGGGCAGCTCTGATGTGCCCTGTCACATCCTGCCATCGCTTCCAATTTTTCAAAAAGCCTTATTAGGCAGAGAACAGATAGAAAACAACACATAGAACATGTTGAATCTTTCCCCCAACAAGGAGTCATTTTCTCTGTAACCGATGAAGAGGGAACATTATTCCTGTTCCGCGAGGCCTAGGAGTTATTATTTTTGACGGAAGGTATTCCATCACTGTCACCTGCCACAGTTAGAATTAACTTTTGAAATGGTTCTTCCTGTGAGCCAATCTATGGGCTGCAAATGACATTTTTTCTTTAACCTGAGGACCTTAATCAAAATCAACAAAAAAGGCAGCTTGCTTTCTGACAGTATTTAATCATCACCAACATTCATTCTATCACCAATTTTTAAATTCATCATCACTTTCCTCTAAACCATTATAATTTCATTTATATCATTTTTTATTTTCTTTTTCTTTTCTTTTTCAATTCAAATAAACAATATAAATTAATAAAATAAAATCCCCAAATAAGCAATGTAATTATGTTCATTATAGACAATGATAAACACTTAATTGACAACATTCTGTCTAAGCCTCTAAATACATGACTTTTACACCAGACAAATGCTTGTGTCAAATATGATAAGTTGTTTTAAGTGGAATTAGAAAAAAAAAATGCTCATGAATAAAATCTAATTACTGTTCTTGAAGCTTTTTATATTTACAGCCTGACATGACTGAAGACCTTGGAAAATAATAGAAATGCAAAGCAGATGTAAAAACCAGCATCCCGCGCACACCATCATAATTTGACTCTTAAAAGTTTAAACGGATGCTGTAATTAAGGCAAAACTCAGAATGAATTATGGGTTTACATATGTCCTACTAATGCACCGTTAGTTTAATTTATAGGTTATATTCAATTGAATAAAATTGTACCTGCTATCCTGTTGCTGATATTAGATGAGTTCTACTGTATATCAGTAGAGTTTTACTCCACTTCCTCCTCATCGGGGTCACGGTGTGTGTCATGGGCTTGTTTTTGGGGGGCTGTGCATCTCAGATTCAATAGTTGGCTTTTTTTTTTTACTTCTATAAAAATTATTGGGAAGTTCAGAGTGGCAGGAAGGATCTTTAGAAGTAAACAACTAGACAGAAGCTGAATACACAGGTATTGGACACTTTTTGAAAAATAAAAATAGGATATATAAAGATGATATGGAGATAATAAATGGGCTTGAGGAAGAAAACACATTTGACATATCTGTGCATTTCATTGGTCTATAAGTGGTTCAAAGAGAGTGGATCCTAAACAGAAAAGTGTAGAGGGAGCTGATGCGGCTAAGGCTACGGGGAAGGCCGCTGCACAGGGTTCAGGGCAATGCTGTATCAGCGCTATCGATCTAGCAGCTGTAACTCTGCTCTAATGCTCAGTTGATGTCTCAGCTCGACACAACAAGGTGAGGTGGGCTGAAGTGTGACGCTATTCCGGCTTAGTACAACTTCATTTTTTGCACTAACCACAACGGCCATGTTCTTTTTCTCTTTTTCTTCCTTAAAGTGAACTCTCAGGTGTCCCTTCCCTGAATAATCCCTCTCAGTGGTACAAATTGAGCCTCTGTAGTACTAAGCAGTGCTCTCTCTCTCTTTCTCACTCTCTCTCTCACTCTCTCTCTCTCTTTCTCTTTGGCCTTGACTGAGGGGGTTAATAATTGATGCCCCTTCTCCTTGCACTGTAAGAAATTTATGAATACACAGAGCAGACGGGCGGTTGTATATTTCTCCCAAACTTCTCAGCATTCCTCCTCAGACTCCTCTGTCGATCCACACCAAGGCCAAAATAGGTGTATATTTTCTAAAGATGGATCGCTCTGGCAAGACCTGGCTCGCACACCCGTGCTTGGATGCTCGCTGGTCATCCCCAGCCCTGAGGCTCCCATTGCTCAGTGTGCATTCGGGTGTGTTTATGAGTCTGCAGACATGCTGCTGTGCACAAAATATAAAACATCAGTGCCTGATATATTCTCTAGCATATCAATACCTTTACACACAGGGGCAAATTATTAATAAATCATCAATTTTACCGAAAAATATTGGCTTTTACTAGTAGTCGAAATTGAACTACTGGTGAGTTTCCAGAAGAGGAGGGCACACTTGTGTTTGGGCAGAGGGTGTTCACCACCTTCTATGATCTATCTGTGTGTGGCAGGTGAAGTGCTGCGCCAAGGTGATGGGCTGGGTGTGGTCAACAATAGGCGCCTATAAAAAGATGCCAACACCTGTTGACCCTCTCTCTCTGCACCTCGATGCCCAGGCTTCCTCCCATTTGGTGGTGTCACTTCCTTTTCCGCTTTGCGGCGCAGGTAGGTCAAACATTTATTTAGGCATCTACTCGTGGGAGCAGCCGCTCAGTAAGTTTGGCACAAATGTTTTTAGATTCGTAGCGCGTCACTTTGTACAAACGACAAGAAGATCCCCCTTCCTTGTTTGATCGGGTGTGGGCCACAAGCAAGATTTCCGTTGCGTCCGTTGTTATGTATTCTTTTAACCGTTGTATTAATGTGTGTGTGTGTGTGTGAGCCACAGTTCACCACAAACGATCGCCCTTGTCCGGGCGCTGCTGCTGCTTTGCCGGGGGCTGTTCACGGATAGAGAAGCTGTCGGAGCGACGGGTGGAGTTTAATGTGGGGACGTCCACCATCGCGGTCGTCCCTCCTTTCGAGTTATTTCTTTTATCATATGGTTTGGAACACAATATCAAGTTCCTTGTTGTTGAGTATTTCCTCCTTTTGTGTGTCCATCCCAATTTTAATTATTGATTTCGGGTTTTATGAAATTGGTTTTAATTTATTTTAATTGCTGTCTTCCAGTCCCTGAGACCCAGTGAGGTGGTGTCGCGGTGTCGGGTGGAGGCCCTCTTTTCTCCTTTTAGGTTGTGTGTCCCTTCCCGGGTCTGGAGCTCACCATCACCTTCCCTGTGTGCAGTGTCACGTGTGTTTGGGGTGAATAGTTTTTAGTGTGCATGTCCTTAGGTTTTAAAGTTGCTGTGTCGCCCCACCTCATCACGACACCTCCTCCTGGTAAGTTTCGGCTTGGATGGAGCCTTCCTGATAGTGTTAGTTTTATCTGTCAGTGTGAGATTTAGCCACCACAACAAAAAGCTGATTTTCCTTGATTTAAACCTCAAGGTCATCAAGGTCATATGGTTAAACTATGATACATTTGTACTGGTAATAAATCACAGTTCTAAGAGAAGTAAAACACATACTTGCAACCCTAGAGGTGCCAGCTGATGCTAAGATTTTGTTCTTTGTTTGAGATCATGTGTGTTGAATTCGCCAGATCTGTTTTCTTCAATGTGTCTAGTTAGTATGGTGACCAGATGCTTTTTGTGGTGCAATTCTGCCGCAGCTTTATCTCCCATTACGGCATTTGACCAAATCGGTTGCCCCATAGTTACCTTTATTTTACGTTATAGTCACTGGTAAGGGTTTGCTAAAAAAAACAACACTCACTCTAAGCTACCTGTACATGATTTAACAGGATCATGCAAATACAGAAGAAGCTGAGAAACAAGCTTTTAAATGACCATTTTTTGTGTCATAATAAGGCTGCATTATTGTTACTGTCAGGGTTTATTTGCACTGTTTGTGCTGAGATGATTAACCTGTCAGACGCCAGCGCATTTTAATTCAGTTAATCCTGGCAAATTTCACTGCAAACAAGTGGATTTCACACATACACACACACACAGACACACAAACTGACACCACAATGAGTAACGAATCAATATCTCGAAACAGAAACAGCACTTTTTTCTAATTAGCCCCCATGAACACAGCTGCTGGCGTGCCCCATGTGTCTTAAATGTATGGAGACGTCACATTATTGCCACATGTGAAACTCTCTGGTCCCATTATGCATTCCGTCTCACACACAAAAAGCCTCCAGCAACCTCCAGTTTTTCACGATTGCTCAGACACGAATTTGAAAACCCGGCCTGGAATTTCAGAAGACTCCACAGTGATTAGATTACTGTTATGAAGTTCACAGTTAAATTGCAAATATACAACACGGTCAATCAAAACACAAGTCTACATAGTCTACAATAAACCAGTCATGTGTTTGCTCACCTGACGTGTGTGTTTAACCAATTGGCTAATGGGTGTGGTGATTTATCAGTCAGTGCTTTGGAACTGCGTGATAGTAAAATCATGATTGACATCTGTGTTTAAGGTGCTAAGTGTGCTTAGTGTTTTGCAAATCATTATGTATATTGTTTTGCAAAAAGTGTGAACTGACCTTGTGTTTATTACAGGGAATATCTGGTGCAATGTTATGTTCCTTGAGTGGAAGGTTTTGAATACGTCAGGGTGCCATAAATAAACAGCCCAAAGTTCTGCAGCTCTGCTAGCCAACAAATATTCCTTTAGTTAAATCTTTCCCTGTTTTCTGACGTGTAAACAAAACGGATGCATGAGTAAATCATTCTGGGAATCATGGGGAAGTTCCTCCTGAAGGTCTCATTGCTGGTTGCAGCATTAGCAAACATAAATGCATATTTTCCAAGCGCGTCTGCTGAGCTGGTTCAGAAGCCTGAAGGCGCCTCTCTTTTATTTGGTTCTGCTCCTGAAATTAAAATGATTTTTGTTTGGAGGGTTTTTTCTGTTTTTTTTTTTTTTTATGCTCTTTTTGAACATTAGGAGTCAAAGTCAGGCCTGTTTCCGTCATTAAACCCTGACTTACCCAACTATAACAGCATTCCATTAACTTTATCTTAATTACTTCTCTCCGTGTCCACTGTTACCTTGAGGTTTCACAGCGCAAACAGACGTTTACAAGAATCGCTGCTTCATTGCATTTATGTGCAGAAAAATCTTTTTTTTTTTTTTTTTTTCATTGTACCCTCAAACTTTTTATCAGCTGCTTTGTTTCCGATTCTTTGCTGTTTGTAAAATATATGAATTATTCATGCAGCAGAATTGCATTGCACAGCTATTGAGTCATGCTGGGGAAAAAAAAAAAGGACGGGTTCATATGAAGTATATCAGTCAGAATTAATACGAGAATAGCTAGAATTTTGTTTCAGCAGCATGAAAGTGCTCTCTATTTCTTCAATTCCTTGACTTTTGATTGCTGTTTTGAAGAAGTTTATATCATCAATTATTCATCCCACCACTCTGGTTTCTATCGCCCCTTTTCTGCCTGCCTCTCCCACCTTACCTTTCATGCGTGAATCTCCTTCCACCTGAGTAAGCGTGCTGTCAGTCAGAACACACCCTGTCTGGGTGGAGATAAACACATAAACTCTGCACACATATGCTTGATTTCATATGCCAGTCCCATTTTGTGATCCATCACTTACCTGCCTTACTGGTGGTTCTTTTATTCAATTAAACTCTTGGATTTTCTGCACGCTTAAGCAGAGCTTTTATTGTCATTACCCTAACCCTAATCCTAACGCTAACCCTAAAAATACTTGGATATAATTTGCAAATTTGTAATCAGAGAACAAGTTATCCATAAGATATGGTATTGCTAAATTTACCTTGCAGTATCAATAATGCTAATTTAGAAGACCTACAAAAAGAAAGAAGCACAAGCACAACGAAGTGATTTATAAGATAACTGAGAAATGGTTGTTTCTAAAATAGTGCCCACTGTTGCTACATGCTCTCCTGCACATGAAGAAGTTTGGCTGGTAGGTTTTTTTTTTTTTTTTTTAAGAAATGTAATTCTGATCGTGTAATATTTGGGTTGGAGGGGTCCGTACTGACAAAATGTCACCTTGGGCATCTGCATCAAGACACTCCAACAGTTGGAGATGACATTTTTTGGCTCTGACTCACAGAAACAAAGACTGTTGGAGGCACCGATGGGGATCGGTGAAGCCTGCTGCTCTCAGAGACAGCCCGCCTCTATTACCAATATCATCTCATTGCAGCAGATTGTAAATAATTTCTTTTGCTTTATTATTATTCCTTTCTCAAATCTCTGAGCGAGTATTGCTTTTTGTGGCATCACCCACAACTTCAAGCCAAATTTGAATAAATCATGGAACACACCTCAGGACATATGTTGATTGAGAAACTCAGGCGTCAACAGAAAGAAAACGTGTAGTGTGGTGCCCGAGTGAAGACCCGGGATGATTAAAGATTTGGGAACGGAATGTCAGAATGAAATGAACAGAACAGAATGAAAACCAGCGCAGCAACTGAGAACGTAGAAGGACGAGGCAGAAAACAGAAGAAGGCAGTTAGCCTGCCAACATCAGGCTGTGAAGAAGAGGAAAAGTTTTTGGAATGGTCCACTTGCATTAATTCCATAACTACAATCAAACGAGCAACAATACACCTCACAAAATCACAACTCTAACATTGGGAAAGGAGGAAAAGTTGGTGAAATTAGAAATCAAGAGCAGAGGGAGGACAGAAAAGGTTAAAGTTAGGAGAGTTGGCAGATTTGGGTAGTTGCCAAACTCAGTTGCCATTAGATAGACAGATATGTTTGTTGTGTTGCAGGCTAAAAAGTGTTGCATTAGTAGAAATGTTCACCGTGCACATCAGCTGCAGCACATTTGTGTGGGTGCCTTTCATGACGCTGAGATGCAGTCGCGACCACCTGCTTTGTCAGCACGAGATCGGCAAACCGCGGCTGCCGGCCAGCCGCAGCCATGCTAACTGAGCATATTCACACATACTAATCTGTAAACCCTGTAAAGCCTAAACCATAAAAGCAAACAGCCATGCGCATGCATGATAATCAGGTATCATTATATGATAATCTGCATTTTGTGCAATTTATTGCCACCATATCAAAAACAACACAAAAGCAACAACAACAACAACAACAACAACAACAAAAACCTCATCACACTGATGATCCGGGATCCTGTTACAGCACTTCAGGGTTCACTAGCGTATATTCCTGCCGCTCTCTGGAGAGGTTTGCTGAAACTGGCAGGATTTTCAAACAGGAAGATGCCTTGAACACCAAACATTGTTTCAGTGTTTTATCATCAAACAGAGTCATGCTTTTGCCTTCCACAGCTTTAAAAGGGAGAAGCATTCATTTCAAGCATTTAAGGTAATTGGGATTAATCCCCACAAACACACACACACACACACACACACACACAGACAAACACACAGCATCCACATACAGTGTTCCAGCACTGTTGGTGGGGAGAGGAGAATGCATTATCGCTTACACACAGGATTTTCAAGCCTTTAGAGTTATCAGTTTGACTGCACAAAGTGTTTTGGGGGAACTGCCCTCTCTAAGCTTCTCTGATCCCATTTAAATTGCTAAATAGATTTGCAGACTCTGCTGCACAGACACATACAAACAGCCTCAGAAAGGTCCTTATCAGTATTCTGAGATGAAAATCACCCAAGTTACCGGAAAAACAAACACAAGTCTGCCACACTGCTAACGCCGGGCTAGTAAATGCATCGCGATGAGCCTCTCATTGCTGTTTCCATCGATTCACTCATCAAGTTCAGACGATGACAAATCCTATTTTGAGGTTAAATAAATAAATTAATAAACTGTGTTTATGGGGAAAAAAGCTGAAGAAGATGCCCAGTCGGCTCATGGATAAATGAGGCATTAGAGGAGGGAAAGAGAAGAACAACAGAGAGCTGAGAGGTGGGATGGTGTTGGGGGGGCTGTGTGGATTTCAAGTCTATGCACGAGGATCAGCTTTGGTTAGGAAACTAATACCTCATTTTAGCACCTGTAGGCTGCTAAGATGCTCACTACTTTGGCAGACAAGTGCGAACCCTGCAGAGGGGGAGAGGGAGAGAGAGAGAAAGAGAGCTGTTCAGGTTTATTTTTGTCCTCCTGAGGCTCTAAAGGATTTGTATTGAGGAGAAACTATGATTTTTTTTTGACAGCTTCCAGAAGTTCTAAATCTGTATTCGTGTTCGAAAGTCCTGGCATTATCTGTTAGTGATACGTCCTGAGAGACGACAGCGCACGTCAGCCTGGACAACGGTTTAATGAAAAAAGATGCATGTCCACCCCTAAAAGAAGACAAGTGGTTTCCACTGAATTTAGATGTGCTTTTTTAGGTGGTTTAGATCTCAGCGCAGACTCTTTACAACCCAAAAAGGTTTCTGAAAAGACCCAAACAGGCCGTGAGCGCCGCGTCAGTGCTGATAAATCCCCCTTTTCCCAGTACTCCCAGCCTCTTTCCATAACCTCCAGTGTTTCTAATATAGTCTGACTGTGTTGCTACTTCAGCACTCAAGGACATGCATAATACAGTGACTAAATACACAGCGAGCCCGCTCCACATACATCACATGTGAAAGGATGGAGCAGTCAGGGAGGCAGCTGCTGTGGACATTATATGCTAATGGGAAGCCGAGCAATGTGGAACCAGTTCTACTGGTTTCCATTTATTGCCTAGCAACCAACTTTTGTTAAGCTGCTACACTTCTAATGTAAAAAAACTATGTGATCGACATCTCATGAATCGATACATTTACAATGGCGATGCCAATTTACCAAAGCTAGCTGGATGATTGACGCAAGTAAGATCCGAGGCTCATTTGATCGTCAGATCACGGTGCACACTGAACTGGGGGAATAAGTCTGTGTTGCTCCTAGGGTGTTTTTGATTAGCAGATCTAGCCGATGGTGGATTCTTGTGTTAAGTTTACCATAATATAGGAAAAGCTGACCAATGGTGAGGAAAACTAGCACCTCAGCTGCAAGTTTGGTGTCCATTACCAAATGTGAATGGGAAGGCGTTTCAGAGAACGCTGAAAAAAAATCTTGATTCTTTATTTGGCTTTGAATTATGCTGGTGATTAAAAGCTTCATTATTCAAATGACACAAAACCACTTTTGTGCCATTTGTCTAGGACACTTTCAAAGAGATTGTATTTAAACTAATTTTCATACAGTGGAAACTATTGATTTATGGTTTTTTTTTTCTTTTTGCTTGCAGCAGATTGAACAGACTGTCCATCGTGTTACCGATACCAGAGTTTTGATTAGGATACCCTCCGAGGGCACAGCAAAACCATGCGTTTCTATTTCCAGAAACCCCTCTTTGAAATTCCATCCAAACGCTTCGGCTAGCGGGACGTTAGCACAGTGTGCAACGGCGTCGGCAAAGTCTCGCTCGCTTACACTTAAGCGTAATCTTGTCTTCATTTGCACATCAGTTGCCGTTTGATCCTGATCAGCCGTGCAAGTTGAAAGTGGCAGCCCCGCATTAGAGGAAAGGATGAAGAGACGTGGATGTTTTAAACACTTGCAGACATGCATCATTATCATTTCCCATCTTCCCTAATTAGTTAATTGGAAGGACATCTGTGGAACATATACAACACTTTAATGTTTCCCTCTTGGATTTACTCCTGCTTGAGTACCACATTGTTCATTAAAGCATCTTTTGAACATTTATTCGCAGCATTGGTTTATTAATTCGATGAAACAGGTTCTGAACTCCTAATCAATGTTTGGGCTAGCTATTAATTAAAGACAATTTTCATGGAACATGTGTACTACAAGATGTTTACTCAAAAAAAAAAAACCACCAAAGCAAGTACGTTAATTTAAATTAGCTCTTGCTTTTAGTGTTCTAAACAGATGATGCCATCATTTTAGAGATGTTGCTTTCTGTCCAGTCACATGATCACCTCACCAGGATGTTTGGCATGTACCAGAGTGACGAGTTAAGATCTAACGCCAAGCTGGATATAGTCTCGTTTGGACTGTTATCGTTTTTCTCTCCTGCAGGATGGAGTTTCCATCTACCAGAGTCCCACCAGCTTGTGGCGCCGTCTCAACAATTAGCATAATGCTAGTCAGGCCTTCAAGTTGTTTAGCAACGCTTGGCTAAATGTTTGAACTGGGGCAGATCAGATTGATCTGCCACTATTCTCTGATTAATCTGATGAAACGTTTTGACTGTTTGACAGCCCTGAGTCACATTAAGTTGTGGCATCTGTGACTTCCGTTGACAAAGGCAGACGTCAAGGCCAAAATGGTTTAGACTGCGCAGGCAAACGTAAGATGATAATGTTAACGCGATACAAACATACAATCTGAAATCCCTTAGGATGCATAAATGTGTTTATAAAGCTGCAGCAGTTTCATTGCCTTCACTCTGTTTTCATAAACCTTTATACATACACATAAACCTTTCCCCTCTTCATCGATTTGGTAGGAGCTGACAGTCACAGAAGTCAGGAAAGGCACTCTGGGACACACTGTCAAGCCCATTATCAGACAGCTAATGTGAGGCTAGCTTCATGCTGTGTCCTTGGGTTGAGACGTCTTCCCTCCCTCATCCCTTCAGATCTACCAGAACGAGCCGGCATGCTCTTCATAAACGCATCTCCTCTGGATTACTGAGGCTGCCGGCTCTGGACAGCTGAGGAAGGCGAGCATGGCTTCATCCCTTCAGATGCGGCGCCGTAGATCAAGGTCCCAAACGGCCTCCCAGACTCGGCTATCAATCTCTGTTATTGCCTGACACGAAACGCCCGCGTTAAAGACACACGATGTCCTAGCATTTAATCAGCGTGTGCAGGACACATAGAGGAGCACGTGGAACAAGCCTTCGCTACCGTCTCCTGCTGTAGGTTGTGCACCGGCATGAAAACTGAAGCGCATTCGCGCGGGAAGATTGTCATTTAAAAGATGTCTGAAAAACAAAGTGGTTCCACAAAAGACAAGTTCATATTTGATATTTCATTACCTTGGTGAGAGATGTTTTTGCAGACAGGGTCTTTAAAACTGCTACTGTTCACATTTATTTATTATTAGGAACATTTCCAGCTCAGTGTGTTTGTCAGGCTCTCCTATGGTCCCCAAACAGTCCAGAGGACATTAAAATACTTATGCTTTGTTTTAACTTTTCTGCTAATGTGTTTGTTTTTGCTAACGGTGGAAACTTTAACTCTAAACTTTTCTGTTGTTAAAAAAAGAAGTGAAATAGAAAATACTTTATAAGTTTGTGAAGAGGACGTGTGTGTGTTAACTGCCCAGACACGTGCTGAGGACACACCCAAATTGTAGAAGGACACAGCCAAAGTGTTAAAGGACACATCAGTTGGGTAGAAGGATGCATCTGAAAGAGAAAGGGGTAGAAGACATTTTTTAAAAAGATGTTTGGAAGAAATTAATGTTTCAATTGTTGTGTAAAGTGTCTTTTTTTTAATCTTGCAGGTCGGAAAGTAGAAGCCAAACGGTGTCTTTGGTGTCTGTTTTTTTTTCACTGTAAACACAGAAAACCCGTCCCTGGTGGCCTGAGGATCACACTAAACAAAATCCAGGATGTATTTTGATCCCAGGAGGTTTAGCGGTTTGTAGCTCAGGGGTATCCTGTGACCCTCCGTGATGGGTCCAGCTCTCTGGTGTTGGTAACGTTTATTTTATCCAAGAAAAGATTCTGTGTTCATCTGCACAGAACCTACACAGACAACGTTTATTTTAGTAACAATGAAATCTGTCATATTTTGATGCTCATGAAAAACATTTCAAAAAGGAATGAAAAATATTTAAACCAAATTGAATATGATTGCAAGTGACAGTTTAAATGAGCTTTTCTTTCACATTTTTTTTTGTCTCTGTGATAAAATTATCTTGTACTTTTCTCACAGCACGGTTTTTTTAGAGTAGTTGTGGAACAATTGCTTTGACATTTTCAATGTACCCATCATTAGGTCTCGTTTTTCATCAGTGATATGATGCTTTGTCATTTTCCTTTGAGGGAAACCAAAAAAAAAAAGTGAGAGGGCAGTGGGGAAGGGCAGTAAACAGCAGAATTCTGGTTTTGTTGGTGGAAACAGCTGTGGGTTTTCTGTTCGGAATGATTTGTCATTAGCATACAATGCCTTTGCTGCCCCAGTTCACCAAGCCAATCCAACGAACCCATCTTTGCTCAGAGAAAATGCCCCCTGTGGTGATTAGGGGGCTTATAATTTTAAAACCTGATTATCTGTCTCTGGATTTGTTTGGCTAGCCGCACAAGACTCACAAGACACAAAATATCAATAATTATTCCGGTCTCAATGTCCGTGTCCAGTTACAGTAATTTTGCAGTTATTTTTGAGCATTAATACATTTCAGTTTCAAAACCTTCCATACAGGAAGTGTGTAAATCAATACAGCTTTCTTATGGAAAATATTGACTTAATTCTGGGTCATGTTTACTTCCTAGTTTCAAAGAATATTCAGCCTGCATCTGTCAATTATCATACTACTGAATTATTAAACTGAAAAAAAAAAAAACAACTAAAAATAGATGAGCAAATAGCATCTGGCTGCTTTTGCTTGTGTTATTCTTCTACTTTATCCTGTGAGTCTCCATCAGGCTGAACATGCCAGTGGCCTGTTATGTTCTAAGATTTAATACTGCTCCAAAACAACGTAAAAGCCATTCAAAGTGCACATGCTGAACACACCGGATGTAGCCTAAAAAGAAAATGTTAAAAGCTTTTGTCATGTTTCGACGTGTTATATTTTCCCCTCCCCTTGCACCTGCTTTATGACTGAACTGCTGGCTGTGTTTGCTAGCTATGCACACTGCCAAACGCACGTTTGGTTGCTGTACACACGTTTTTGTCGCGCCAGGCTGAATAATGTTCTTGTTAGTGACTTTTGTCCCCCAGAACAAAGCCCACTTGCAAGAGTTGAAAGTTTCCCAGCCTGTCTCCATCTTTGCAGAGCTAAAGCACTTCTAATCTCATTTTAAAATCTTTCCGTTTTTATCTTTGCACAGCGGCAGCAAAGCTAAGACTGCGTCAAGCCGGCATGTCTTCACTCAGACCTCGCTGTTTACCATCCGAGCAGCAAGGATGGATTCATCCTTCTTCTCTCTGGACATTAACAGCCCAGAGCTACAGATGGAGCATAATATTGATAAATCCTTAATTATCTTTGAGCTCAATCATCACTCCAGAGCTGGTCTGGAACTCAACTGTCAAACTCTTCTTCTCTTGGCTCATCAGGCAACATGCACATAAAAACAAGTTGTTTTAATCAACAATTTTTACTTGCATGAGCTGCTTTTTTATGCAAACATTAGGAGCATCTCAAAGCAGACATGAACCGCCTGGCATTAATGGAAGGCGATGAGCTGCTCGGCTGCCACTTTGCCGACAGATGTGTATAATTCTCTTTGGCATCGGCGATGTGTCGTCTTTAATGGGCAAGCAGATCAGATCTAGGAGCCTTACTGGGGCCAAATGGTGTTTAGCAGGGCGGCCTCAACTACAAATATCTTGTAGCAGTAATATCTTTGTTTCCTCCATCATTTGTTCTAGAATTAATGTGCAGTATGAGATACAACCAACAGGTGGCAGCAGCATGATTACTGTACATGATCAGTAAAGAATATTTTTTCCAACGATGAAGATCCAAGGGTTCGGGCAAAATATGCAACTGTAGACGGAAAAACAGAGAGCAAAGAAAGCGGAAGCTTTCACTAGGTTGTAAACCTCTGAGTTCTGACAGCTCACCCTGGTGGGAGCCAGAGGGCCCAAACCTATTCGATAAGATGAACACCGACGCTTCCTGTGGGCTGTCTTTCACAGAGAATCCATTAGAAAGTTACCTCTTACTCCCTTTACGGTCTATTCCACTTGCACCCCATAAATCACCCCTCTGTCGCATTTCTGCCTATACTGTATTTTCCCATTTAGAGCTAAAGTGTGTCTGCTTGAGTAACATCTAGCACGCTGATGATGGCAAACATCAAAAATAGCTTAAGGGCTGTGTTTAATTTCAAATATGTCAGTCAGTTAGCCCCAAAGATACACATAGAGCTGAAAGAGAGAGCCGTAACACAGCTGTGCGCCAAAAAAGGAAAGATAACGCTGAAAAGACAAACTAGACAAACAGAAAAATGAGTAATCTCGTTGTCCCTGTTCACACTTATTAAAGACACGTCATCAAATGCAAATCTCTTGAGGACTGGAGCATGTTCGCAGGTTTCGGTTTTTCCTTTCCTTTCCGTTTTTTTTTTTTTTTTTTTTAATAAAAAGGCAGTTACAGAGTTATCGCATCTGTAATTACAGCCATTTCGGGAAGTGGTGCGAATGGGAGCGCCGTGACTGTGAAAATACAGGTTCAATCAAAACCAAATCAATCACAGGGCGGACGTTCTGGGCCGGAGGTGTTACGCACACGGCTCAGCATGATGAGCTCGTAATTATCCATCATTTCATCACGGAATATTCTGCGCGGGGAGGGGGAACTGCGCAAAGGGTGAGAGTGACACGAAATTTAAAGAATTTTCACTGGCTTTCTTGACGTTCTGAATGCAAAAGTAGCGAGTTATCGCCACAACCGGGGACGGGGGCCAGCACCTAGCTGAAACCATCGACACGTCACTCTTCACCATGCCGATAAATAAAACACTGCTGATGTGCAACAGAATGCTACAGTAAGGCAGGAAATGCTGCTTTGTTTTGCATTATCCTCGCATCCATCACTTTTTTGCACAAGGGCAACGAGTGGCGATGATCTAATCGGCTGTGACTGAGCATCTACTTGCTCTCTCTGCGCTCCGACCACCCAAACAAACAGGTTGTTTGTCTTTGACTCCTGTGGTTAAACCCAAATTAGCTCAGTCATGACACGTTCAGCACATTTAAGCATGTCTGACACTTTTGCGTAAGTGATTACCAGGCAGTGGCGCTAATGTGGAGGATTTATGGGAATAAAACATTAACGTTGGAAGGTGGCTCCCAGAGCAACATGGTTTTAATTGAAGCAGCACGATTATAATTTCACCCCAGTGCTGCCGATCCTGTGAGAGTACTAATTTAGAGCTGAGGGAGAGGAGTGTGAAGCTGAGGACGTTACAGGCGAAGATTCCAAAGGGCTGACGATATGTCTGAAAGACAAGCCGCCCACCTCCATTTTTTTCTCACCCTTGATTTTTTAATAATTTAGGTTTTTTTAGATTAAAAAAAGTGAAACAACCGAAGCGATGTTTTTCTACCAGACGACCATTTTCCTCCCGTTACAGTTCCGTATTCTCCTTTTAGGAAGGACAGTCAAAGGAAAGACACATAAGGGCTTACCTTGACTCAGTTCAGACATTTTAATGAGAACATTTTTGTTGAGTAAGAATCTGGTTCTCAAAGTTCCGACAATCATGATTACGGAAGCATTAGCTCGCTGCCTCATGAGCTTCCCGCCCACAGGCCAGATATTATCCCTGGAATTATTGGTCATCTGTCACGTTGAGGGAAGTGGAAAAGTCCCTGGGCCTTTCCAGATTGTGGGAATGAAATTACAATGACATGACAAAACGGTGGCAGGTGAGCCGGCGGTGAATCCCTGAAGATCCACGAGTGCATGGTTGGTTTCTTATTCATCAGATCACTTTTGTTCTCCTTTTTTCCCTTCTTTGTCTCTGCAGCTCTCTCCTACAGGCACATGTTGGATTTCCCGCTCTGCCGTGCCGCTGCTCTATTCATCTGCCTTGTTAATTCTGTCTTCAATCATCTCTTGACAGTGACAGAACTGGTTTTAATTGTAATCCTGCGTCCTCCCAGATGTTGCTTAATTTATTTACCCAAACATGGACGCAGAGAAAGGGCTTTGGAATTTTTTTTGGAAGTCCAAGAAAAGCTTATGGGAGAATCACAATTTGGCAAATCCTTACTTCAATTTCCTTCATCTTCTGATTCCTTTACAGATTTACTTAAAGGTTTACGCAACAATGCAAAGGTACATGTGGGGGGTTGGTGGATCTGCAAGTTGATTCATTGCAAATCTAACCGGAACCCCCCCCAGGGGATGCTCCTAGTCTGCCTAGGAAGGACTACCTACCAGCAGGAAGGTCAGAGGAAAGGGAGTCCGCCGATGAGGTCAGTCTGAAATCAAGATGATGAATGCGGGCGGTTATTTCCACAATGCTTTTGCAAGGACAAGGAGCCCGGCCTCAAACAGGAAAGAAGAACATGAATGCACCTCCGCTAATGAGGCAGACGTGCCCAGTCACCAACTCTGAACTCCATTCGCAGCGGTTGAGCTCTGAAGTGTGTTATTTTTAGGTGCTGGCAGATCTCTGAGGGCGAGCACCTGCCATTTCACGCTCTTTCAGCAGGGAATCATCTGCACTTTCAGACAATGTGATCTGTTCGCCAGTGGAAACTTGACCCTTTCCTTCTACTCTGGAAAAATGACACAGCAATGCGATATTTTCAACTGCACACAAAAACCAGTTGAGATTTTCAGCAGCAAGGGAAAGAACAGAGAAGCAGCTCATGCTAGAAAAGACTGTTAAACTATGAAATTTCAAAAGACACATTGAGCAATTACCAATCAAATTGTCCTTTTAAATGTTTTTTTTTTGCCTTGTTTTTTCCTTTTCAGCCAGTACAGATCTTTTGTTTTGGTTTTTTTTGTTTTTTTTTTTTCTAAAATAGCACACATAGAAAATTGAAAGTGTTCTGTAAGGGCCCTTTAAGCCCAGAAAGGCTCATTCTGCCCTACGCTTCAAAAAACATGATTTATTTGGAAGCAAAAGTAGCATACAAGCAGGCAAATAGCACCCGAACGCAGGAGACAGCTGAGTTTGCACACAGAAAAAAGCAGCGCCTGGATAATTTATCATTATTCTGACACGCAAAGATAAACCAGAGGTGGAAAAGGGAAAGCTGATGGAGGAAACTCAACTGCAATCAGCACTTTTCTCCTTTTACCTTTCATTGTGAATCATTGTGAAAAATACACATTTACATTCATTTTCTCCTCCTTGGCTTTATGTAAATTAAAGGTGTTGTTGGAGAGCCATCTGTTAATAAAGTACTGGCGAAAAAAAGATGTGAAAATAGAGCTTGTTTGAACAAATTAATGAATGGATTGCTCTAGTTCTGGGGGTTCTCAGTACGATCAAGCGCTAGCGCCCCCTGTCTGTTTGCTGTGGTCAGTGGAGATCTGGCCAACTAAGGCGTCATCCCTTCATGAAGGGGAGCCTTTAATATTAATCCTGTTGTTTGGAGTTTTTATCATAAATATTAATAAAAATGAATCTCAGCACTCTCGCGACCTATTTGTTTGCAAACGCTGGGCCCCAAACAATTTCCCAGAATTAGCCTCCCACCCCTCCGATTTCATCGAATGGTCGCCTTTTATTTACTCAACTGAATCACTGCGGTTTAATTGGAAAGTCACCGAGTGTGTCGCATCGATGGTTTTAATGACATTTTTTTTTTCTTAATGCATTTGAAAACATGTAGAAATAAACTCAGTTTTTTGCTTTTCTGATGTAACAGAGAATCTCATCTCTCTGCCATCTCGGAGGGATACAGACGGTCCTGATATGTGCCAGCAGAAAACTACTGATGCTGGCTTGATAAGCGGTTGCAGCAGCTAATTGCTCTCCGACACCACATGCAGCCATTGGCAGCCAATGCAGCATTATATTTAATTACTCTCTTATTAGGGTCATTGTTTTGCTGTCTCGAAAGGCGACACATAGGAAGCGGGGCTATTATGGTGGAACAACAGCGCATTAGCCGCCCAATTGTTATTTGCAAACTTTAAATGGGAAGCAAACTCTGCATGAAACTACAGTAAGCTGTTTGAGATCTTATCCAGGACCGGGCTCCTGCTCTCACTCGCTGCTGTGACTGCTGGTTTGCGGAGAGAAAGATCCACCATGCAAGTAAAAAGGTTAAAAAACAGCAGTTCATTAGCAAAACGTTCAGTCAGACCTGTCTGGGACCTTTCACCTGCCACATGCTCATGCACGCTCTGAAGAAACAGCTTCAAAAGTTATTTTAGGTCCGGTGTTATAGTGTTATTGGATAACACTCCTATCCTGGAGCTGGTTGTGAAAGTATTATGTATCAATTTCCTTCAGAGAAAAGATTCAGACGAGCTTTGCTTGCGCTTTTAACAAGAACACACACATGCAATCATCCCTCGTCATCTTTTTGATGACCCTGCAACAATTTATTGATATGATTGTATGATTGTAAAAAAGGTCCAATATACCAATGGATAATGTAACAATGTGTGTGTGTGTGTGTGTGTGAGTTTGTCTGGGTGCGTGCTTGATCATTCTACTGCTACTCTTTCTAAATGTACGGTTTATGCTTTAACCTTTGTCGGAGATCTATTGGACATGACAGGATCAAGATCAATGTTAAAAAATGAACCGAACCACTTCATTTTTGCTGAAAGAGGCGACATTAATTAAAGCACGACTGCAATGCCAACACACATCCGTAGCCTTGGAAAAGAAACATTCTAAATTTGGAAAAATCCTTCACTTGGCTCCTCACACCTGCCCGTTTCTCCTGCTTCCAACACATCCACTTTGATGACAAAATGTTCATTTGTTACTTTTTAATGTCCAAGGTGCCACGATGAAGACAGCGTTATTACCTCCACCTGTCAGTGCTCACAATGTTCCTCCTAACAGATGTATAGCTAGAGAGGCATTGAAACCTTCCTATATCTGGGTCCAGATAGAAGAACAGCTTTCCACATCATTGCTCTTTTTATTGGAAGCCCATCGGTTTCCTCCCATTTTACCCCGTTTTCTATTTGTTTTGGCTCTCATGGTTACTTCCTTCCACTGTTATCTGGGCTGGGCAGCAAGGGAAAACAGCGCTACCTATAACGGCTGTTTTTCTGCAGAAAACAGTGTAACAGTGATAAAAAAAAAAAAAAAAAAAAAAAAAAAAAAAGGTGTCGAGCATCAGATCTGTGCCGGGGCGATAATCTCGCCCCTGTGTGCGATTTTTTGGGGGCCAGGACCCCGTTTTTGGGCTCAGACTGACCCCTGTGTGCCCCATGTGCCGCGGCAGAGATTTCCTCTCTCCCCTGTGTATTCGAACAGAACAACAAGCTTCCTATTCTATCTGGATCTCTGCGTCCCCTGAGGTGTCTTTGTTTTCCTGCAACTCCCCCCACCTCCACCACTTTTCTGCAAAACTTCACCCAAGTTTTTCCCCTCCTTGTATATCTGACATTATACTTGGTGGAGGGAACCCTTTTATATAACCCTCATGATGTCAATACATGTATATATTTTCATTCCTATCTATAAAAAGCACATTGAGATTGATTCCAGGGCTTTAAAGGACTCTACAGATTGGATCTATCCCTATACATTTTGCATGCAGTTAAAGCAGTTTTTTTCCCCCAAGTAATTTGCAATAGACCTTTCCCTGATAAGATCTGCTGGCTCTGCGAGCATCTTCATGGATTAAGAGCTTTGCTTTTACTGTAATTTGGACCACCTCCAGCAGCAGAGGTGGAGAAACGTCGCACGGCTCCGGGCTTGAACCGGATGCCCGGGTGTAGCACATACAACTTCACAATCACACGTTTGGGAATCGTGCACACGTGTTTACGTGTGCATGCTTTTGTTCACAGGGTGAATGCAAACGCATGGAACGTCTTCTAATTCCTGTGGCGCTGTCTGTGAGACGGTTATAGTTTCCGGCAAGCTGTCGCAGAAAAGTCTCTGCTCCAGTGGACTAAAAGCTGCAGGAGTGGAAGGGGAAGGGGCGGGGGGGTCAAACTCGATGTGAAGTTTTCAGCAGCAACTTGATGCGTGCAAAGATGAAGTCAAAGGTGAAACTCTGAGTCTGAGTCTGCTCTTTCTCCCCTGCTGCTGCTGCTGCTGAATATTTGAAAAGGCCCAAACTCACACGGACCCCAGAGTGGGCTGCACGGGGCAGGGCCCCCCTTCCCCAGGCCGAGACTTGAGCGATGGCCGACGCTCCGGAGCCGTCTGCTGTGCCATGTCCCACCTGCCCCGAGCAGATTGATTACAGCTTCAGGACTTGCTTGGCTTTCCCCCCCCCCTCTACTGAAGATGGATGGATATTTCCTCCATGTTTTCTCTTTGGTGATGGATTGTTTGCTGACAGCATTGCTTCCCTCCATTTATTTAAATGTGGTGCTACAGATGAACACCTGTAGTCTGGTGGAGATTTAAAGAAATAAATAAATGATCATGAGGCTTGTAATAATACTCAGAAATGCAACTTCTTTCATTGAATCTTGGGAATTGATCATTTTCGAATTATTATATGTCTCAAAAGCAACAATTTTTGCTCTTTTTTTTCCAGCACAAACCATGAAGATGAGGTAATATGAAAGCGTAAACTACTTTTTTAAACAATAAAGTCAAAAACATCATAAAAAGTTACTGCTTTGACACTGAACATCATGATTTAAAAAATTTGCATTCCTTCCTATTTGCACTGCACAGATTTTGTTCTTTTTTTCATCTGTGTTGAGCATTTATTTTATTTTGCTTTTAGTTTTTTGCCAGGGAAATGTTGAGTTTTCAATTTATTGCTTTTTAATGATTTTCTCTGCTGCGACCAGTTCAAATCTGCAGTCAGTGCAGATTTTCCCCGGTTTCCATACCGGTGAGGCATAAATGGGCGCTAAAACAGCTGCGTATCTTCTCAGACTAGCTCTTGCTTTACTGCAGCGGGAGTTTCCATGGAGTGCTGATGGGAACCACATCAGACGTTGTTGTACAGCGGGCTGCAGTGTTGAGCTGGAGGAACACAGCTGGAGTCCCCTGGGAAACGCCCATAGAACATAACTGAACATTATAAACATCTGTTGTCTTTGAAACGATTTAAGAATCTTTTTACGCACATCCTCGTTCACCTGCAGCCATCATGTCTGAGAACAAAGCGCAGCAGTTCAGTCCATGCACGTGGCTCCTAATGTCAAAGGTCAATAGAGTCCAGTGCTGTCGGATCAATAGCAGATCTCCCATCTGTGACTTCAGTTCATCCTTAAATTAACAGGAGGCGACCTCTGGTCCAGAGGTGAGTAATTATGATTCAGTTCTGCAGGTATTCCATTTGTTCTACTAAATGGCCTAATTAAGTTTAGGCCACAAATTGCAATATTCTCAATTTTTATTAGTTGGTGAATGTTTTAGGGAGATTTTACCAGAAGGGTCGAATGTGAGCTCTGAGAATTTTGCCATGATTTTCAACTCTGAGCTTTCTTAAACATTTTCCAGAGGGGGTGATGAAACAAAGACACTAAAGCTCTGGGCAACATTTGGAAGCACAGAAAAGCGTGCAGTGGATGGTGTGCTGTTGGTGAATAATTAAAACATTAAACGTCGGTAAAAGAAGTATCGTGGGGCTGCTGAGGTGAGAGGCTGCATGGGCACGTGTGAGCAGTTTAAAAATAATGATCTTCTGGGAAAAAGGCCAGAAATCAGACGGCTAAACAAATTTAACCTCCATGATCAATAATTTAGAACCCCAGATACACGCAACTACACACAAGCAAGAGCAAATACAAATACAAAAAAAGGTTTACCAACTCAGAGGATGAATTCAGTGATTTTTGCTTTGTACTATTAAAATGGTTATTCACTGATTTCATTTTTTTTTAATTTGGACATTTTTATTCAATTAATTATTTTCTCTCTGTTTAATAATAATTACTGTAGATTACAGTACACTTGCATTTGCATTTTTTTTTTTTATCCCCAGGTCATTACACAACATTTGTCATGTATCTTTCCTGCTAGCTTGCTCATGCCTTGGAAGCTACAACACACGATGATACAATTGTCAACCCTTCCAAGGAGAGATATTTTTTTACTGAGAAGCCTTTTACTTCTGAAACTTTAGTTTGAAGTTGTCGCCTCTCACCCCAAACCTAACCGGCTATCACACCCAACCACACTTTCCCTAACCATCTCACAATCACACTTTCCATCCACTTAATCCCTCTCCAAAAAACAAAAATAAATCTCATAATCCCCTTGTTTGGATGGAGTTAATCCATCTCCAAAAAAGCCACATCACTGTGATAATGGCGTTCAAGCTACAATAACCTGTCAAGAGGCCGCCGCAGCCCCAGCCAGGGCTCAGTTAAATGTCTACTTTTAAAACCTGCATGTGTTCAAACACATTAATATGCACATGCGGGCTTCGTGAAATTATGTGGATAAAAAAGATATGGATTTTAATTAGTTTCCTGATGAAATACATTGAAAAGATGGGTTCAAAAGGAAATAAAGACACGGGGGGGGGGGGGGGAGTTATTTAATTGACTTGGTTATTTTCTGAGATTTACAGAGTCTGATTCCTTAATGGAGAAAAATAAAAAAAGGTACAAGCTAAACAGTCTTTTCAGAGTAATTCACCTTTTTATTTCATTTTTTAAGTATAAAAATCCAATTCACCTCATGTCTTTGTCGCTGCAGGTTCTTGATTGAAAGCGGTGGGGATTACTGATTTATGTTGTCCCCCAAAGCTATGATTTGTATGTGGCTGCTGTAAAAAACTAATCTTCAAAATCGAGCTGATCTAAGATTATCTTTGTTTAAAAAGAAGTCATCGGACATCCAGATAAGCTTCTGAGCTGTGTGTGTGCATGCACACTCAAGTGTGTGTATGTATGTGTGTGACAAACTGGGTACCAGAATTGTCATTACATCACCAAAGTGATGAAAATGAAGTTTTTAAAAACATTATTTGTCAGGACTGGGAATATGCTCTTTGCCAACTAACATTGCTGCCCCTAAACATCACACGCTGCAGCCAACCCATGTCCCAACGCTGCCGCCACAGGCTTGTACAGTAATTACTGACTTTTGATTCTTAATCACATAGTCTTTTGTTGCTCTAGAGGCACAATCTTTATGCTCCCAGCAAAAAGTCTTGGACCAGATGTCCAAGTGATCTCACATCACAGTCATACACACACTCATTTACAGAACGGTTGCACTGATCTAGTTCTAAATGGTCAGTTTGTGTGGGAGCTCTACACCCTCCACCACCCCAGTGAGCTACGGGCAACCCAGCTCCGATGCTATTTTCCTCCCAGCAGGAGCAGATCCTGCCAGCGCTCCAGGGCAGGCAGGTACTCTAGGCATCTCCTCTGCTCCCCAAATACATCTCCCAGCTTCATTTATCTTGCGCTTTTGAGGCCGTCCAATCGCAACAATGCCAACACACGGGTGAAAAGACACCTGACGGGTTTGTGTCTGATATCGACTGTGACAGTTTACCAGGTCTCATTCTGTGCTTAGGACCCAAACTGGAAACATTCATCTGCGGAGCACCTCTGATTTACCACCAGCCTGTCCTCGTACGTCAGTCTGAATCTGCCCCTCCATCTCATTCTCGATTTCACTCCATTTTCAAACCAGGAGGACTTCTTCTCTCGGGAAATGATGAGTGCGAGTCTGAGAAATCTTTGCTGGGGACTGATTACTCAGTGGGGGTGGGCGGAATCAGATGAGACCTCTGTGGCCTGTGAATGGCTCTCTCCCCTGCCCCCCCCTCCTTCTCTCTCTTTCTCTCTCCGTGGCTTTGTGATAAGCCCTATCGGTTGTTGCTGCTTGACTTCAAAATGCCACACAAAGGAGCGATGGATTTCGGGGATCAGCCAGAGCCCTCGGTGATATTTTGTAGCCAAGCTGAAGAAGCGCATATATCATAAGTCGATAGTCTTCAATGTGTTTGCTCGTATCCAGACAGATTATAGATGGAGGGAGCATTCCATTTAATGTCTGTTACAAAGGTTTGTAAGGTAAAACTGTCAGTAAATGAATCAACTGTTTACAGATGCAAAACTATTTATTCTAATGTGGTGTACAGCGGCTTACATGTTATTGTCACGTCCTTCTTGCAGAAGCAGAACGGTTCATCTGCGCCTATGTGCAGTCCGCGGAGGCGTATTGATTGCAGGCAGATGCATTCATCATTGGTATTCATGCCCATGCTATTGATGAAGTTTCCCCCTCCACTGTGGAGGTGATTTACATTTAAAATCTCATTTTTATGAAGGTCAGGGTAATTTATTTTTAGAGGGATAGACACTCTTTACGTATTTGTTTAATGGAATATGAATCATTTCACACCTGAGAAATGAATAGATGCGGCGGTGACATTTTCGAGATCTGTTTTGGTGGTAATAACATCATTTGGACTTGATAAATGGCCCAGACTTTTAATGGAGTGGAAACGGCTTGAAAGCAACTTTAGCATCATTAACTATTTTAGCTGTTTAATTGTCACATATGGTTTTTATGAACAAATAATGAGTGCATGTCAGTAATTTGCATGGCTTCCATTATGAAGGAACAAAATAGCACTAATTGTTTGTGCGGTTTGACAAATAATAACGCCATGAGATAAAGACAGTATGTGCGATGATTAATGCTTCAGTGCAACAGCCATTACGTTTCATGTTTTCCTTAACCGCCGTCATTCAGCTAGAACACATTAGCAAATCACAGCCTGCCTGACCGCAAAGGATTATGGGACACAGCGCATGTCTTTATTCATTACTCAAATAAATATGGTCTCGGAGACAATGACAACCAGGAGTTTGAGAGTCCACCTCACAATCGAAAACGTAACTGATTCTGGCTTCACCCCAACCACCGAGCCAGTCTGTGAAGGAGTGTCACCCTCTCTGCCGGCATCATTATTATCAGTGATAACTGTTTTTCAGCCCTTAGTTGCCTCAAGTGTTTGCAGAGAGATCTTTGCGCATTTGATTTCTTCTAAAGAGACGTTTGTGTGGGGTGGGGGGGCACAGCAGACTCCAGATCTGCTCGAGGTTTAAAAACAGCGAAGCATTAGGCTGACACACAGTGGAGTGTTACAGGTCATTTTTAAAAAGCGTTCTGTTGTGTCTAGCAAATGCAACATCCAGAAGCTTTAGCTCTCATATGAATTAATACACCCTCAAGGATTTCAAGTCATTGTTTTGGAAATGAGTCTTAAAAGTGGATGTGGCCCCCAAACCAGGTTGTTTTAAACCCGGGGTCAGAGTTCTCTGTTCTCTGTCTTGACTTTGTCCATTTCTGTGTGTGTTTTTAGATAGTGTTTTTTTCACGAGCGTATTTGGTTGACATTATTTTATTATCTTTTTATTGAAATATTTTGCTCAGCTTTGTAAATTTTGTCTTTTTAAAATATAAATACACTGTTTTAAATCGGATGGTATATTTGCCAAAGCGCATAATGCTGAAATAAATGCACTGTTCATGCAACATTTTAGTCAAAAATATTCTTTTCAGCGGAGGCTAAAAATTATTTCTGTGTCAATGCATGCTTTTTGTGTTAGTGCAATGGACCATATTTGCTCAAAGGTCTTGCCATAACCCTCACTCTGAGATAAAATTGGTGTGTACGTTCAAATAGTTTCTGTTCCTCACACACAGTCACAGTTCCACGATCACACAGCCATAGGAAAAGATCCAGATATGACAGATTTAACAATCTCCAGCAGCAACATATAAGAAAGTCACAGAGAACACACACACACACACACACACACACACACATCCATCTGATAGCACTTTCCTTTTTATCAGAAAAAAAAGATACAATCATTTCATCAGGAAAAACACAGAAAAAGTGAGCGGATATTACAAGTGAAGCAATAATGGTGTCAGTTTTCCAGGGAGGAACGGACACAAAAGTAGATGAAAAAAAACCAAAAAAACAAACTATGACAATTCCATCCTAGAATATTGAGACTGAAAAAAGATCAGAAAAAAACAAATAGATTAAAAACAATCCCCAGCACTTGACAGAAACAATAAATTGGTCGCTGTCATTATTTTTATTTTCTTCAGAAATCTGTGCATGTAATTTATTTCGCTGCATGAGAACAAGACAATTAGGTTTCATTAAAAAGAAAAAGAAAAAGAACGATCTGTAGGCCAATTAAATTAAATGGGATTGTAGCGGATTATACAGGAAATAAAGACTGGGCTAAAATGCATTATGTGCAGATTATAGTTAAACCCCATAATCTGTTTGTCTAAAATGAGCTTTGTTCATTGGAAGCCATAATCCATCTGTACCCCCTCGGGACATCGCTGCACTGATGCCATCTCCAGCTGTTTAGGCTGAGTGTGTCTTGTTGGCTGTAGCTTTGCCTACTCCAGATTACTGTACTCCACAGTACCCACAACCGTTCCTGAGCAAGATGACGTTCATGCACAAATTTCTTCCTGGGTGGGGGTAGGATTAACTGCCCCTGAGCAGAGTGGAAAGAGGTCGTCGTGATGCTTCCATACCTGTGAGTCGTGGATGACGTGAATCCCCACTGTTGCCCTAAAATGCTGCCGTGGCAAGCTTGTGTGCAGCCACAGGATCTGAGCACGGTACCTCCTGAGCCTCGATCGTTACTGAGCTTACTCCCTTGTGATTGTTGGAGTTGATGGTCCAGATGAGGTTAGGATGGCAGACTCTATTTCTGCACCACGCCTGCAGCTGTTTTACCTCTGACCAACGTTTGTCTTGCCCCCGCCTCCCCAACTGCTGTCGCCTGCAAACCTGACAGAGGCTCGAGGCTCAGCTGTTTTGGGTCAGCAGAGGGAACAGTGGAGAGAAAAGAGGCATCCCTGGTAGGATAAGCCTGATGGGGAGATGCTCCATCTCTGACACTACAGCCCTAGAAACGTAATAAAGTCGCTTTTAAGAAAAACGTAATTTATGATCACTTCTGAGCCAGACTGACTGCTGCCAATACTCTGAATATTAAAAAGTTAAGCCTTTTTACAACAAAAACATGTCATCATGTTTGTCTTTATAAACATTTATTCTGTAAATGGTGCCCATTTCCTACTATTGTTCCTACTAATTTTAACAAAAACAAAAATGGTTCTTTTCATTGTGTATAAAGGTAACCTACTCTATTTAACCTTCTTTTTTCTTAGAGAAAGTCATCGTTTTTCCATGATTCTTCAGTTATTTTCGGATGAAGAGTGCTCTTAAGCAAAGCAGTAAACCAGTGCTGTAACTCTCAGATCAGAGCAAAGTGGTCATGGTTACATTTACATCTGATTAATGCGCTTTAAAATGAGGGCGGACAACAAAAGTCAAATCTGTGTAAAGCACAAGCAGGCTTTATTAAATCATCAGGAGTCAGGTGGGAGACTAGGCTGCATCACAAACCCACAACAACAGCCTTCAGTTGAAAGAAAAACCAACATAACCATTAGCATCTGGCGGTTTTTCCAAGGGTTTGAGGGTTCAAGGGGACGAGAGGCAGCGGCAAGAGTTGGATGGATAATCTAACATGACAATATTATCGCGTAGGAGGGCACAGTCGGCAATTTTCCCTGCCTTCTGTGCTCCACTCGACTCAGCTCCATTACCGCACACGATGCACAGTTGTGCTCTTTTGTGAGTGTTCCCATCAAGCTGGCAGACATGGAGAGCACCTCACAAAAGCAGGCAGGAGAAAGAAAGTGAGCAGGAGGAGGACCTGCTGTAACAGACTTTTCTTACTGCAATAGGTTTGTACAGCACGGCCTAATTGTGGAATCCTGAACTTCTTTATCGCATTCCATGAAGGCACTTTAAAGCTGACCAATCACAACATTTGAAAAGAGTTCAGAATAAATCCTGCTTTTCACTGAAGTAAAACGTTCATTATGTCGATCATCTTGGAACCATTAACTAGAACTTGGTACAAAGTAACAGACAAAAACAGTAAAAGGTAAACACGAAGCAGTGCGTGATTAAATGGTTGGGAAACTGAACAGAAAGCAAAGAAAAAGGTTCAAAAATGTCTCATTTTAAGATGAATTCAATTATACACGGAGAAGAAAAATCACCCATGGAAATAACCTTGCTTAAAATAGTCGATGGGTTCATCAATCTCCATGTCACTTTCTGAAGAATAAATGGGAGACGTAATTAAAGCTAATAGGGATCTTCATCCCCCTCCCCCCACCCTGCCACCACCACCCTATTTTCTGAGCCATATTTCACTTACCCTTCTAATATGGCAAAGGAAAATGTAACACTCCATAGAAAAAAAAAAGTGCTTAAGTGGATGATTTGATGGGTTAAATGATAGATAGGAGGAGTTGAGATCCAGGTCAAGTGTCTGAAAACTGAGCTAATTAGTGAACTATTGGGGTTGTCACACCAGCTTTCACACCACAGCAAGGTGATTATTAAGAACATGGAAAAAAAAGCACTCTTACTTTTATTGTTAAGGTCTTTATTAGAATATAAATATTATGCCCTAATTGCCTGTGCAGTGAATTGAAAAAAAAGAGAAACTTTTGAAATTGTACGCCCTGGCAGCTGTGTTGACAGCTCTGTTAAACAAATCAGCCCGTATGTGCCGAGAGGGATAGTCTGGTGCTCTCCAGGCTCGGCTCAGACGCTCAGGTAAGCTCCAGCTCCTCAAGCGGAGCTCAGAACAGTCACAGCGTCAGTTTATCATTATTGACATAATGTAGCGTCAGTGCTGTTGTGCTGTACTTTAGCAGCCTTGTCAGAGGTTTTTGTCACTTTATCTGGCCATACCGTGGAATTGGAAGGAATGAATTAGTAAACCAATTCAGACAGAGAGGAAGAAGCACAGGGAGGAACAAGTGCAGACCTCAGACGTTTATTTCCACTGAGATGCATTTCACCGTATTTTTCGGAGCTAATTAAGCATGTCTTTTTTTTCTTTTCCTAATGGATCCTTCATTTAGAGCTCAGAGATGAGGGTGCATTCAGTAGAGTTGTGTAATGGTAATGAGGCAGAATAATAAGAAGGAAGTGCACAACCCTCCAAATAATCAGGGAAGAGGAGTATTTCCAAAAATAAAATTGTCCTGTCTGAGGTCTCATTGTTTCTGCTGCTTGTCTGTATTGGCTATGAAAATATATATACTCACATGAACTCCCACAAACTCAGGAGGTAAAATCACATTTAACAACTTGCGGTAATGGCCAGATCATCCTGTTGCCCATCCATCACTAGGAGGGGTGATTTACAAGAAACTCAAGACCTCTAAGAAGTCTGCAGATGAAGAAATAAGTGGGGAAGAGGACGGTTTTACCATGAAGGTACAGTAGTAGTACACAGAGTTGTTGATGGCCTTGGTGAGCATTTTACTGTTGTTACATCAAATGTTTGTACATTTAACATGCTCGTTGCCATCTTGGATTGAAGATAAAATCAAATCAAACAAAGCAATCTTACACTTTAAGTTTGCTATCTAACTTTAAAAATTATTATTATTATTATTATTATTATTATTATTATTATTATTATTATTATTATTATTATTATTATTATTATTATTAGTATTATTATTATTAGTATTATA
>CAAE01014993.1:1404588-1437809 GCA_000180735.1 Tetraodon nigroviridis | reverse complement strand
GAGGATTGATGGGGGCTGAAGAGGACTCACTGGTCTGAGCTGATGAAAGAGAGAAAGACAAGGGCAAACAAGACGGGACGAGTTGGGTGGGAAGAGTGGACTAGTAGCGGCCAGGTTCAGCGATCCCACTGCGGAGGATTTAACAACGGTTAGACTGGGAGGTGGGGTCGAGAGGCCCGCGATGGCGTTGGGCGTGGCCAGTGAGCGATCCTCTCAGCCTCCGTCTGTGACACAGATGATCTTGACGCCAGATAAAAAGGCAACAAATTATAACTCTCACGTTTGGTGGTCTATACACACTGTCTGCTGAGTTCTGCAACATTACAGCCTTTTCCAGTTTCGAAGTACAACACTTAGAAGTCAGGTTCTTGAATCATACCTGATTCACCTCTGCAGCGAATTCCACTCAGCTGCAAAGGGCTGCAACTCACAAGAGTCTTTTTTACACTAAAAAATGAATCGTCTTGTTTTTCCAGTTGCTCTTTCCAGAAAAAAAAAAAAAAAAATGTGCCAGAAAATCCTGCCCTGTTATGCATTCAGATTAAATCACACATTGAAACACTGGCAAGAGAATTAACTTTATTTCGATGCTAGACGCTCATTTTCTCAGTAATGTCTGACTGGAATGTGTCAGCATCAGCTCACTTGTGGGGCTTCCATTCTTCCATTCTAGCTGCCATTCTTCTTAATCTTGTTGGCATGGCGATGCTGTGCATCAAGAAGACAGGTTTTAGCATTTCTTAGAAAAATTGGTGCACAATGCACTATTATGGAAAAAAAAAAGTTTTAAATGGCTCATATTCTTTTACAACAATGGGAATGGATTAGAACGTTGATGTGAGTTTCATGTATGACTACAAAAGGTAAAATTATACTCGCTTTATCCAAATAATTGGTCTTGTTTGCCGAGCTCATCACCGCTGCATGTAAAATATCTGACGGCTCCAACACTTCAGATCTCACCAATCTTCATTATTCATGTGAAACAGCTCACTGTGGAAAAAGAAAGTCAGGTGTCTTGACACGTCTGTTTTTCTGCAGATTGTCAGAAGTGTTCCGTGCCTCCACAGACCTACGAGGTGTAAACCACTGCTGAAAAAAAACCAGTTAAAAATGCTCAGCGCAGTTTTTGCGACATGTTCGCTGCAAAAATGGAACGGCGTGTCATCTTTCGAAGGTTCTGGAAACCAAGAGTCCAGTTTTATCAGTGTTTCATAACAATAAAAGTACCATGCCAGAGTTAAACGCAGGGATCAGCGCAATAATCCGAGGTTGCTTTGTTGCTTTACCGCCCGGATGGATGAAAAGAAATGAGATTTTGACTCAAACAGATAGGCCTGAGGAATATCAGACTTTGGCTATCAAACAGGAGAATTCTCAATGGTCTGCAGCGGACCAAAAGGCTAAAAGAAGCATTTTGCCTTCGCCATCACTAACAGTAAATTACAGTCATGATTATTATTATTATTTTTTTTTAATATTTCACAATTATTTTCCAAATAACCTGAATTCTGCCACTCACTGGATTTTCTTTTTTTTTTTTTTTTTTTTAAATTGCCACTACCAGTAACTTGATATTCTCAGCAACCACAAATGCTTAAGTGCTCTGATTTTTTTCCGGGATGTTGAACATAAAACCGGTGACATAGTACATCAGTTTTGACCTCCCCGTCTTAAATTTTTCAGGTAGCATTTAGGTTGTGACTTTTCATTTTGTAACCTAAACATTATCAGGCTTATAAACTTTTACTTGCTTATAAAGCCTCTGATTTTGCCAGACTGCAAACAAGGGGCAAATTTGCAATATGGGATGCTCATGCTATCACATAGTCAGTTGCAACAGTTCTGTATACTTTTTAACCTACAAATTCAATCTAAAAGAAGTGTGTGTGTGTGTGTGTGTGTGTGTGTGTGTGTGTGTTTTTTTTTGTATCTGTATATGTCTCTTTGTGTATGTGTGTGTGTGGTTTTGTGACCCCAGTATATAATTTTATTTTGAAAATGGCGGAAGTGGCACCGGTTGTCACTCGGTGGGGTTTAACAGTAGAGGTCCTGGTAGAGCTCCGAGCGCACTCGCCGCTCTCTCCAGCACATCGCACCACTGCGGTAGGAGCTGGAACACTGCTCACCTGCTCCTCCACACTCACGTACACACATCTGCGTGCGCGTCTGAGGACTCGATCGCGGAAGAGGACTTTAACCACAGAGGATCATAACACGCCACAGCAGCCGGGGCGCATCGCGGAGCAGGGGAGGAAGAACTTTTTGACTCCAGTCTGTGATTTGCTCTTTCGTGCCTCTTCTCCGCAGCGTTGGAAGTCAGCTGTGAGCACCGGAATCGAGGATGGGACCGATACTCCTCTCCTTCGCCCTGTGTCTGAGCGCGGCTGTCCCGCGGCCCGTCAAAGGTGAGTGGAAAGTGACTGGACGACCGTCACACCCACAAACACACACTTGATTGATCGCGGCATCCGCGTCAATCAAAGGTGACCAACGGAATGGATGTTTTTTTTTTTTTTAAAGATATGACCTGCAAAGCCAAATAGATTCAAATTATTTTTAATTGTCTTGCGCTCGCGGAATCTTAGCAGCCCTTTCCATGCGCTTTAAAAACACGCAGAGCGGGTTAGTTTAATAGCCGCATGTGAAGGAGACTTGTTTCACTACATTTAAACATTATTTAGAGGATTCTGTTGCACGATGTTGCACGAAAGCCTGACTATGACTGCGCGCACAGCGAGGTTGGACGTGCGCTCTCGCCTTTTGTACCTGCTGTCACGGTAATTCCATTCAGCTCTTTCTACTTCTCTGAAATGCATCTACAAAATGCCCCCTCAAAGGAGAAAGAAATAAAAAAAAACAAATACGACCTTGGACACAATTTAACAGCCCTCAAATCCCGACTGGACTCGCATTAGACCGAGGTGTTCAGACTGGAGATGGAGATCCCCAGAAGGGTGATTCCTGGAGAAGGTCAATTGAAAGAGCTCCCCAAAAGCTGTCAGTGAAGCTGACAGTTGAAAGTAAGAAAATTCAGAATCATTCCACCTCCTCCTCCTCCTCCTCCTCCTCCTTCTTTTTCCCTCTCTGTCCAGTCTTCCCATGAAGCAGGAAGTGTTTTAATGTTTGTTTGCTGCATATTCCTCGCCAAGGATACGGAACAGCACCTGTGGGGGGTTGTGCGAAACAGTGCGGCCCAAATGGAAGTAGGTCATGCCACCCTATCTTCTCATTTAGCAACACACTCGCCTGGGAAAACACACGTGTGTCAGGTAAAGCGACTGAATCCTGCCAGTGTCAAACCCAAAGTCAGCGCTAACGCTCCCCGTTAGCCTGGCCTAACTGGTGCTGTGGCGAAACACCCTAAACCCACATATAATCCTGGCTCGTAAACATGCTCCCAGAGCCGCCCGCGTGTTTCGGTTGATGCTTTTTAAGCTCTTGTTTTTTTTGCGAGAGTCACTGAAATGTAGCGCACATCCTCAGAGACGCGCGTCTCTGGGGGACACACGCTCCAGCGAAGACGTCAATGGCTGCAACAACTCGACGGGGTATAAAACGTTTGCCTTCAGGTAAAACAGACCGCATTGTCCCCAGCACAAGTCACAATCCATCACATCCTCCGGCTGGTTACTGGCGCTGACTCTCACACATTGTTTAGGGTTCCGCCTGTCAGATGAGACAAAGCACATGACCGCGTCGGCGGGGGCCCCGCGCGTGCAGATGTGAGACGCTTTTGTGCTTGTTTGGACAGTCTACCGCGGTGAGTTTGACACATCTTAATTATAATCTCGGCCGTGCAGCAACAGGGCCTCAATTAAAGCCTCTCAGGCCCCTTTTTGTCATCTAGGGCCACAATGTGATTGGCCAGTCGCAAATTCCTGTTAATCACGATGGCCGCTGCTCATTTCACGTTTCGCTCAGAAGACACAGATTCGTTCGGAGGTGTACAGGTGCGGAGGACTGGTCTAACTGTTGCTCTGCTGGTTTGGATTTAAAGGTAGGTGCGGGGCCACTTTCTCTGCTGCTAGCATCTGGCACGTTTGGACAAAGGTTACAGTTTTTTGGCTCGGTTGCCTGTCGCAAATAATTGCAACCGTTCCAACTGCTTTGTTGGCCCCTTTTTCTTGATAACCTTAACATACATTCTATTCCTTTGTCGGGGAAAAACACCTTGGAGAGAAAGTTGATCATCCTTGGTTTGGCTAAATAAAATCGTTACACGCCGCCTGGTCTTCTCCGTAGAATTAAAAAATCCGAGCGCTCCCACAGCTGCCTGCACTAATTGAACAAAAAAAAAAAGGCGTCATACGCCTGCAGATGATAATGATCTGGCGAAAGTTTAATTACACCCGGCCCACTGGAGGTTATGGGCGTGTCAGCTGACTTTTAATAACAATGACATGTGACCCATTTCCGCGCGCCCTTCGCTCCGGCTCTAAATGGCACGTCATCCAATCAGCCGACAAAGGTCGGACCAGTTGTGATGGCCAAGGGCAGCGTGGGGGTGAGGAAGGGTGGCCCTGAGACGGGGCTAGGTGGCGCGGAGGTGGAATCAGTCACATAAACAGACTCAACGTGCCTGACTGTTGTTTTTTTTACGCTTTAGCCCTCATCGGTCAGCGGTCACCAGGTAACCGTCAGGGTCCCCCTCAGCTCAAATAAAACCCCCCTCACCTCCCCTCAGAGTGAAAACACACCTGTTTAACGACAGATAAAGCGCAGGCAAAAAAACAGCTTCCGTTCACAAGAGAATCAGCTGTCTCTTCTCTGAAACGGCTGGCGAGTTACTTCCAAAGGCACAGTTCTCGGGACAGTTTTCCTCCACCTGCATGAGTTCACCGTTCCTAAAAGGTAATTTGCCGAAGGCTAGTATGCGCTAGCCTGCCTTCTTGGCGCTCCATTATTGCCAGTGTGTCAGTCTGGAGGGAAGGTAACAAAGCAGATCAAAGGGCCTGTGACACAGCAGGAGGGGGTAGAGGGCACATTACTGTTTTGCTTCCGCTCCTTAATAGTTTTGGTTAGAACAGCCGAGCATCGAAACAAAGAAGAACCAGATGGGCAGTGAGGAAGGGCGGTCACACTTGGAGTTTCATCATCATTCCTCAAAAATTCTGTTTCGGGTGTAATAACTCCACACTAACGCTAACACTAAATGTGTTGCTACAGCACAGATCCCCAAGAAGCCTCGCCGATCAGACACTAAGGCTAAAAATAAAGCTAAAAAATAAAAAAAAATAAAGGTTTTCAAACACATGGTTGTTTAAAACACCCTCTGATTGTAATCTGATGTGTTTGCGAAGTGCTTCTAAAAATCACACCGTCGCTCCTCGTTAAGCCTGCGCAAATCTCAGAGACTCAGATGTGACGCTTTGAACACGGAAAGCCCGACTTTAACTTTGTTTTAAAAGGGACTTTTGAACTTTACTTTGGATTTCTGTGCAAAGATGTGAGCGCGGCTCTTCAAGTAGACTGGAGCAAGCTGGTAAATGACACATTTGTACCCACTTGGGTTCATTCTTCATTGAAATGAATAAGAATCGGCAATGACTTTCGCTTCCGTCGTGCTTTTAACAGGGTTTGGAAAAGAGCAAGAAAAGAAGGATGAGCATTACTGCACAAGGCAAACTGTGATCGCTGCTCTCCAGCAGGGGTGAAGGGGTTAGGATCTCCTCACAAGAATGGCTAATTAGCTGATCTACAATCGGGCCCAGAGACGCTGACGGCTCGGACGATTTCCTCCTGCACTGCTCATAAAAAAAAGGCTTTCCCCAAACCACGCCTACATGCTGATGAGAATATCACGCTTTTCTCCTACCACCTAGTGGTTCCAAATGCACAAACGTACGAGGCTTTCAGAGTTTATTGCAATAATTTCACTACAAGACAATCCTCGCAATGACCCAAAACAATCCCATGTTTCAGCTATGCGTAGTGATTTTTGTGAGTCTGTTTTGAGTAGCCTCTTTCTTGTAAATATCCATTCTGAGAATGGAGACTGGAGCCTAAGTATTTATTATAAATGCCTTTTTACCACAAACAAAAGAAGCTGTAGTTAGCGCCTGCAGTCTGCAAGAACAATGGAGCCATGTAATTACTGCAAAAATGAATTTCTCCTCTTCTTGTGAACACCTGCTTCCCGACACCACGAACGTGAGCCAGAGGTAAAAACACCAGAGTGCATGGTTCAGGCTCCATCGTAGCTACAGGACCTGCCCCAGCGTGTCGGCAGGTGCGCCTCTGTCAGCTGTTTGTTAACAGAGGCACCCATGGGTGAAAAATCCAGCTCCCAAAATCCAAGCTCGCAGATCCATGCGAGAAGCAAACAATTCTGGATGGAGAAGACAATCGCAAGAGGGGGTGTGGGCACTTTCAGACGCTTTCAAATTCACGTGGCTTTGAAAGCGTGAGAAGAAAGGTGTTTGTCATCTGAAAACGCTCATACATGAATGCATTCTTCCAGTGCTGGTGCCTTAGATGTTTTATTTTTATCCGAGAAGGTCGCCCTTCCAGCGCTGTTGCCTCTGAACGATCTCCTGCGCTAAAGTTGCTGCGTTGGACAAACTCCCGTCATCCGCTATTTTTAGCCAAATCTTTGAATGGATGCTGTTCGCGTCTACGCCAGCGTTCTCGGTCAATGCAAAGATGGCAGATCACGTTCATTACATCAGCAGCGTGACGGAGGCCTCGCCTGCACTCTGCTGCGATAGCGAGACTGTTGTTGGGCTTTTTTTTTTTTTAACTTTTCCAAGCTGGGAATACTGTAAATGCGCCCACTCCAGATCACAGTTCCACAAACCTCATCGCTGGCCTCGCCTGGCGCTGTCGGTAATGGCTGCCTGCTGCCACTTTCATTGTAACTTTTATCAAAGACATGTTAACAATGTCACTCACGTGGACACTGTCAAACGTTTGCACTTGTGTTTGTCAGGGACTATAAAGACTATAATAACAGATTGGCGCTCTCACCGCCAGCTGGCAAGGATTAGATTTACCGTGCACCTGCTCTGGGTGTGTACGTAAAAGTTCCACCATGGATTCTTCTTGTCTTAAATACTGACATTTTATGTCACCCATTGTGTGTGTTTGTGTGTGGTTACTTGCTGTGTTGAACCAACCTACACTACCTATCTAAATTCAGCCTAATTTTCTCAGATTTAGCCCAACCAAGCAAAAACCAACGCGCTCTGCTCAAACTCCTCCTCGGGTTCAGGATCTAAAGCGCAGCATATAATCAGATGGGTGCTCATAGCTCAGAGCTCTATTTCAAATCCCAGGGGCTGGCATTTATATTCCAGAGGTGTGGTTGGATCTTCTATCCCCCTCCATCACCACCACCACCACCACCAGGCAAGACAAAACGGTTAGTCTTTTTTTTCTTTAGCTGTGTGAACTTTACAGTGTCAGGTTCAACCCATGTTTAACCGTTCTGTCTTAGTTCATTTATCGTTCTGATTTATTTTTTTCGTGTCATGTTTGAGCGACGATCATTCTCGGGAGGTAAATTTGTTTTAACATTTCAGTCTCTTTCCATATCTTTCAAATCAGAATTACCTGTCCTGAGATCTCCCTCTTTCTGCTCTGATTGAAAAGCAACAACCCAAAAGTGTCACCGCAGTGACAGACGGCAGCGCTGACTCACATGCACGGTGCAAATGTGCATTCATGTGCGTTTGTCAGCACGCTACACAACTCTTTCTTTGGTCTGTTTACAATGTCAACTGTGCTGCCTAGCGAAAAAAGCGGTATTTGAAGAAATCGTTAAAATGTATTTCCGATTTATCGTATTTGCTTTTTCAAAACTCTGCTTTTCATTTCCGTTCTTAGCTGGCTGCTCTGGCCGGGAGCCACGGGGCACTTGACAGACTTATTTAAGGTTTCAGTCATAAAGGAGCGTTTTCGACTGAGAAGTGAGGTTTCATTTTTTAAAGCGGGATCTCTCCAGTCCAAATGTTTTAGTTTTACCCCAGGGTGTGCCATATCAGTGCAGGAGAAAGCAGGGAGACAGCTGAGAATCTTCTCTGATGTGAAGCCTCTCACAGCCTCTTCAGGCTTTACAGTAGAGCCCATTTAAACACACACACACACACACACACACCGAAGAAAAATCAGAAACAGTAAATGTTGTAAAACTACATGGTCTATAACCTGCCTCCTGATTGGTGGATTGATTTCCCGCCTCGTTAGACCAATCAGAGTGATGCGCTGCTGCTGCCTTTAGCCTGAAGAGTCAATTCTACAAACCCGTAAGGAGGAATGCTGCTTCTTGCCTGTCTTTCTCCCCTGGGAGAGTCAGACCGATCCGACAGAAATTTTAATTTCGTTTTTATTTCAAAACAGGAAGGAAAACCTCCTCTCACACCCCCACCCCCAGTGTCTGATGAAGGTCTAAAATGCTGCACCAGCAATCACTGCAGACATAATCAACCAATCAGTGTTCATGTCTGCCTCATTCATACAACCCAACATAATTGTGCTTCCAAAATGATCAATTCAGCTCCCATGAAAACCTCCATCATGAGTTGAACACAGTTGTAAGAAGTGTTGAAAATGTACTTTTCCGATGCGGCAGCTCCAGCTACATGATCAATATGGGATGGATGCCATTACACTAGATGGGGCAATTGTTTAAAACCTCATACAAGAGATTTTAAAGTCTTTGGGAATCCTAGGGAATACATTTCCAACCTCCAAGAGCAAGAAAGAAAGCCTCTTCTTCTTAAACCATGAGCTGCTGTCTAATGATGTATTTTTTTTTTCTTTTCAAATCTTCGTGCAAAATATCATCATATTCATCTCACTCTGCAGGGATTTGAACGAAAAAGTTTACCATGACTTTTTAACCCAATCCGCCTGCTCTGTGTAGGCTTTTAGTGCCACCCCACCCCCCCCACCCCACACTGATGTGATTTGCACCGCCAATTTTGTGTCAGGTGTCAACACTGTGAGCCACCTGTTGTGTTGAAAAGTTTAAAATCACCTCCAGATTCTATATCTTTCTGCAAGTCTTTGTGGGATCTCTCGCCCTCTAGTCTCTCCACATCACAGGCTCAAGAAGTTATAATTAAGCTCTGTCAGGTCGCCGCGCTGACATCAGCTGCAGCTGAGCCTGGATTTGATGTGATTTGATGCTACAAAATCATCCCATGTTTGCCTGCAGTGCGCATTGAGCCCGCATGTGATCGTTCTGAGATAAAACATTCCAGCTGCAACATTTTTTCTCCACGCTGAGGCTTTTAGAGTAAGTAGTGCCCACGATGTGAAAATTCCCTGACCATGGGGGAAGGAGGAGGAAAATTCAATTTGTCAAGGCTTGCCCTTTTCTCTACACACAATGTACTTAAGCTGGGGAACGTGGAGTATGGCTGAAACGAGGATCAGAACCTTTTTGCTGTCTTTGTTTGTATCTGTGATGCACCATCTACACGCATGCAATGTTTTTTTAGCACACACACAGTGCCCCTGATTAAACGACACATATGTCCCAAGCAGTAAGGCACAGCGGGCCTTCCCTATAGTGACCATAGGACCCATATATTTTCCATTAAAATTTAAATTAACTGACTTGAATCTGTGCTAGAAATGCAATGAGCTTATGTTATATGGGAAATGAAATTCGGTGCTTCATGCTAATTTGATTTAGATGATTAATTTAAATATATAACTGTCCATGCTTTTAGAACAGCAGAATTGCTGAGTTGTGGAGATGCAGCTAGGTTTAATCTTTTTTATATAAAGAACCCCTCTATCACCTTTTACATGGCACATTCACCATTTTCTTTGAAGCACTTTTTCTGTGACTGGCATTTGATAAATTTGATAAAAGAAGGCTCCTGCATGGCTTTGGATGTGCTCCCTGCTGTTTGCTAACTGACATTGATCTTTTTTCCACCATGTCTTTTCTGATCTAAGGTAATAAAAAGCCTTGTTGTCTTGTCAAAGGCATTTATTGGCAGTTTACATTTTGTTCTTCATTATATTTTAGTATTTTTTTGTTAGGCACAACCCAAAAGGTAACAATCGAGCTAGGGTTATACTTCCATGAGCAACAGAAAGTCAACCAAACACAGCAGTTTGGTCCATTGTTAGTGATTATATCTATTCTAGAATACACAAAGACTCTGAGCTCCAGCTGAATTATGATCGGATTTTTTGCAATCACAATTGCAGGATATTATTAGTAGCATTTCCTGCAACCATTTTCCTTTGTATCTGTTAAGGATTAGTTCTCTGAATCCATTACAGCTGCATGAATCACTCTGTATTTGTGTATTGAAGGGCATATTTCCCTTTTATCCAAAATGCCAGATGGAAAATATGAGAACAACCTGAGAGCTAATGAGGTAAACATTAAACAAACAGGGTCGTGGGAATGTCTGCATGTCCTGTTGAATATGCATAAGCCTCTGCATCCGCACTCTTTCGCAACAAAATGCCTACTCTCATTGCACCTTTTACTTCCTTGCTTGGTAAATCTGTTCTGGTGCCTGGCATCACTGACATGTTCCCTCTTCAGGATTCACTTAAGCTTCATACCTGACTGACGGATCTTGTTCTGCTGCTTTTGAAACAACAGCTTCAGAGCTTTTCAGTTAAAAAAAAAAAAAAGGTACCAAAAGATGGGAGGCTTCCAAACTGATAATGAGGCTAGCATGGCTCCCAAGCAAAGTAGGGCATCTGTAATGAGCGAGCAGGCAAGATGGTGGGGGGCAGAGCGAGGGGACGGGGGCACGCTGCGACAGGCTGCAACACGTCAAATGACTTATAGGTTTTAACATTTGCTGTCTGGCTGTCTCACTGTAGCCATACAAAGGCGATTAGATAATTATTCTTGTGGCAAACTGCTAATTGCTCTGCATACTGTGTCAGACAGGAGCGAGTGGTTTTTATGCTACAAAAGAGAACTTAAGTAAAGACATTTTTTTCAAAGAAGTTCCAGTAATTATCAATACAATATTCCTTTTAAAGTTATGATTAAAGTATATTATTGATTCACACATCCTACTTTACCTGTTAGATGTGGAAAAGCAAATCTTTTCCATGTATTAGATGCTGTTAATAGATTCAAGGGGTGTAAAGTGTCCCCAAGAGCTATGTCGTCATGGAAACCCTGCAGACTTTTCAGCTGAGGTCATTGTCGTTGCCTCTGGCCCAGATGAGTACAGCCGTCGATCTCGGGATCGGCTGGATGCCTCTGTTCGCGTGATCAGCCTGAGCTGAGGCTGGATTTGTCAAGCGAGCAACAGAGACACTTTTCCAACCCAACCCCCTTCCTCAGCCTTTCCCTCTAACGTGGAAGGCGTGTAGTGCCCAGAACCACATCAGCAGAATCCGCTAAATACTGCGACTAAATCAAATATTCAGAGCTGCTTCGGTGTTTGACTCGTGCGAGTTGGAGGTCTTCTAGTCTGCACCGGGAGTCCGAGTACAGATGAGTTTAATTTAATGCCTGAAATAACTTTAATCTTTAATTTTACCATAATAATGTTGGCACTTCAGCAAAGGAGGAGTCTGCTGATTGGACCGGTGGGCCAGCCTGGTCCTCCAGCTATAAAAAATCAATGAAAGCACAAAAAAGACTGATCATGCATCATCGATAAGACTTTTTTTAATCATCACATCTCTGCAGTGGATGACCCAGATCCACTTTGTGCCCCAAGGTTTTACAGTTAGCATGTAGCATGCTTGCAGTTATTGGCATTAGTGTCGTGCATTGGTGTGTTAAAGCGGATCCTTCTTTCTCACCTTTGTAACAATCTGCTACAATGATGAGCCTATTCAGACTCCACCATCCATCCTCCCAGGCTCATTTCCACCCCTCTCTAAACACCCCTCCTCCTTCTGTGAGGCCAAAGCGAGCTTATTCCTGCCGGCTATTACATCCAATTAAAAGGGAGAGAGAGCTTCAGCCCTCCCCCTGACGCTAACAAGGTGGACAAACGATGAAATAAGTCAGGCTTTCCTATTCTTTAATGTGAACAAGTTGTGGGTTAAGAGTGAAAAGAGGAAAAGTGGAAGAGCAGTGTTCTTGCTCTAGATTGACATAGATCTTTGTATGTGTGTTTTGGTGTTGGCCAACATTACCAAAAAGTTGAGAAGAAAATGGTTTATTTTATGAAAACACTGAAATGTTTTCCTTAATAACAACTGAATTAGCCCTGAAATGCCCCTTTAAGATGTGAAGACCAGCCTAATTTTCCTCACCTTGCTAGCAGGATGTGTATTTTGACACTCAAATTGTAACATGACGCGCACGCACGCACGCACGCACACATACACACGAACACACACACACACACACACACACACACACACACGTGGACACTCACAGAGCATCCTTTCAAACACAAATTACTCAGAGCAGGTCTGTGTCAGGTAACAACAGAAAACAGAGGTTTGAGATTCTAAAGGGAGAAACTGTCCATAAAAATGGTCCATAAAAATGGTAACAACAGCTTGGGCACCATAATGAGGTCACTGTCTTGCAGCTTGATAGCTTTTGTTTGTCTGACCACTTAGACTTTAGTGAGTTCACTTACTTAGTAGCAGCAGGACTCCTTTAAACTCAGCTCCATCAAGGCTGTTCCTGCTGTAGTCTACCTGTTCTGAACTTTTCTAATTTCACTTCCTGTCTCGACAGTTTAATTACTGTGTCATGCACTCTATTGAAATCAGGTCTTTTGTGCAACAGTTTTGTTTTTTTTTATTCTTTTGTACTTGATTTCTTTTTGTGTGTGTGTGTTTTGGACCGACAGAGACAGCCCTGCATGTTTTATCTGTTTGTGTTTATCCCATCAAAGTCTCCTGGGATGTTTATTAATTAGATAAATTCAACCCTTGGCGACAACCCCCAGTCTTCTTCGTGGCGTTCATTATTTCATTGGTGTGTCAGCTACAGCAGATGGATGGTTAGAGTGCAAAACGAGTCTTTAAAACATGGCTGCTGAGCAGATGCGCTTGCGTGGCTGCCCTGCCTGTCAGACTCTCAACAGAAGATTCTGATTATTACTAATTAAAAAAGAATGTAACCACCCTCATGCACTTTGGAATTCAACCTAAAAATAGCAACAGTTAATTGTCCTAAAAAAATGTTTTCCTTTTTTTCATTATGGACGGAGCAAAAGAAAAGAACGTGAGCATGACCTGAGCACACAGAGGCCATCTGAGCCGTCGGTTCAAACCACATGTTGGTTCTGCTCTCTCAAATCCTGTCAGGGACATAAAAAGAGGTCAGAGCTGTGGTGACAAAAACCAAATGGTTCCCACAACAAAACAAACAAATTGAGTCTGTCACCTCGATAATCCACGATCGAAGGTGTCACCTAATTAATTTGAGCCTTTATGCCGCACACCTGCTCCACTTTGACAGACATTCAGTGTTATTTTTACATGCAGGGATCGCTAGCAGCAGCGGTAAATGACCTTGTGCGTTTTTTTTTTCTCCTAATGCAGTGAAGTAACAGCGGTACTGCACCGGTAATGATGTGGATGAAGATCAACAGTGGCTCCTTAATGACGGTTGCTATTTCACAGTTAGCCGCCCACTGCACCTCGCCGTGATTTAATGCGAATGAGCCCAGCCGGGGCGGAACCGGTGCGTTTGTGATAACGCTATGTGGGAGACAGATGAGCTGCAAGCATCTGCTGGAGCTCGGACGACGGTTGCGTGTCAGAGTTCGTAGGTGGTTTTAGTGCAGAAGGGAAAGGCACACACACATCCAGCACCATATGGGCCCAGCGCAACTCTGTAGATGAGTATTTCCGTAGAAAGCCAAAGTGAGATGATTTAAACTCTGACAATTCAGTAAGTTTAGCACCAGGTGGATTAGGTTCTCCTAAGTGTCTGCGGTAAATCTTTTTGCACTTGTACCGTATAGCTACTATTAAAATTTAACGAACGGTATCATTTAAATTAACAGGGACTCTCAGACGGTAATGGAATGCAGCCGTTTTACAAATTGAGCTAGTCTGTGATTTGTCAGCCCGTATGAGGTGACCAACCCTAAAAGGAGATTGTTTTTTGTTTTTGTTTTGTCTTCAGACTTTAACTGATGCTGGCTTTGTTAATCACGACGGTTCCACGTTGCCGCACCTCTAAATCAAAAAAACAATCAATGACTGGCCTGGATTGATTGCTGATGTTTTAGGTATGTCTTAATCATCCAGCCACAGATGTGGGAGTCATTTATGGGAACCCTAAGGGAACTAGCAGCCAAACTACACATTTACGTCTTCGCCATTTGTTTTTTTTTTTTTCTGGACATCTTCTGTTTGTGCTTATAATGATTACGAGCTTGAAAATGGTGATGAAACCATGGTGTTTGACAAATGTGATTGAACCCACCCACACACACACACACACACACACAAAACACCAGTGACAGCAGCTTGACAGGACAGGGGTAAACCTGGAGACATGTGGAGGCTTAATGTTCTATCCAGGATGACATCTTCAAGGTGCACCCATGATTGGCACTTCAGTTCAATCCATCCTTATTTCTATAGCTGCTAAACACTCAAAAGGGTTTTTTGGTGCTTTACTGAAACCTAGAGCGAGGAGAGGAGAGCAGATGGGAGGAGAAGGTGGAAAAAAAGAGGAAATAAAAGGAGACGAGAGAAAGGGAGAAGAGAGGAGAGGAAACGAGGAAAGAAATTCAGCCATGAACCAACATGGTGAAAACAACCTGCCTGCGGCTAATGCTTTTAGTCAACAGGTTTTCAGAACCTGCTGCTGCACGATGAGGGCAGCGGCCATGTCTGATTACATCTCAGCACACTTGAAAGTGGCCTTTATCCTCTTAGGTGTGTATAATTAACTTTTCCAAAAACAAACAGCAAAAAAAAAAAAAAGCAGAAATGTTCTGGATGAGTCTTAAATATGTCATGACATAATATGACATAATGTTAATACACATGTTGTCCACTCATAGGACACTGTTCTATTGATTAAATGCATCAACAGAAGAACAAACATTCACAAGGCCATTTCACATTTGCATAAAATGTGCCACACATAATGCAGTCGTTTTTGTCTGACCTCCGACCCCGACAAAAATCATTGTACCAGAAGACAACTTCCATTTTTATTATAAAGGCATTAGCCGGGTCAGCGGGTTAACGCTAATGTTCGGGAAACAACACTGAAAAACACGGAAAATGTTTCGCCCAGCATCGTCCCACTCGGAGTGACCCTGAGTGTGTTCACTGCATCGCATCTCAGCCGCCTACCTAAAATGTTTGGTGAACTCTGAGTGATCGTTCACGTCACACACACACACACACACACACACACACACACACACACACACACACCAGAGTCATCACTTCTCTGCCACAGTGAAAGCTGCCATACCTTTTTCTCTCATGTTTAAAGCTTCTCAGATCTAGTTTCTTTGAGGAGAGACTTTGAACTGCATGAAAAACCAAACATAACTTGTTCATTCATTCATTCATTCATCTTCCTGCTCGCTTCATACCCCGTGCTGTCGCGGGGGTCTGCCCGTGCCTACCACTAAACATAACTTTAATTTCAAATTTTATCATGTACATGTATACGTTAAAATTGATTTTGTAGCTTGTAACAGAGTGTCGGTGATGTTAGTTTATGGCTCTGATCTATATGCTGGTATTGATTTTATGAATTTTATTATTCAAAGTTGGATGTCATTCTCCATATAGGTAATTTCTCCTGCACTAACCCTGGAAAACAAGCGTTCTATAGCTGCATTTGACACTGGGGAATGGACTGTTTCCATGAAAAAAACCTAGAAATTGTATGTATATTTTATCAACACACTGATCACGTGTGTGTTCTATGTCTCAATGTGCATTTCAAATCTTTTCCTTTTTTTTTTTTGTCCAAATTGTGTCACTCCCCTCTATCACATCTGAACACCTTGAGGCGATACCGGTCATGTGCTGGACACGCTACCTCGTTCCCATTTAGATTATCGATGGTTATTACTGGCTCCTGGCCGCCAGTCAGATTAAACCAATATTTCTGAAGATGGGGGCTCATCGGACTAAAAGAGACAGCCTTCTGAGGAGGAGCAGGAGGAGGAGAAAGAGAAATAAGAAACAAGTTAAATGAGTAATTTCAGAAGTTCTCTGTGTTTTATTGTTATACTAGAACAAAATCTGCATGTCTCTAATCTACCACGGTAATCCCCCTACCCCAACTCTTACCCTAACCCCAATCTAAGCCCAATTCTAACCTTAACCTTAGAGCCAAGTTTTAACCCCCAAATGTCGCTGTGAAGACTGTGGACCAGCCAAAATGGCCCCGCTTTGCAACTGTCCTTGTGTCCCTATTTCACAGGAAACATACAGTTTTGCACAGTTGCCACGCAGCATTTGTTGGCTTTAATGATGTATAGTTTCAGAACACAGAGGAAGCAAAATCCTTCATTTTATGTGTCTTTATTTTCTCCAAATATGTTTTACGTGGGCGTTATTAGTCGTCTCTACTTGGAGGAAAGTTTTTCTTACTTTTTTGTAACTGGTCTGTGTTGACCTCAGCGGTGAGAGAAGTGAGAACCAAAAAAAAAAAAAACCTTTTATAATAAAATAAAACATTCTAGTTGTTATTGTTATTATTCCTTCTACGCTGTCCCATGTGAAATCATCTCTTTTTTTATGGTTAACAGTCAGAAAAAAAACTTAAAAATGCCTCGCTTAAACTTTGTACAGCGGTTTGCTAACAAAGAGAGATACAGTCTGTGGGTAATCTGAAGATTTACAAAGGCGTCTGAGGACGAGCCAAAGGCCCAAGTGGGTGAATTCTGTCTCTATCCGAGCCAGAAGAATGTTTAAAGACCACGAAAGACTGTTGTGCTCTAGAGTCTAGAGTCAGTCATTTGCACTGCTTGAATTTTTAAAGTTTAACAGCCTGTATACATGTGAGCAAATGTAAAAGGTATAAACATGATTTAAAAAAACAACAGTCCAAAAATAACATTTGTCTGTAGCCGTGGGTGTTTGCTGTGTGTATCTGGCTGCAGTGCCGTAGCATCCATACCTGCCATTGTTGTGATCAACACGGCCCTAAAACCTCCACCATCCTCGCATGTAATTAGTATTCGACGGCACTGATGAGACCGCGGACATGACGTCGGGCCGTTAAATCAGGTTTTAATTAAAGCGGCTCATTGGCAGTCATCATAAGTTGCTGAAAAATAATGGCCATGCATGTTTAATGTTTAATGTAGAACTCTGCATCATACTTTGTATTTTTTAATGTATTTTTCACATGCTTCCATCTAAACATCCTTGCACACATGCACGCGTCCTACGATTCTGGTCATTTGCCTCAGTATAGCCTTTGGGCACATTTTCAGCACAATTTTACAAGTCCAGCGGCGATATAACAGGGAGGTAATGATGTTAGATGGGCCAAATCGGAGCTAAGAGCCAAGAATGTGGCAAAAACACTTTACTGTATGTTCAGAAGCTAATCCTGCACTACCTGTGTCTAACAGTCGAAGGCCTCGGTATTAAAAGCCAGCAGAGGGGAAGGGGTCGTAATAGGGGACGTGAAACAGCGCCGGGTTCCGCTTCACCGCAGCAGCCTGGCGGCTTCCCGCCAGCAGGATGCTGTGAGTAACAGCGGGTGCGTCTGGCCTCTTGTTTACTACGCTCGGTAGATTTTCAGGGGGATGACGTGCAAAAAATGTTTGCGCTCACAGTGCAGGCATGTGGCGCAATTAATAGCCAGGTCGAATCTTCTGGACTGCGTTAGACTTATAAAGCATGTTTTAATCCGATTTTCTCTCTCTTCTCTGTCCCTTTTACAGCAGCAGATGGTGAGGAACCAACTTCAGCAGGTGGGAGTTGTTTTCTTTTTTTTTTAATGCTGGTGATTTCCCTTTTCCTGGTGGATGCATGTATGTGTGTGTGCGCGTGCAAGAGCTGGGCTTTCATCGTCAGGATTGCAATTTGCATATCGCCTCACTGATCATGGTCAGCGGCAGGCATGATTGTATAATTTGTCAGTGCATCTTTTTCGAGTCCTGTTTAAATCTCCTCTGGCGTTGTGATCAGGGAATGTTTGTCTCGGGGAGGCATAAGAGATTGCTTCAGCCTGATTGCTCTCCACCGCCCCCGCCGTGTTCCCCCCCGCCATTTCTCACGGATTCCTGTGTGTTGATATTATAATCCTCATAATCCTTTACGTTCTGAGTAACACAAGTGTGCAACAAGCTCAAACCCATACTGCAAATTGCAGTGAGCGACATCTGTTGGTCTCCATCTGAAGCGCCCCTACGGAAGCTTGGAGGTATTTGTGCTGCTAAATAAACCGTATAAAAATATATATATATATCACCACTTGTCACTAACAACAAAGTTAGATAGAGTACCACAGCAAATGTTGAACATTCAGTTTGTTCCTAATTGTTGCTGTTATTTTAGGCTAATGTCATTTAAAGATCAGCAGTGGGCTTACGTGCTGTTTAATTGTCTTTATCAATGTCATATCAAAGACTCTGAAGGTTTGGTGATGATAAATTGGAGCACATATTTGCGCACCACTGATATGTGGCTGTATTTAGTTCAGAAGATCCTGCCTGCTCAAACCTTAATTCTTGCTTTTACTGTATGTTTCCAGTCAGGCAGCGCAGAAACTTATTATCACATTCCAAAAGGACCCGAATGGGCCGCGACTCGCGACCACTGACCTGGAACTGTACGCGGAGAGAAAATAGGACGGGGTGATGAGAGAGGCCAAATTCATCCTGACAGCTTTGAAGTCATTTACATTAGCTGCTCTTTTTTTCCTCTCTTTTACATATTAAGGCTGCGTCTTTACACCCTTTGTCTGTCTTTAGCCTTTCTCTATCTTCTCTCTCCATGCTGATCAGGATGGGCTCTAATGTATTTGCATTAAATCACCATCCAGATTGTATTGGAGGCGTTGCACTATTATAAAGTGAGAGTGTGTCTTTCAGAGCAAGACAAAGAATCTGCTTACTGCGTTAAACCTAAGGGGATGTGAATTTCCTATGCCTGGGTGCAACAATGAAATAAGACATTTAGCCCCTTAATCCACGCCATCTTATTTCTTAATATGGAAACGCCTGGTTTCTGTATCTCTGCTCTGATCGTCTTGCCATGTTGTAGCGTAATTTATAGAGAAAAATCTGTCAGGTTGTTTCCTAATTAGTGTGAGACTTGTGTTATTGTATGCTGTTTGTTGGGATGGTGTTGCTTTGATGCAGCTAGAGCGACCTGAGGTTTCGCTCGCTGGGTGTCTCAGGTGATTGATCAGAAGCGGTCACGGATCAGTCAAGGTGACCCTCTGTACGCCATTGATGCCTCATGAGATCCAAAAAACGAATCAAACGCGGCCTTTAAACAGTGCCACGTCTACACGCAACACATCTTATTTATACTTGAGATGGTACCAAGTTGGCACACAATTTGAGCCTAAACCCCATTTTAAGGGATTAAAAAACAATACAAATACAGTAAAAGGAAAAAAAAGCAATATGCTCATCTCAAATAACATACAAGATAAGCAGTCAAATTTGGCTTTGTTAAATGCTTGTTTTGGGTGTTTAAATTGACCTTTTGCAACATTCAGAGCTTATGTCTTCGCTATATACAGCATATATATTCAGCTCAGAAGCAGGAAACACAAGTGAGGTCAGTAGCAAAGCGGTGGATATAACAAAAAATCAAATTCACTGTAACTTCTCCAGCCCTGTGGAGGCAGCCTGGAAGCTAAAGAATATCATCGGTGGCTTTGGCGGTTTAATTGCGATTAAAGGTTAAGTGGACAATTTCAGCGACAACCTCGTTTACTTTCCGTTGGAGGGCCTCTCCAATTAATTCTTATTAGATTACAGGTGATTTTTATTTTTTCACAACAGAGGCAGAAAAATGAGCAGTTAGACAAACCACCCGGGTGGGTCAAGACCTCGCTTTGGCATTTTCTTGGCATTTTAGCTCTAACAAGACATCCTCCTTATCTGCCTATGTCTGAAACTTCCAAGAATAACGATCTCTGAGGTGACCTCTCCATTTAAACATATTCCAAATCATTTTGTCGCTGCTCGATTCTTGTCGCTTTGCTGCCTGAGCGCATTTGCCCGACTCTGTGAAATGCAGACGTGGAGTGCAGAGAGGGCAGAAAAGAACAGGGAGGAGAGCTGTTAAGCACAGCCCCGTGCGTTGGCTTTAATATCTGTAGGGCAGCGCCAACTTCCATCAGTGGAGGTGAAGGATGGGTGCAGTGACCATGATTCTGTGAACCAGTCGAGCCATTATAGAGAGAGAGAGAGAGGGAGGGAGAGAGAGAGAGGGTTAAAATAGGTTTGACACAATTAGGCCACATCATATTTCTCTGGTGTGAAGCAGGGCACACACTCAGAGCCATGCAGCTTCACCCTCTCCAGGAAGGGAGGAGGTGTCAGAAAAGATGATAGCTGAAGACGTGTGATCGCTCCGCAACATTCTGACTGAGAAGAGTGAAAGCTGGTCAGAACAGGCTCAACAATTTCACACACTTGGTCTGACATTAATTTATTATGACGTGAATACTACAATTTTTTTTCCACTGAGCTGGTTTTGGCCAAACAAACATCAGCAAAGAAAGAGATGATTTACAGCTAGACATAATTAAAAAAGAGAGATCTCCTTAGATTGGCCAGTTTAGAAACATCACCATCAAACTCAAACCCAAACTCACAGGTAAAAACAGGGATGTTATGTAAGTTTATTTATACACGCCTATTCGTTTCAGAAAAGTGCAGTGTTGACTTTTTTCTTTTTTTTTTTTTATATTCGTCTTACAAACAAAATAGAATAGGCTGTAAAAAAGTGAGCACTGCGGTAGTGCAGTAGTAAGACGGCTAACAGAAGGTTTCCAGCTCAGGCTCTGTCTGGGTTGAGCTTGCATGTTGGTGCCTCAGGTTACTGCCACAGCCAGGAGACATGCTCTTTAGGCTGATTGGAGACTCTACACCACCCATCCCAATAGTGATTGTGAGGCACTCAATGATGGATGGATGGATGGATGAATGGGTGAATGGAAATAACATGCTGTGACTCATCACTACTCAATGACGTGGTTTTCTGGAGGTCGCTCTCAAGAAAGGCTTAATACTTTGCAATCAAGTGAACTTTCTACTTGGCTGAGCTAAATTATAGGTTCCAGAATAGAAAACAAAAACAAAGAAATAAAATCCCTCTTCCTTTGGAGCAAGGTCATATTTACAGCTAGTGTCAGCTGCAGATGTAGGAGCACGTAAGGCCGTTTTAACCCTGAAAACGTCAGGTCTCGGTGATTGATCTGCAGCCAAAGTAAACAAAGGATGCTTTTGTGGCTTTAACCAGGGACTTCCGCCGACTGATTGATTGGACTTCGTCTGAAGCCTGGTAAGAAATCACAGCACTGGCACCGGACACCAGGCAGGCTTGCATCAATCACGCAGGTTTGCGCGATAGAGCAGCAGTTGACATTCACCCAACTGAGCTGCCTCCCCCTGATGGACATAGTACTTACACACATCCCATAATGTACACGCTGCAGTTCTCACAGATCTGATATAACTGGGATGTTGTAAATTTTTTGAAAGTACTTCTGTAAGGCATCAAAGAATTCTCCAACATACTGTAATTATGGTAAAAGGAATATTTTAATTTTGCACAACCACATCTTTCTTCACAAAGGGAGTAAAAAAATATCAATGCTCCCTCATTTTGAATAATTCATGACTGTTAATCCCCATCTATCCGCATAACTGGCAGCACCAAGGAGCCAGTGAGTTCCTTGTTCCATAATGGTTCGGAGCCCCTTTGTCGACTCACTCCCTCCACCTTTCTCCTCGTCCCGTTTTCCTAATGCTTTTTCCATTAAGGAGTTTGTCATGCGGGCTGGTGCAGCTATGGATCGCCATGTCAAAACAGCCCTGAAAGCTGTCGCGCCGCTCTCCCTTGGAGAGTAACGCCTCCGCCAACGCTATTATACAATTCAGTTCAGCTGATTAGCTTGCAGATTCATTACCGCTGTGGAGTGGCAATCTTTGATGGGATCAGCCCTGAATCATATCCAGAGGCCTTCTCTTTTCAATAATACTTTTATCAACAATAACAAGGGTGCCAGTGCTGTTTGTTGTAATCATCAGTGTGTGTTTTGTGGGCAGGAACTGGTCTAAAATGCCCGGTGGGGTTAATATTTAATACAAGACTTGATACTGTTGACCTGAATTTGTTGTGTTTGTTGCTCAAGGCTGGTCATTTGTCAAAGACACCATGAGATCATTGGCGTCCCAGCAATTAATGTCTCTTTATTATCCCTTAGAATTGAACAAGACACCCAGCAGTTCACCTGGTGATGATTCAAATGGGATTGAACAGAAAGTTTATTTCAACAAGATTGTGGTTTATCCTCTGCTTCGGACTGACAGACACCCAACGAGGCAAAAGTTGTTCTGTCTACACTGGTCTGTTCAAGTTCAGGCCAAGTTTCAACACCCCCCCCCACCCCAACATTTTACAAGAGAATGTGGAGTTTCCCTTGTTCAGATTCTTAGACTCCAGATGCTCCCCTATCTAGTTTATTCTAGGTATAGAATAAACTATTCTATTCTTTATACCTTCTAAAGAATCAGATAAAATATAGATGTGAGTAGACAAAGCTAGAACTTTAACGTGCTTCACCTGTGTCCTGTTGCACTTAGGTTTTAGCTCCGCCTGTCTGTGTAAGTAAGTCTATGTGATGCCTTTGTCTGAACATGACTCTTTACCTTGTCTGGATTTAGTAGTTTGGGGTAAGTTTCATGAGCTGTAGTCATCACACAAAGGTTGCACTTCAAGTTCAGTCACCAAGTCTTTTCATATGAACTCTTGGAGGTGTTCTCTGAATCTCCCAATCATTCAGTAGCTGACTCACAGCTCACCAGCAGTTGCTAAACCCCAACCTTGGAACAAAAAATAAATAAACGCTGGGATTCATTTGTTTTTTGGCAAGAAATTGCCCTGCAAATTAAAATCTACACAGTCGTGACCTGAGAATAGAGTGCAGCATTAGCGCTGATTTTAAATGCTAAACAGTTCGGGTTTGGATTGCAGATACTTGAAAACTCTTTAAAGAAGGTCACTGCAGAAAGTGTCAAACCACTCCACTCTCTTGGACTTTTTCACTTTTGAAACATCCATTTAAACATCAGTATTACAGTATTCATCCGATTTGAAATACCATCTTTAATGTTCTGATAATGGTTTGATGTGTACTTGTTCCATTCAATGCACATCTGCCGGAGCAATTTGCTTTTGTTGTGCGCGTGTGCCTGCACGTGAGTGACTGTGTGTGTGTGTGGTAAGGTGCCGTGCCGGTGCCGTGCCCCGTAACGAGCTTGCAGGTCAACTAGGTGCCATGCGGATGGTGTGTTACATTTCTGAAGGTGACATATTCAATGATTTTCAGACGGAGCCTTGGGCTGCCCTCCGGCCCACGGAGACCAGCGGCAGCCGCTGAAAGCCGCCGTCTCCCCGCGCCCCTGTCATCTTTACTTTGACTTATACCCTTGCCACACAAGACCTGACTGTGTATGATTTATGAATTCAAACCCTGCTATTCCCTGCAAATGCACGGGCAAATTTGATTTGTCGAGGCTTTCTTAGATCACTTATCCATGCATACTCCCTGAGAGAGACCGTGCTACAATAAACCTAATAATAAAGGAGCGTGTTTTGAATAGTCTCCTATCTTTCTTCTTCTTCCATACAGGTCCTTGTCATCCAAACCCTTGTCATAACCGAGGAATTTGCCGCATCAGCGAGACCTACAGGGGCGACACCTTCATCGGTTACATCTGCAAGTGTCCACCAGGCTTCAGCGGCGTTCACTGCCAACACAGTGAGTTCCAGCCCTCTCACTTTGTTTTCTAAGGAGAACTGAAAGAACGCCAAATGTTGCTCAAAAGGGTTTTAATAAAGTTTTTAGTCCTGAACACGCGGATAGCGAACATTGTCCTTTTTTTGCTCCCGAGATGCTTCTGTAAACATCAGATCGTGAGCATAAGCTCTGTTAATAATGAATGCTAATTCAGATAAAGTGTTTGCTCAGAAGCTTTTGTTGGCTTTCTGACTCTCAGCGTTTTGTCTTTGTTCTCACACTACTGTAGTGTTGAAGATGTGTGGTCTGCTTGCAATAATCCTCTTAACACCCTTAAACTGGCCACCAGGGTTATGCTTATCTAAGTCACAAGCTGGCAGCAAGGTAATATTCTCAAACCTTGAGAATAGGTTTACCTCAAATCTGAATACTTAACCCTGTTTCAGAGCTCTCTGTATGCTTTTTTATTTATTTTTTTTTCTTGGTGGTCCTCAATGAAGTTTGCAGGATAACTGAGATGTGGTCCCACAGCTCTGACGAGGACTGTCAGCCTGTCATTGTTGGCAAAGCAAAAAAAGGTCTGTTTTAGCAGCTAGCTAGCAGCTCACAACCTTGTTTTACTACTACTACTACTATTACTACTATGAATACTGCTATTACTACTGGCTCAGTCAATAAAAGAAGTATAAATTAATGGGAAAAGAAATTAACTGATGTCTGTATGCTTGTTTCCAGCCTGAGCTGTGATCAATGGGCCAATTTTCATTTCATAAATCGGTCATTATCTCCAATTAAGGCCCAAGACAAAGTCGGTCTGGGCTCAGCGCACGTTTGCAGCAGCCAATTGTCTTGTCTGTAATTAGCATTGAAAGGATGTAAGTAAAAGGGGGGGCAGGGGAGACAATTTTGTATCATTTTATAAACTGCTAAACAAGAATAGCATTAGACTGTTTCCTTTCAAGGATAAATCACTGTACTAATTGGTCCTTTTTTTTAAATTGCAGCTTTTTAAGGCTGCAAATGTCCGCTAGCACTAATAATTTCATATAGCGCACTGACCGAATAAAAGAAGCAAACATTAACTCAGTTACTTTCAACAATTTCTAGGTTGTCTTGAAGTGAGATCTACGAGTGGATTATGTCCTGCTGTAGCCCACCAGTGTCTCACCAGTGTTACTTGTAATCCAGTCTTGTGAAACATTATTTGTCTGGATGAATGCGTTAGACAGAGGTTCAGGCCGGCCCCCACACCACTTCTTACTGTTGCTCATATTGTCTCGCTCTGTCAGAGCTGAATCCAATTTCACACCTCTGAACGTCACCCTAAACACATGCACTAAATATCCTGCTTGTCAGACCAGTTTTATGATGTTGCGCTTGGACAGCAAGGGAAAGTACACGCTATTTTGGACAACTCCTAACAGGCAGGTACTCAGTATTGGTATAGTATAGTCAGGTGTTAAAGCAAACGCTACAGGCAATGGCATCGCTGGTGTAACACTGTCTCATTTAGCTTGTGAATCCCACGGCGACCCATTCCAGAGAGGATCAGGGTCATTTAATTGGACACTAGCCAAACATCCTAATAAAGACTCTCATCATCACAGCCTTTTAGGTCGTTTTTAGGATACCTGCTGTCAATCTGTAAAGGACAAACAAAGGTTTAATAGATGAAACCATTATAGACTGTTGGTGTCGTTAAAGGTCCACATGAATTCAGCTATGCTTTGTCACATCATGGAAAATTAGGAGGTCAGACTTTGCTTTGTTATAATTGTAGCCATTCTGACTGTGGCACAGTTGATCGAGACTAAACATAAAATGTCTCTGTATGTTTTTATTTCTTTCATTTGTATTTCGTGCCGTATTCGGCCTTGTCGCTGTGGCCTCACACCACAGACTAATCTGTCAGAATTAACTGCTGTAGAGTGATGTAAAGCCACCGTCAGATACCGTCAGCCGTGTCACGGCTTCAAGACTAGCTGCTGCATTAATGACCTGTTTAGTCCATTTTTCAAGGCTGGTTCTCTCTTTTAAGCCTGTTTTCATGACAGATCTGGGAAAATTTATATGTGCCGTCTTTTTCTGCTGGTGTCTGCTCGTCGTGCTCAATTTCCTGCACAAGAGGGAGATTATGGGATGAAGATCGACCTGAGGCAGTAATCAACACAACAATAAAATGCTGGGTATTATACCTCATAAACACACACTGGTTCTGTTTAGCAGCATACTTTCCAGAGTGTTCCTCTAAGACTTAACCTAAAAGATGATTTGCCTTTACTGAAGTATGCCACAGCCTTCCAGTAGGCAGAACAGGAGGGAGCGCATGCGCATGTTACCTTCTAGTCCTTTTTATGATAGAAATGTAGAGGCGAAGCAGAGCTTCGAGAGTGGATCATTATGTTGTAGCTGTGAGTATGCTGCAGTGAACTCCGATTGTACACATTTATACCCACACATCACACACAGGGGTCACAGTGATCTGTTTGTGTTTGAAACTCTTGAGTTAAATTAGGGCAAGCACTGAAACTGTCAGAAGTACAAGCCAGCACCCAGGTCCAACAAGAGAAAAAACCCTGAATTCATGAGTAGGAAACAGTAAGTTTAATCTAGGCTGGTCGTAGAGGGTAGATAACATTTAGTAAAAAGATGCATTTTTGCAACTCTCCAGAAAGATTCCTGATCTTTTATGTCAGAGACTAAGCTGAAATGTGCTGCAAACTGCCAGACCATGGCTGTAACTCTGACCGGTCCTGCACATTCCTATGTGGACACATAATGATGAGAGGGTTTCTGGGAAGAACCAGATACCAGATGATGAGAGGGTTTCTGGGAAGAACCAGATATGAGGAATATATATTTGCAGTTTCACCAGCTCCTCTGACTGGCAGAGCTGCTCTGCTGATACATATTTCCAAAAGTGTTGCGATGATTTTAGCAGTGCGTTTGGGGCAGTATCTGACCCACATTTCCTCAGAGGCACAAATATGAGTTCAGGCACATGACGCAGTCAGGCAAATATTGCTTTCCTGGCAATCACCAAACTCAGACTTCTGACTGCCAGAAAGAGAAGAGGGATTTTGCACTGCTCATGAGTCCAGTGGCAGCTGAGATGCTGTTGTTTCCGTTTATAAAGCGGTCTGTCAGTACCAAGCTAGAGGTCACTCCCAAGTTACCAACACTTTTTCAAGTATGTTTGTTGAAGCAGTCTGAAACCCAGGTGCTTGATTTTACACACCCAAGGCCACTCATGTAAGCAGCACACCTTATTTCCATTCTTTTGTGGAGGTGCCTTCATTCTTCTGGCAACATATAATATATAATAATATTTTATGTCGGTGATGGAGGTCCAAATGTAGCTGCTGGCTTTTATTTCAGAATTCCGTGTGGAAAATTCTTAATGCGCAGAAAAATCCTCTTACTGTCTGAGATCATATACATACAGCTGGTTTGTTGTTCGGGGGGATTTCTTTTCTAGTTGGAAAAAATAAAATAATAAATAAAGTTTTCAGGGCAAGATTAGGTAAATGGATTAAAACGGATTCAAGCAGAACTATAAGTCAGAGGAAAAGTTTGTGGAAGAGAAACTTTTCCATGGTAAACATGTTAGGGAAGCACTTTGTCTCCACGGAAAGCTTAACCTAATTTAGAATTAAAACAGGCAGCTGTTTAGTCATGGAGCCCGGGGTTTATTCTTGTAGGGACAAATTTGGTTTATCTTCCAATCCTTTGGGTTACAAGAGTTTGGGAAGTTTGGCAATAATGTTTTACACACCGGTTACATTTTTGGGAATAAATTAACATAAATAACTGAACTCAGTTTTGTGTTTGCTTATCTTTTTTTTAACCATGGCACAAATATGTGTTTCTCAACAGTTTACAGTGAGAAAGTTTGTTTAAATAATTCAAAAACCTCACATGAATTGAACCTTTCTGGGAGTTCTCAAGGTTGCCACTGTAGTGCAGCTTCAACTGGGGCCATAGTCACACAGCAAGTGATGTGAGTTTACATCAGATTTTTTTTTAAGACAGTGTAAACAGCAAAAGACGCATCAGCTACTGGTCTTTTCCATTTAGATTAGAGTCACTTTCATATGTGCCTCTAAACTGGGCACAGATGCTGCTTCGATCTGAGCAGTGTGACCTGTGTTGAAACTTAATGCGACCTTGAGGTCACTCCTGTTTAACAGTGGTTGCAATCATGTGCAGGCGCAAGGCCTGCCAACCAACATGTGGTGGTGGCAGTTGCTAGAGGCCCAAGGAGATTTCAGACCTCCTAGGTCAGGGGTGGCCAAGCGCGGCGCTTTGAGGGCTATAGTCAGTTTCTGTCACCAAGGCAACCCGGCCTGCTTTTTGTTTCACAGTACACAGGCCTTGTCTTGTGATCTTCTGGAGTACACTCATGGACATCTATATTTCAAAGTATGCACTTTCCACTATTGCTACAGCTTCTGCTGGCCAAGGCTAAATGCATTGTGGGATATTTTAGTTGTTCTAAGTCCACAGGATTAGACCAGAATCGATAAAGACTTCAAACACTCAAAACTGTTATAAAGGGGGAAAAAAAATGCATTTGAAGGCTCAAGAAGTTGTAGACAAACTGTTACCATGGCCGCCAGGGTCACCCAATCAGCGGCGTCACCTCTAAGCCTTTGCGGCAGAGAAGATGTGGTTGGCTGTCAGCCAAGGCATAAATAGAGATGCTTTTTGCAAATCCCAGACGGGCCAAGCTCCGTCCTGCCCAGGGCTTTCGAGGAGAGCCGCAGCCAAAACAGAACAACAATAAACTTTAAGTCTGATTCTGAGCAGCGGGTCACAGATGCATCTGGTGTAAATAAGAAAACAGCCAGTTAAGAAATAAACTAGAACCCATTTCTGCAGAGTAGATATTCAAATTTATGCTATTGTTTTCTTCTGCTCTACATTTTTATCCTAAATAGGACTAGTGGTGGAGTTCATTTTGAGTAAATGTCAGTCATTGCAAAGTCTCAAATATTTATAGGTTCTACTGTATTCATTACATTCAGAAAGGTATTTGAGAGAGGGAAAGAAATATACCAGACCAGCCTTAAATTACTTTTTTCACAGCTCTAAAAAAATCTTACTGTTGAGTTAACAATAATAAACTTTTTATTTTCAGGGGTTTTTTTATGCTTTTACATTCACAAACTAAAAAGAGAATCTTTATGTTTTCTTTCTTTTTTTTTTTTAAAGTCTTATGAGTTGGCTGTGATTTAAATTTTTCTGCAGTGGGCTTGTTCACATACCCGAAAAACTGAAAGCTTGACATGTCATTAATTATAAGGCCGTCAAAATGAAGGTGTGCTAGAGGAGAAATACACAAGAGCCTTGAGTCAGGAATCAAAAGTGCAGATCTGGTTGAAAAGCCACCTGAAACAAACTACCAACTACAATCTGCTCATTTCAGCGGCAGAGTTTGAATTCACTATATTCCAATAGACCCAACTTTGATCACATGGAGTGTTTTCTCCTCATGTGAGTCTTACTTTTCAAATTTTGCAACCCTCTAATTTTATTCTGTGACCAAAATCACTTGAAATGCCTTTGAAATATTCAAAAAAAACTGAACTTTGGTACCAGATACCAACTTGTGGATCACAGTTTTTTTGTGAGTCAGTATTCGGCTCACAGACCCACTGTGGAGGCTCCATCTGTAAGCTTAAAATGACACTTTTCTCAGAGTGCCCCCAGCTCGCAAGCCTTAAACTGATGAGTGTTTCTCCACTCAGAACCTCTCTGCACCACATCCTAAGGTGCTTTTTCATTTGCTTCCAGAGTGCTGCTGTGAGTAACTTTTTACTGGGCTAATCCCACTTGAAAAAGCAAGTCCTTGGAAAACACTCCCCTACATCCCGAACTCACAGCTTTTCCATATCCTGTGGACAAATACCTTGACTCAAACCTTTCACATGTGTGCTTTTAGAACTTTTGTAAATCAATCAATAAAAATGCATCTGCTGAGTTCCTGTGGTCCAAGATGCAAAATAAATAAATGAAAAAACAGAATAACATTTTGGGAAGTCTCACCCGTCTGTGCGAGTGCATCACCATGGGGACAGCATGCCCATCATTTGTGCTGATAGTCACTTCAGAGGGGGGGCTGAAGGGAGAACAGATTGACTGTGGAGATGGGTGCTTCCACACCCAGTCTTCAATGTCTCACTAAATGCTTTTATCACTCTTCTACAACTGACTGAATGTCTCTTTTTTTTTTTTAAATTAGAAAGTCATATTTGTAAGATATATACCAAAATGCATACTTTTTTTTTCATAATCATGTTTTCAGAAAGATCTGTCATTGTTTCTTTAAGCGTCTCATTTTTTAGTTGGACAAAAATAGCTAGTTATAAATGTTGTCCTGTCACCCTTTTTAACATTAAATTCTGTTTTCAGCCATGCAAATTGCTGCTTTCTGCTTCATAATTGATGTAGTCTTATTTAATTGATCAAATTCAGACCCTCCAGTACCTCAGGGGATAATTAGCTGTTCCCTGGAAAGTCCACGGTGATAAACAACTGACTGTATAAGTAAATAAACTGAGGGTTGGATGTCAGGGGTTAATCGTGTGCTGGAACAAACAACTGTAGGTCCACTTTATTTGCGTTGATCATCAGCTTGCAGGTCAAGGCCCATCTTCTCGCCTTGATAGGGAGGTTAGGAGAGGGTCAGCTTGTTTACCACACATGTGACCTCATGAACAGGCAGCGAACTTTCAGTGGGATTAATTTAGGAAATGTGACAATGATGAGTTCGTGTAGATGCAAAGGTTTGGCTGATCTCCGGCTGAGCCTCTAAGTGCTGGGATGGATAACGAAAAAAATGACTGGTTTTTTTTTTTGCTGTTGTTTGTTTGTTTTTTTTTTTTTTTTACAACAGCTCACTGTAATTTAATGACTTTGGTAGGCATGCAGAGGGCAATCCTAAAGGGATGTCACCTTTCATTTGCAAAATTAGGTTTATTACATCACAACTACAAGAGAATTAAAATTACTATTAGGAATCTTTATTGATAACATAAGTGGTTTACAGCATGTTGTTCTTTTCGGGAAGTCTAGTGATCCTGCTACCTACTCCTGCTAACATAGGTATGCCAAAGGTAAAATATGACAAATATAGCCAAATATAGATTGTGTTAGGGCCTTAGGTTTTGTTAAAATGTAATCAAAATTGTGAATTAAATTAACATGCTTAGCACACAGGCTTTGAGTAATTCTGCAGCTCATGACTCTGATGTAGAGTCAGTCAGACAGACAGCCTGTTAGTCAGGGTTGTCCTCCTCATGTTATGCAGCAGTAAAGAAAGACAGAAAAAAAAAAAAAAAACAGTAGTGGAATTTTGCCTAATAAATCTGGTTGTAGTATGCCTTAGCGACATGGAGCCCAAAGATCCAAAAGACCATAAAATAATAATGTTAAGAATTAATATGCTGCACCTTCTATCTGTTTACTGTTTGGAGACAAAAGAAAAAAAAATGATATCATTTAGTGATGTGATGAACAGTTAGACATTATTGCAGCTCACTTGGACCTGCAGTGTAACAGTGCATCTTATTCTTATATTCAAGTCCCTCACTCACAGCATCTCTGGCTCGTTGTAAAAATCACAAGCTGTGAATCGCACTTGAGGTGTGTCAAGCCCCTTGGCCTGTTGAACAAACAAGAAAACAAACACTCACATGGGAGGAGTGAACACGCCATTGTCGGTCTGCAGGCTGGATTTATTTGCTCTCTGGTCAGCTCTGACATTTTAAATCTTGTAAATCCTTGATAAATGTCAGCAGCAGACAGCCATCAGTTTAAATGCTAACGTGAACCTTTTGAGGTCAGATTTGCAAGGCTGGTAGAAGGGTTTTTTCAGTATGTTTGTTTTGGTTTTGTTCCAATAAAACTGCCCTAAACGGATTTGTAAATATGTACAGTATAGTCATTACGTGTGTTTAAACTGTTATTCTAATTGTAACCGCTAGGGGCAGTAATCAACATTTCATTATGTGAATCATATTAAACACTAAGTTTTAGTGTTTTTCAGTAATTCAGTATGGAGTTGTATCAGCTGATTGGTTGGTTTGTTTGATTTAAAGTCTCCTTGCTGAAGATCTCAGAAAGGATGCTTTCCATCTGGTTTCCTTGTTCACTAAATTAAATCAGTATTTGCTGCCCAAGCAAAATGAAATGCCATGAATGAATCGGAAGCATCTCATGAAATTTCATCAGCCTTTGCCTTCATTTGTGCAGCTCTGCTGTGTGTTGTCCGTTACTGCCGAATGAACTGGAAACTCCCTGGTGTGTTTGTGTTGTGAGAGCAGGCCCAGCCTGTGCAGAGGTCAGCCTGGGAGGGGGTTTAATGGAGTCCTCCCCATGCAGGCTTGTTCCCGGGCTCTGAACGAAGCGCTGTCAGTTCGGCTCACGCAGCCAGTGCTGATTCCTCGACACATAGCACAAGTTATTACTTTCATTATTGACCAGCCGAGACAGGTTTTTCAGAAAGCAATACGAGGGGCGAGGCGTTCCAGAGGAAGGAGGACAGCAGTGTCTATCTGGCTCAAAAGACAATCCAGAGTTTGGCAACTTCCAGTCTCCGTTTTATTTGATTACAATTAATGAGTCCATGACAGCTACCTGCAAAACCAATAACAAAAATAATAAATATCGTATAGTTTTACAAAAGTACCGATGTCGTTGTTTGCGCCACTAGTCTGATTTAGCACCAGCTTCAAACAAGAGAATACAAAGACTCCAAGCTTCATTAAGTTTATATTATAAGAGAGCTTGTGTGTTTTGTTCTATTATTGTCTTGTGTTGTTGCTCCATCTGCCTAATTAAATTCAGTAGCATCAGTTCCATTAAAGAGACAACATTTCCGGCTTTATTATGATATTTAAACAAGAAATGATTTTTGGCTATTAGTGGGGGAAACCAGCTGCATCAACAGTTTATGCATATGACCTCTGGGCTATTAACTTCTGATGTAAATACATTTCTTTCTCTATTTTCCTCTCTAAATCTTCCTAGTTTTTCTAGTCATGCAGTTTATCTGGCATTCCCTGAAGTAACCCCACCTTACTTACCTGATTTGTCGGCAGCACACGTTTTAAGTCTTACTTTCCTTCTGCTGATCTCCCAGGGACTGATGGCCCCTTTTTGTAAGGAAGATATGGTTGTATCTCCTTGCTTCTCCCTCTATCATGTTGGGCTGTGACAGCTTTTCCCATTTGGTTTACATTGTGTATTTTTATCACCGTCGGTGTGAATTTAAAGTGCACAAATGACCTCGGGTTTTTCGGGGGGGGCGTTTTGGAGAATGCTGCGGTGCGGCGCCAGCAGATCGATGCTGAATGATGCTGTGTACAGAACGAGTTCACCC
>CAAE01014993.1:1384014-1402362 GCA_000180735.1 Tetraodon nigroviridis | reverse complement strand
TTCTAGATTAAAATGAAAATCATCAATTTGAGGTTTGTGTCACTAGTCTTTTATGAGTATTGGTATATCCATCCATCCAAACATGACAGTAACTACAGAATTTGGCTTTTATTCACTTATGAGCTCAATCACCAAAGACTGCTAATACATGCAAGGTTCTATTTTTTTTAAAACATTAAAAAAAGGAACTGAAACATGCCAGAAAGATGAGCATTGAAACAATTTCTTCGAAGAATAAAGAGGCACGACGGATGTGTTTACTCACGCCTCACTTTAAGCTTTCCACACCTTAAATTGCACCCGTGAGTCTCGTAAAAGTGACATTCTGGAGAGAACCACAGCAATTTATAACAGCCACGGGCCCCGAGAGCAGTTTGTTAATGATGGTCCCAAATTTTAGCCTTTTTTTTTCAACAACAGTCCACACGCGGCAGCGGGTGGTGCAGATGTGCATACATTCATTCATTCATTTATTCATTTATTCATTTTCCTACCCAGTTTATACCCTGTGGTGTTGCAGGGCTCTGTTGGTGCCTATTGCAAGCTGTGCAGATGTGCAGACATCCAAAAATAAGACTCAGCAACGAGAAAAGTCAAAGTGATGACCGAGAAGAGTCTTTGTGTTTATCTGGACTTTACATTTTCTTTGGGTCTTTCTCTCGGATATTCAGATGAACACAAAGTCTATTCTCGGATAACTATGACCTGGATGACTGAGAACCTACACAGACATCAAAGTGATGACGTTTAAATTGCAGATGACTTGTGAGATGTACACCTGACAAATTCAGAAAAGTTTCAGCCAAATAAATCATAAAAAGGGAAATGCAGACAAAGATCTAAAAATGTTTTTTTCTGAGTTTTGGATTACAATAAAGGTAGAAGTAAAGTTTAATTATAGTCTAGGTTTGCGATGTCTGGCTAATAGCCACCTGAGATACGACGCAATTTATTCGTTTCAAGGCAGCAGCATCTTTGTTAGAGCCTGACAGCATCGAGTAGCAGGAGAGAATTCAATATACGCTGGCTCCTATCGCATTCTAATGAAGATAGGATCTTCCTGTTGCCTGCACGTCTGTTCTAAATAAATGAATGCACGTTTCTTTTCTTGGCTCTTCCAGATATCAATGAATGTGAAAGGGATCCCTGCAAGAATGGCGGCATTTGCACGGACCTGGTTGCAAATTATTCCTGCGAATGCCCGGGGGAGTACATGGGAAGGAACTGTCAGTACAGTAAGTGACTTATTTATTGGGTTTTTTTTTTTTTTAATTAATATTATTGTTATGTCTGTAGTCAGGTAATCAAAGAAAATGTATCTTTAACCCAGTACAATCTACTGTAACGGACAGGTTTGCAATCCCTGAATAAAATCAGCTTCTCTGACACACCAGTGAACGTGTCACTTCACTATTTATATAAAGCATGAATGAATAAGATGCATCAGAATATTTATGTTTGAGTATGTGAGCACATGCTTCAATCTGATTTTATGCATGTACGTGTGAACATGCCACCCCTGTCATGCAACGTGATTTTCGAAACATATTTTTTTTATAATTCTATTAATAACTACAACATTATCAAGAGATGAAGCAAAAGCACAACACATTTATCTCACAAAACCCCACTTTAAACAAGAAAATAACAAAAAGGACTTGGTGCTCAGTTTTGTAAGGACAGATTTGTTTGACTGACTTTTATTTTCTGTGGTACCCTCCATTAGTTAAGTGCAAGACACTTGCAAAAACTGCACAGAAATATAGCAACCCACAATAAATATTCTCCCAGCAACTGGCACACAATCTGATTCTCAAAGTATTGAGTGGTGATCAGGTTACATTTAGTAAATGACTGCTGTGTTTGCAAATGTCAGTTTTGTTTCAACCCTTGGCCAGTCGGTCCATACAAGTAAAGTCAGATATTGTTCCACAAACCCCATGTTGGAAACCCAACCCTCCGCTGCAGTCAGCTAGAGGCTTTTTTTTTTTTTTGTACTTCCTATTGCAATTTTGTGTTTTTATATCTGTGGCCTCACAGCAGCCAGGTTCCTGCAGACAGAGTCTTCTGAAAGCACACAAAGTCCTAAGCCAGCGCAGCAGCCTGTCTGACTTTAATTTTTTTTTTTTTTTTTAGCTCATTCCGAGGTTATTTCTTTGTCTGTCAGATATCTGCACGTTGATACGGCTAACTTGAAAATGCGCATATATGCTGGTTTGGAGCTTTTTAAAAGTAATGATGTTCCTCCTTACCCGGGCGTCTCGTTCAAGTTTTAGGTTTCTATCTGTTGTTTGTTGCCTTTTATTCTTCTTAATCCTGTGTCATCCGAATATTCCTAGCTGTGGGACTGCACGGCAGGGTCTGCAGCTGAGGGTCTCAGCTGTCACGTGAAACTCTGCAGGGTGTTTTGTGCTCACGGGCCAGCAGGTCATAGTGGTTTGGGAAGACTGGCAGACAGCTCATTAAAAGCGGTCCATCTCTGCAGTGAGGTGAGAAAGGGTTGCGACTGGGCCCTGCTACAAAGTCTGTAGATGCAGCTCAGCGGTGTCGCTCCAGTGCCCAACCAGACATATGTAATGCAACTGTCAGCTGCCGTGTCCGTCCAGGGGAGCAGCAGTAGCACTTTTTATTCACATGTGGCTTCAGATCAGGTTTCAGGGACAATTTGTGTGAGCTCTTCCTCCTCAAACGATCCAGGTCGCTGAGACTGAGACACATCAAGCAGTTTCACAGTGATTTTGGCTCCATTTAGCTAGTTGTGTCAATCCCTAACTTACTGTATCTACGGTTTATATGAGCTAGCATGTCTCTGCATAAGGAATAAGGAGTTTTGCTACAGTTATATAAACTTTTTTATTAGTAAAGAATCTATATATATACATTACTATATACTGTATATAACCTCAAGGTCATATGCAAAAGTGAGAACAAGCTAAAAAATTACAGAAATTGCATAAAGAAACTGAGCGGTAACAAGCAAACGAATTCAGATCCAAACATCTGCATGGGGCCAAACTAGAGAGCTAACAAAGAGAAGAGAGAGCTGTATAGAAACAGCAACACCTAGACTGCTGCTTTATCTTAATTTGAGCATCAGATAACATTGGATGTTTTGTGCCATCACGCTGGAACTTGTTCAAATTAATGTGGAATAAGTTCCTCCTCTTAAGTTACAAGCGGAATCGATTGCTGAGCACACAAACACACCCTCCATATCAGAAATATAAAACACAGCTGGGTTGTCCGATGAAAATTAAGAACAAGTGTTGTTTCTAATCAATAACTTACTGTCCTCCAGCATTTAGGCTAATTGCTAAGCATCCATAAATGTGTATCTTTTTTTTCTTCCTAACTCTTTTCCCACATGGAACATTTGACATACCCTGTCTTTTTCAGTGACAGTGTTCCACAATGGTGTCAGAGAGTGAGGTAGAGATACAAGCCCTCAGCACATCCTGTCTGCAAAGACAAACTTTATGCATAGAATTTGCTGATTTGGAACTTGGCAGCAGCTTCGATGATTTTAGCGACAGAAACACTCAGCAGGTTCTTTTTTGGATGAATTTTTAGAACTTTAAATTTAATTCAATTTATTGGCTGCAATCCTAAAGTTATAGTAAGTAATGTATCATTTCGGCCCTGGCACACAGTCAAATGTGAAAGCCGCTCCGGTTTCAACTATAAATGTAACCTGTAAGGGTTTTAGATGAAGCTGACCACCGCGTCCTCGCCTGCTGTGCGCTCCTCAGAACAAAGACCACGATGAACGGGTAAACAGAGTCATCTACAACAGTGAAATATGGTATAAATACATCTTACTTTACACACACAAACACACGTCAGTCCTCGAAGCATCTCTAGTTGTCTCTTTCAGCAGCTGAGTAAGGTGCTCCCAGACTGCTTTCTTTTTCTACCTCCTGGCATTTCTCTGCCCCTGCTCGTCTACTGACTGATGTGTTGCTTGCCTCTGTGTGTGTGTGTGTGTGTGTGTTGGCGCCAGTTAGGAAATTCAGAGGTTGGCCTCTGAGTTGAAGATGAGATCACAATCCGCAGTGACCAACGCTCGAGGCCATCCCCAAAGGCGGACTTACACCAACATGTAAAGCTCAGCTGTGTGGCGTGTGTAAAAGAAACCACTGATTGAAGCGGACGCTAACGTGCGTGTGCGTTCTTTTTCGTGGCATCCTTCCTGGCTTCTGTTTGGTTTCAACCCTCGGCGAGCGGGTTCATACGGGCAAAGTGAGATATCGTTCCATACACCCAGTTTTGGAAATTCAGCCCTCTACTGCAGTCAGCTGGAGGCTGTTATATTTTTCTGTGCTTCATATTGCTGTTGTGTCATCTATCAGTGGCCTCATAGCATGCAGGGTTCTGCAGACAGGAGTCAGGAAGCTACTGAAAGCACACAAAACCCACAGCCAGAGCAACAGCCTTAATGGAATGTTCTAGCCTCTGACGTATTTGTTAACAATCACATTTTGGTTAAAAAAAACCCAAAAAACCACTGATTAAAACTGCAGCCTCTGCAGGGACACTCCATAAAACGGCGACAAAAGAAACGCTCCACCGCTGACAACTGATGCCAAGCATGTGTCACCTCACTGTTGTTTTGTTATCCTTCAAATTAGCCAGCAGTGGAACCAATCCCTGAGCTGTTATTGAATAAATGAGGTGCGTATCGCAGCCTAAGGTTTGAGTGATGTCCAACGATCAGCCCATCTCTTCCAATCTGCGTGCCACGTCTCCACATTACAACAGCGGTTTATTTAGACCTAAAGACTATGAAGTCAGAGTAAATTCGACACTACTGTAGTTTGAACCGACTTTAAAACCACTCCGTGAATTTTCATTATCACCTCCAACTTCTCAGCCTTTTTAACAGCATGTGGAGCTATTTAAAAACTCGATGTTTTGGGGCACTATTGGAGGGAAAAGATGCTACATAAAGGAGAAAAGATAGTACATCTTGTGGTCTCAACTCTTTCTTTTAAAAACAGAACAGATCAAGTGTTTGTCAAAAAAAAAAAAAAAAGAAGGAAGATCATGTGTACAGTGTTCCTTGTTTTTTGAGAAGTTTGTCACCAAACTATTATTATAGGATGTAAAGAGAAAAAAATTTACCAAATCATAAAAATATTCTTTAGAAAGGAAAATGTGAAAATCAGTTTTTGGGTCCTAACAGCTTAACAGATAAAATCATGTTTTATTTGGTGTTGATTTCATTACTTCAACTTTAAATCAGTCTTTACTTTTTTCATTGTTTCTTGCAGATGTTCTTGTTGCCTTCAGACTTGAATACTGAAGCCTGTTGATAAAAAGCTTGTTGAAGTTGGTTGTGGAGCTGTGTAGGAGTGGCTGCAGTTTCTTCTCCTCCAGGGAAATGTGAGGAATCTGTGAGCGATAAAAGAGACAAGGGGGCAACTCTTTATTCCCTCAGATGTGATAGACAAAATAAAAGTGTTCTGTTACTAGAAGGTTTTAGCTGTGTCAAGCATCTTTGACCCTCCAGTAAACCGAGATATTGATTTTCTGGTCACAACATCTATATGAGCAAGACTGGGACTGGGAAGGGTGTTGATGTTTGAAAAAGATCAGAATGTTTCTGACCACTGTTCTCTCTCTGTCTATTTCCCCCTCTCTCTCTCTCTCCCTCCCTCTCTCTCCTGGCTCAGAGTGCTCTGGACCGCTGGGCATGGAGGGCGGTATAATCTCCAACCAGCAGATAACAGCCTCGTCCACCCACCGCGCTTTGTTCGGCCTGCAGAAGTGGTACCCCTACTTTGCACGTCTTAACAGGAAGGGCCTGGTCAACGCCTGGACCGCAGCTGAAAACGACAGATGGCCGTGGATCCAGGTAAAAGCCCCACAGTGAGCAGAAGAAGTGAAATTCCTCACTGAGGCAAGAATCATTTGGTGGCTCTTTGTCAAAGACTGCAGTTTCCCCAGCATGCAGACCTTCCTGGAATGGCTTTTCTTCCTTCTCGTCCTTTTCATGAATCCTGGAAGCATGCACAGGTCCGCATCTGAAGCAACCATGCAGCTACCATTAACAAAAAAGAAGGATATGTTCTGGGAAATCCTTCCTCCACTGTGGCCTTGCTATAGTCCACCGTCCTGCTGTGCTGCTGCCTGTGAATTGCTAACTATAAAGACATTAGAATAATAGATCGCGGCATGTTATGGGCCTTTTATGGATGCAGACATTATTTTTCCTCCTTGCTATCAATTATGTAGCAATTTTAAGAACGTGACATTACATATTTTAGGCCTGTATCCATTAGGGGTTTTCTTTATTTATTTATTTATTATTTGTCCATAAGCACTAAATGTTTCTCACTGCTGCTGGAAGGAGGCAGGTCAGTTTTGTTTTTGTTTTGTTTTTTTTCCAACCAGTCAACAGTACATTTTAATGAGAATGCGTCATAAATGTCTCGGTATTAGAACTAAAAATTAAATCAAAATAACTGTTAGGTTTAGGGCATTATAATATCAGATTCAGATAAACACAAAATCAGTAACAAGATGTGTTATTTAGATTTCAGCAAATATCACGGTGATGTAATGGTTAACAGACATGGTTTGGGTGTTATTGTTGGTGTGAGCCACAGCAGAGTAATCCAGCTACGTTCTTGCTCTTAATACCACTTAATACCATTACAGAAGGGTAACACTGCTGCAGGAGGGTTAAAAAAAAAAAAAAAAGAGTCTCTTTTTTTCTTTTCTCTTGGTTAATACAAAAACAAATTCAAATTTCACAGCTTTAGAGGGTGCTATTGTGTGAACATGAACAAACACTGGTGCAAAAGTTTAAACTGCAGCAAAATGCCACAAAGAAGCAGAACATTACCCCAACACGGAAGCCAGGATCGCTGCAATTACTTCATCACACACCAACTCAAACTGTAAAAGAGGAAAGAAAGAAGAAAACGAAATAGCCCTTTTAACTGTCACTTTTTTGTATATATATTTTTGGCATAGATAACATATGATAAATAGATAATATCTAATTACTTCTGATGCTGTCAGCTCTTCTTTGTTTTGACCGAAACGCTGACAGCAAACTTTGTGTGATGCGGTCAAGCAGCGAACCATGAAGAAAATATAATAGGCTAACTCACTACAGTGTGGCAGCATGACAGAGAAGCCGGTCCTTGCAGAGAAGAGTACGACAGGGCACAAATGGATTTGTAAAAAAAAAAACAGGAAAAAAATGAGTGATATTGCAAAAAAACAGACAACATGTGTGGGAGAGAAGGAACCCGGCGCATGAGCGTCTGAGAATATGAAGACATAAAACATTCAGACGCTTTGTTTGGCTTTAATGACACCATGTGGGATGCTGCGCGGGATGCTGCAGGCATTGTGTGTTTCTACACAGGGCCTGGATAATTGGGCCAAGAGTACGGAGGTGTACAGTTCTGTCAGGGCTTTGGGATAAACGCCGAGGAGTCAGTGCCACGCTTTTGAAGACTTTTGTTGACTGTATCCGCGTAGCGTTGTCGCGCTGACGGATGACGTACCGCTCCAAAAAAGCGTTCTTATACGTCCAGCGCGCCAGCGCAGTCACACTGCAAAAGTAGCTAAAATTGTATGAGATGATGAGTTCGGGAAGAAAAGAAAACAAAAATTAAAAACACCAGATAACAGATGTGTGTGGGATGTGTGCGTAGAGTGGGTGTAAATAACCACAGTCAGCTGCTTCCCACTACACAAATGGATCCAACATAAAAACAAACATATTTGAATAATACATCACAGCGACTCCACATTTACAGTATATGTTTGTTTGTTTAGATGGGAGCCGTGCGCTCTGTAAATTGTGCATGTGTGAGGAAGCCGTCCACACGTTTGCGGCGCCGTGTAAGAATATCAGTTTTCCACAGGCTGGTCACGACTAGCTCACACATGGAATTGCTTTTGAACTCCCCAGGGAAATATGCCGCCGCCGGACCAATATCTGGAAAATATAGATGCAGCCAACTGCTGCTGGAAGAGCCAAAGCATCCAAATCACCTTAAAAGGCGATGACGGTTTATTATTTATTAATAGAAGATGAAGCATGAATGAGTTTACATACAGGTGCTGCGTTGTGTGTTCACAACGGCTGGCGCTAGACACTATCTATCATAAAAAAAAAGACCCTGTTTAGACTTTAACTCAACGTGAGAGACTGTTATTTAGTCCTAAATATGACCCATCAATCTCTTTCCATAGGAGGGTTTGGGTATGTTCGGACTGTAAAAAGCAACAGTTAGACAACATCAGGTGAATTCTTGTGGTTTTCTCTTTTGGTTTTTTTCTTCCTCCTGAGAAGCTACAGCATTTGCAGCATTTGTATATTTTGAATAAATCCTAACACACTGAGGTTGACTATATTACATGTAGTTACTGTCAGAATGGCATTTAGGTTAAATGGTATAAGGGTTAGGGGTGATGTTTACAGTTTGGCTGAAGCACCTATGTGTCTTTGTGTACCTAAGTGTGCCTAAGTGCTTATCTTGTATGATACCGTCTACTGTGCAGGACTCTTCTGAGCAATCAAGGACACAGAAGTATCATTATTGTAGGAAAATGATTCTTTAAAGAGAAAATAAATTCTTTTTGTTGTATTAACCTTTTGGCTTGGTTTAGCTATGTAAACAAGTCGAGTTTAAGCATGTCACCTTTTCGGTAAATAGAAAACACTCATTTGTTCATCCCAACGTCAGCGATTGAGCAGCTTCCAGCAACAATCCATCAGCGTCATTTTCCGCTCTGCGTTCTTTAGCTGCTGGCTGCAAAATTCAGCTCCTCCATCTGGCTCACATCACGTCCTGCATCGATTACTGCGACATTATCCTCTATTCATGTATCGTTCCCTTATCCTCCTATCTAAAAATATAAGTCTCCATCACCAAGGCCATGCAAATATTTAAAGTGGAAACGACTAAAATTATGTGCAGTCGAAAGCACAGTTGCATTTTGTGAATTATTATAACAAACTCTGGTAATAAATGTAGAAAATGCATGTGGTTAGAAGTCCGTATATAAGGTTCTACTTGTGGATGATATTGACGGAGAAGCTGCACTGTTAGCACATCAGCGTTAGCACAAAGGATGACGACATATGTTTCGGAAGGGTCATTACAAAGGTGAAGGATCGCCCAATTATACCAGCAGTGGCCTTTTAAATGACAGTGTGTCCTAATTAGTGGGAGACCTATCTCTGTCTATGGAGTTAAAAAAAAAAAGAAAAAAGTAGAAGGAAAAAATTCTGCAAATGAGTCAGAGCAGGCTGTCGGAGCTCTGAGGATATAAGTGCGACGCTGATGCATAATTAACTTGATGCATTAGTTTTAATAGATTGAGAAATATGTGTAATTGAGTCTCCTAATCTGCAAATGAAAACTGCGGTGGGGATCCAGGATGTGCCACTTTTTCAACAGTTTTTGACAATGTTGGTGAAGAAACAGCTGGTCCCCTCTGTTGTCTTCTAAAAGGGTCCTTTGAGATTTCCCAGTGTGTCTCCTGCCTAGAGTTTATGCAGCAAAGTCTGGCCTTGTGTTCTCCATTTAAACACCTGTTTTTAGATATATTTTGTCAAATGATCTTATTCCACCATGATGATAACAATTTAGCAGCAGAGAATAGCCGCAGAACATCTTCTCCAGACAGCTTTCACTTTGAAAAGAATGTTGTCTCTTTCTGCTGCAGTCTTCGATGAAGTTATTGATCTGGATGTAAACGGTACACGACCTAAATTATTGTGGGTCACAGCGGTGCTAACACTTTTTAGACTTTATAGATTTTTTTTTAGGATTCTGCACACACAAAGAAATGTTTTCGTCTGTCTCAAAGGATGGTGCCGGAATTGCTGATGAATGTTTGCTAGTGGCCAATTTTCGATGATTCTCAGGTTGAAATGAGAGCTTTGATTCCTCCTGGGCATAGTTTTATTTAAGGCTATTGAATTTTAAATGCTCCATAAGCTTTTGCACCATAATGCAGTTGCCTCGATATGCTAGCTAACAGACTCGAGGTCTCTTCCCACTCTTTTTGTCTTAATTAAGCAATATAATGCTGGTGAGACTGGCTTTCTTGCAAAATAAGCCCACGGCTGCTATCTGTCCTTATTTAAGAATGACTCGTTCTAAAAATGAGGCCCACGCGGCATCACCACACCTGTGTGGAATCAGCGTTTGGGAGGCAGGGGCTGTGATCGTTCCAGTGCTTAAAGAAACAAACATCAGCATGGCAGTGCAAAGATTTGCTATTGTTTTTCTTGCCACTGAACTGATTCGTCTTTGTGTTTGCGTGTTGTCCCGTTGCGACGATGTCCCGCGTACAGACAGCTGCCCTTATAGATGCGAAACCGTTGTTTGTCTGGATGTGATGGATGAACATTTCGCACCTGTCTCCCTCCTGTATTCTCATCTGTGGGAGGAAAAGAAAACCCCCAACCCCGCCAGACGTGCTCTTATTAAATGTGCACAAATGTCAAAGCAAACTTTGAGCAGATGTGTAGCGCAGCCTTTCTGCTCTGATAATATTGCTCCTGCGTTGTCTGCATGACACAGCCTGCATGATAACGTTCATCAAGTTCCCGTTTGATTGTGTGATTTTTTTTTTATTTTTTTTTTGCGTGAAGCAGCCTGTCTTGCCATTCTGCTTCATGCTGGTACCACAATAACAGTCGGGGCAGAATTGACAGACTAGATCAGGGGGGTGTAAAAACAGATTTAATGTTGTCTTTAATTTGTTCTGAAAAAGATGGATGACTGACAGAAAAAATACAAGAGAAGTGATCTTATGCCCATTTCCTCTACAGACACACAAAGATGCTCAGCTCAGGTACTTTCTTAATGGGTTTTTTTTTTGGTCTTCTGCAGATCAACCTTCAGAGGAGAATGAGGGTCACTGGTCTGATTACCCAAGGAGCCAAGCGTTTCGGCAGCGCTGAGTACGTGAAGTCGTACAAAGTGGCCTACAGTGATGATGGGAAGACCTGGAGAACATACAAATTCAGAAGCAGAGACGATGACATGGTGAGATACACACCAGCACGCAAACACTGCACCGCCCCACCCCCTCCCTCACCCACACCCGCCAACTCCCCGACACACACGGACTCACATCACGCCACTGAGAGACCAGGCGCTCAGTCAAGGACAGTGTGGAGGACATGACGAGATGGCTTTTTAATTAGTAACGCACACCGGGCCCATCTTCATCCCTGCCCAACCCTGCTTCCGTATCATTTGTTTTTTACGACTGTTGACTTGAATTTTTATACTTTTTGGGAATGAACAGCCACCAAACAGGACACGAGGCATTCCATCATCCCTGACAGCCGGCCAACCACGGCTGTCCTTCATTTGGCCAAACTCAGAGCGACCTTTGACAAATCTCCTCAAAAACTACAGCACTGGACGTTTGGTCCCAGTTGCGTAATAACGTGCAGCCTTTATTCATCTGTGGTGCATTTCTCGTTCTTTTAGCCGCCCTCTGTTCCTCCCACACGCAGAGTGCCAGGCTCTGAATTCAAAGAGCCTCTGGTTGCTGGGATCCTTGCTTGCTAACCTTGAAGAGCATGAATTGGCTAAACATGGACTGGTCACACAAGACGTGGACAAATCGGCTATCACATTCCCGTCATACTAATCTGCCTTCCCCTCGCCCCCCGCCTGTCTGCTTTTGTTCTATCCTCCACCACAGATTTTCCGAGGGAATGTCGATAACAACACTCCATCCGCCAGCTCCTTCACCCCTCCTATCGAAGCCCAGTACGTCCGCATTTACCCCCAAGTCTGCCGGCGGCACTGCACCTTGCGTATGGAGCTGCTCGGCTGCGAGTTGTCAGGTAAAAGCCAAACGCTGTCCAGGCATTAGCACGAAAAAGCGATAAAGAGACAAATGCTGTCGTTTTTTTTCCTCCTTAATGTAAATATTTTAATATCGATTTTAAATGTTTTATCAGCGTTGTCTGTTTAGTGCAATATTCATGCGTGTATTTATAGTTTTCCTCCCGTGCTGTTGTGTTTCCGCTGTTCCCAGGCTGCTCCGAGCCCATGGGAATGAAATCGGGCCACATCCAGGATTACCAGATCACTGCTTCAAGTATCTTCCGTACTGTCAACATGGACATGTTCACCTGGGAGCCCGGCAAGGCCCGGCTGGACAAACAAGGCAAAGTCAACGCATGGACAGCAGGACACAGTGACCAGTCACAGTGGCTGCAGGTACGAAACGGTCATAGCCAACTGCAACCTCGTCTCTGCTCTGATGTGACCCGTGTGCACGGGAAAAGCTTGGTTTAGATCTTTTTGGTGCGTTCACTGTCTGGTGGGAAGCAGATAGCACCAGTTTTCGGTATCATCCCTGGAAACAGTCAGCAATAGGAAGCATTTCTCTCTTCCCTTTTTAAACATGACAGCAGTTTTGAATCGCACACCCACACTGCCAGTGCTGGAAGAGTTTAGCCCTGTTGTGCTTGGCTGCAGCCCAGCCTCTCCATCACTGTGAACAGCAGCCAATCCATTTGTTTGTGTTTCAGTCAACGGATGGCTGAAAAAGTCTTGGAAAAGGCACGTCTCCAAGTGGCCATTTAAGTCCCAGTATTTTTGTTTTTCTTTTTACTGTAAATATGTGAGACTGATGTAGGCCCGCAGAGTTCCACGTACATCCTAATCAGACTCCTTAATTCTCAGCACGGCTCCACGTTTGCCCCCATTTGCTGAGATTATCCCATCGCCGGCTTTTAAAGGCAGCAAATGGTGCAGCTTTTTAGTGTAAGGAAAGGCGTTCCATTTCAAGTGATGGGGTGGAAGTGTTGATGTGGATCATCTTCTCAGGGAATAGAAGATCAGAGGGATTTTTTCGATTTCGCGGCCCTTCTGAGGCCCCTCTCCCCGTCGTTGTGGCAGAGTCGGCACTATGTCGTCACGGCGACTTGTCTGGCCGCTGTTACATTGGAAGAGGTTCTCAGAGGTTTTTTTTTTTTTTGTCAGTATTTAGTGGAAGCTTTTTGTGGAGCATGAGCAGGGTGTGCAGCAGAGTAGACCATCCGGGCTACGGCTAGACCAAATCGATTTTTGTGGGCAAAGCAAAAACTTGTGGTTTCATATTACATGCTGCGCTGGCAGGGAAGAGGAGCTGCTGCACAGACGCCGGGAAGAAAATCGATGGCTTTCACTGCCAAAGACTATTTCTGCACACATACCACACTGGCATATCTGCAGGGGCTTTTATACAATTTCCGTGATACAGCTGTTGGAGCCGACTCACGCTGAGCAATTGTTTCATACGTTTGCTAAAGTAACACCCTATCTCTTTTTCTTCTTTATCCAGGTCGCCATGACACATATTTGATTCTCAGCAACGCTGCTGAATGAATATAAACCTCCCTGATAAAAAATAATTAATCATACCTAATGAGATATAAAGTATTTCTATCAATCAAGACAAATTCAATTTTTCCATGTGTATCATTGCATTTCAACTTTAACGGCGGTTCGAAAATGTCCATTCATTTATATATATATTTTTTTTTTTCAAGAGTAATCTCAACACATTAACTCTCGCCAGACCTGCAGATATTTTGCTCCTGCCTAAATGAGTTTTGCTCCAGCAGGCAGCAGATAAAATGACACAAAGAGGACGTTCAAGCGGAATCATTCGCAGTTTTTCTGGAATGCGCCGAAGCCATCAGAGCGAGTTGCCAAGCGATCAAGCTGGCATAAGCTGATTAGTTAATTATACACATTAGCATGTCCAAAGAGCAGGGAGGAAGTGGCAGACATGAGCTGAGTTGCTATCTCTGCCACTGGCTGCGTTTAATAGGACATGTATGCTATTATATTACTTCAGCATGTCTTTAGATTCCCTCTTGAATGCCTTAGTTTGGAGGTCAGACCATCTGTCTGGCACCTGAACTGTTTAGCAGTCACCAGTAAGTTACTTCAACTGCCAGATTCTATTATCACCACCACTCTCATCACCATATAGACGCTGTTTTTTTCATCATTGTCTGACAGTTTTTTTCTCCTTTATATCTTTTTTTACTCTCATCCTTTCTTATCGCGTCAAGCTACATAAGCCTTCATAATGTCTGGCACTGATTCAATGAGAAACACAAATCCAGTTGATCACTGTTAATACCATGTATTTTGTTGCTTGTTGACTCTGAAACAATGAAGTTATTTGGGTGCGATTTTTGACATTAAAACAAACTCATTTAAAATGCATCATAATGCACAACTGAACAACCACCATTCTGTTTACATCTGCATAAACAATGCACACAATTTATGTTAAATTGTGCTAATTTCATCTGCCAAGGTTAGGTCATTCACATTTTCTTAGAGCAATAAAAATGCAATTATCATTTCCTGTAACATTAAATGGAATTCATTTCATTTACATGTAATTAAAAATATTGTAGCCACTTTTGGGTTCATGCAATACTTATTGTTTAAGTTGTCAGGTTTACATAAAATGAACCAGTTTTAGTAGCTCATTGGTCCCCTGAAAATCTTCTTAAGGTGGGAAATAATTCTGAAATTGTTTAGCTGATTAAAAGGGTGTTACACATATATTAACACAACTTCTTTAAGAGTTTGTGTGGATGCCCACCAGGGTTGGTCTTCAAGATGGGGGGGTAACCCACCACCTCATCTAGAAAGAACATCTTCTGGTCATGAGGGATCACTGCGTCATCAAGTTACCCCAGATTGTCAATGAGAAATATATATATCAAAGATATCAAAGAAAGTCAGACATGTAAATAGCTAAAAAAAAAAAAAAAAACTAGGAACATTAAAGATTTGATGATTTTTACAACATGAATAAGGACTGTCAAATACTACACTTATTTGTAAAATTTTAAATCGGCTTAATCATTGAGATTAGCTGCTATCAAAGGCTCAGACTGGTATTTTTCTCTTGTTCATACAACTTTCTCTGGATTTTTTATTTGACTTTCTTTGTACTGACATAAAAAGTAGACATTTTAAAAGTTCCAACAACCACATCAGACTGTCAATCATTTAAGAAAATAATTTAGCTTGTTCCTGTTTAGGCTTTTAGCCAAGCGTTTACAATGCTGTAGGTAATTCAAGACAATATTTTGGGGGTTTTTTTGCACTTGATTCCATCATGTGGGCCAGCAATTTCCACCAAACAAATTGTAGTCATGCATTTTGATGGCCAAGCCCAAGTTATATCAGCTATAATCAGCAAGCTTAATAGAGAATTAATATATAATTAAAACTTTTAGTTGTTGTTGTTTGAAAGTAAATTTGATGCACTTTGTTTGTACTGCATATGAAACAGTCAATCAGGTTTAATGTTATAATATGTATTTCTTCTCTGGAAATATTTGATCAAAATAATTATTATTGTTTATTTGATTAAGTTTTTTTTTTTTTCTGTGTTTGGGTTAATTGTGTCTTCTGCTTTTGAGTTGTGCGTTGACACATTTAAAAAAGTGTAGGCAGATGCAGGAAAAGCAGATCCAATGAAAGCCGGACGCCTGCTCGGTGCCTGTTAGCAGGACATTTGTTGTAATCACACAGCTTTTATTATAACATTCATATTACACAGCACATTCTCCAAATCAAATTACTGAATCAAAAACAACGCTGCCGCCAACAGATACGAAACCCAGCTTTTAATCAGAGAAGTCGGAGTTTGGGTGTTTGTTTCATCCGTCCACAGAGGAAAACAGCTTTAATTTGTCCCACTGAAACTCTTATCTCCTCTGGTGTGATTGCGATGCTGAGATGAAGACCTTAAAAAAAAATAAAAACAAAAAAAACAAAAAGGAAAGCTGGCTGGGGAAAAGGCACTGTAGCATGAAAGACCTGAAAAGGGAGTTTGATCATTTAAAACAGCAATGATCATGTCTTTATTTTAAGAATGAGAGATAAGCGCTTTGTCAAAGCCCCTTGCATGGAATAAACAAACAGGGACAATTTAATGGATGCTTTGAAGGTTAAAACATCGTCCCCTCATCCCTCAAATCTGGTCATCCCGAAATGGAAAAGCATGTCCTTGTCCTTGTGCACACTAGACAAAGTGTCCTCTTAAGAGCTTTTATTACTGTCATATCGTATTGATCCAGCCAAACCTGGATAAAGGCTCTCATCCCCGCAGATCCGACCATCCAAAGTTCTGATCCCATCTTGGAGATCCTTTTCTTTCCTGGATGCTCAGCGCTTTGTCTTGGTCATCATTTGTCCTACTAAAACTAAATCAATAGGAGCCAAGCCCACAGCAGATTTTCTTGGGGAACTCATTAAATGAAAGGAATGAAAGAGGACAGCATCTCCAGGTGGTTTCTGTTGCCATTCGTAGATGCTCGGTGCCGTTGGGAACCAGCTAGGATATAATCGCAGCAGAACTGTGAAAGATTTAACGCAATTATTTTGTTGGTTAGGCAGTAACTACACAGTACCTCGATCAGGGCTGGGGGACATCAGTTTGACTCCTTACGAGTGTACTGCAGCTGATATAAGATAGATTATATGTGATCTTAGTCTTTTTACAGCTTGGACAGCCATAGTCAGGAGGCCCCGCAGTCTGTCATCTTTATTTTACCTGAGCGGTGTTAGTCATTCTTGTCATTCCGGTTGAATGTGTAAGAGATGGTGCAAGGTGGGAGCTTTCTTAATGTGAATTCGACAGTGTAACAGTTGACATGTTGACAATAAGAAGCAACAGGTTGAAAATAATAATCAATGTTTGGATTTGGGCCTTTGCACCATCACGTGATGCATGGAACTGCTCGCTGGTGAAGGTTTCGATTGTGTTGAACCCTCTGAAGTGATGTAACAATCTTTGGCTTGTTTGGATTCCAGATTTAAGTTTGGACCATATGGTTTTTTTTGGTTGTTTGTTTTTTCGCTGTTTCCGGAGCTTCATTTCAATCAAACTTGCTGTTGTAATTTTGCAATTCACTAAATTTCCCTGCAGCGAGTGTGCTGATTTAATTGGCCCGGGAAACGAAGTAGCTGATGAGATTTTAAATCCATCTGCTTCCTGTCTGCTCTTGAGTCTCGCTTTCCTTGACGTTCCATCCTGGATGCCCATCTGAATGGAACCTGTGTGATTCGGCTCCTCTGTGTTCATTATCCGAGGAAGTTGTCTTTCACCACCATACCCCCAACCTCCCCATCTCGGTCCATCTACGCACTCTAAGCTAACCTGGGGCACGTTTATCTGTTTAATCTTGAGAGGACTGCTTCAGGAGTGTGCGGTGGCGCTCGCTGTTATCGTTAGATCTGCCGGAATTGTCCAACTCACACCAAAATCGGTCTGGCGGAGATAGAATGCAGTGTGTTCTGCATGCGTATCTCAGGGTTTCAGAGTGTCTCTGGGTTGTGTCTCGATAAGAAGGACACCCCCCGCCCCCCCCACTTGGTCCACATAATAAAATCTGTTATTTTTCTGTTCTTGAGAGCGTGACGACCACTGGGAACACAGCACCGCACCGTCCTGCTCCTGTTATATTTCATTTAAAGCAAACTTCAGGTATGTTGGCTGATACAAACACTGCACCTTACTTCCACTGATCAGCCATTGGGTGTCTCATCCGTACATTTATGTTACGTATTTTAGTTTTCTCTTGGTTTTGTTTTAATTGCAGCCGAATTATGAAAAGTTTCATGTGCAGAAAGCGCCCATATGTCTACAATTATGTGACGGGTCTATTTAAATATTTAGTGCCGCAGCTGAAGCGTTGAAAGATTTTTTTTTTTTTTTTTTCACCTAATTTGGGACTCTTTCAAGTTCATATATTTCTTCAGGTGCTCATAGTTGCTTTATTTATTTAGCCTTCATCAGACCAATCTGGATCAGCATATATTTTCAGAGGCAGCTCCCTGCAGATGCATTTCTTATTTCCTGACATTTCAAAATCATCTGGATCAGCTATTTCTTTTGCCCGACCTTCCTATTCACTGGTTAGCGCAGCACTAGTCAAGATGTCATTAAAACAGAGGTCAAATTGCATCAAACTACATGTACGAAGGTTTATGCAGGCATGCACTAGCTTTGAAAGGATGGGTTTGGTAAAGAGGAGGTAAAAAAACAGAAAATGCAGCTTCTGAATGAACTTTTTCCATTTTAAAAGCTTATTGTGTTTAAATTTTAATGGGGTGGGGGGCACAAAAGGCAGACAAATCAAGTTTTACAGGTAAAACCCATAACGGCCCAAAAATAGCTTCTGCAAAAATGTGACTGAATCAAAAGAAGGTCACCTGATTTGGCGGCAAATGTTGTCTTTGGTCCACAGTGGTAAAATTCCTGACTTGTGGATTTTCAATGCGAATCGGACAAGTTAGGATGCATGGTAGGAAGCAGTTGTGTTTG
>CAAE01014993.1:1356793-1369909 GCA_000180735.1 Tetraodon nigroviridis | reverse complement strand
GGTGGGGGTGGGGGTGGGGGGGGGGCGATTCAGATTAAATCTCACTGGGGTGAAAGCACATCTTTAGCCAAGTGTGAGCAGAGAACACAAACAAAGATATCACAAGGACATCTAAACGTCCCTGGTGGACTCGGTCTTCCAAATCATTTTACATCTTATTTAAGATACGATTTTAAAAGAAGTGTGTGTCTGCAAACGGGCCCTTTCCACACACACACACACACACTGTGATGTCCCTGAGATACTGTAAGTTGATGTGCCAACCTGTGCATTTAATCACAAGGAATCTAAACTGAGTCGCTGGAAAAAAAAAATATATTATTGCATTATCATCATTAACTTTTATTATCACATTAAAGATCCAGCAGTGGCCAGGCCCAACAATGTGTGTGTCTTTATATTTATAAAGGTGTGTTCCATCCTGATAAGAGTAGCTAATGGTGTTTGGCAGAAACACAGAGCCTGGCTGTGACCTACAAGAGACGTTTGCACAAACCAGAGTACAAACGTTGCCTGAGCGGAGCATTGTGGGTAAAGCCGGAAGCGGTAGTCCCCAAGAGACTTAAGCAGGTTTCAATTTTTTACCTTGTTAGCATTTTTTGCCATGACAGAAGAGGGTCTTTTCCCTGTGATGGAACTTCAGTCCATCTGTGATTCTCTGGGACAGCGTGCTCTATTTCTGACTTAAATATTTGCAGGATTTGTTTAAAAAAAAACAGATGTTTGCTCTTCGAACGGATTTAAGGTGATCCATGATTTAATGGCTTGTTTGCTTCTACCTTTTTTTTCTTTTCATTTTTCTAAGGTAACCAGTCTCAGTGCAAACAAGCTATTGCTCTTTACCAGCTTTTTTAATAAAAGCCGGTTTCAACAATTTGGATGATATTAAAGTACTGCATCATTTAAAATGATCAAAGTCCTTCACTCTATCTTATACCACTTACCAGCTTGAGAACCAAAGCACTATTTTAGCCTGTGTGTGTCGTCCAGTGTGTTGTGAAGTGATTAAATTTTAGAATTCTTAAATCCCTAATGTGTTATTTAAGGGCTATGCATTCGATCTTTTTGTAGATTGTATTGGTAGTGTAATAGAGTTCTGCACAGTCATAGTATACATTGTCTCCATCAGAAATAGGAGTAAACAAACCAAACGCTTGCAGAAATATGAAATCCTCCCTATTTACATAAGCCTTTTCTCGTTACACTTGAAGATGGCAGAGTTCGCACCAAATTGGCGTGAAAGCCCAATGAGTCTTTCGGGTGCAGCGTTACACATGAGAGAGCCTTTCAAACCGTGTGCTCTCTCATCTCTGCCAATGACTGCTGCACAGTATTAAACCTCTTGCCGCAAACATGCTGGGAAGCTCAGAGTCGAAGCAAAGAGTAAAAAACTGTGACCTAAAATTTCCATTAGATGGAAAAATGCAGTGAGGTGACAAGTGGATGAAAGGGGAACAGCCACAGAGCTAATCTATCTGTGTGTGTGTGTGTGTGTGTGTGTGTGTGTGTATTACATAGGGATATCTAGGGAAAGATCTGAAATGTTAAAGGACAGGTTGATAAAGTGGATTGAGGAAAAAAAAAATGTGATTTCTATTCGAAACATATACTTTAGCAAAGTATATGATCCAAAGATTTAGCAGCTGAATAAATCTTTAAAAAACAGGTTTAGTGCCTGATCGTGATGGTTCTGTAATCAGAGTGCAGTGAAACACTAATGAGGGGGTTTAAATAGAGGGTCCAGCCCCGTGTGAGATTCAGATAGAAAGATCCAGGTGTGCCTGTGCCTCACACTCAGGCTTGATGATGATGCTGTAGAACAGCTCTGATTGGAAAGGTTCAATTGCAATTAATGGGGACATTTCATATTTGAATATGGAGCAGCGTGAAAATCAGTCAAACTTGAACTTTAGATTTGAGATTTTTATATTCCGTTACAAGACCTGTGTTTAGTTTTCCTGGGCATCAAAATGCTGCTGTTGCAGAGCTTTGGAGCCATGCGGGACTACATAGACGGACAGACAGACAGGCAGACAGACAAATAGATAGATAGACAAATATTGTCTCATAGCATCACTTTGTGAGCAGACGCTCCACTCCAAGGCTACTAACACGCACTCAAACTTCGCTATTGCTCTCCAAACTTTAGCATCTGTCCCTGCCAGATGTCCTTGTTTGTGTTGTCATGTGCCCTGTTCAGGACACCTACCGCGACCTGCTTTGGCTGGCTTGGGCTTCATCATCCCCCTCCAGGACTGATGTCAGCACATGTTCAGCTACGGGGCAGGTGAACCGCTCTGGCGATGCCCCGTCATCTCTAGTGCTCTCCATCGTTCTGCTGTCATCGTACCAGCTGTTTTATGTCCCTCTGCTATCCTGCATTCAGTCTGCACTGCATGCAGTAGTTTTCGAGATCAATACAGTGTGTAAGACAGCCTGCTGATTGCAATTGTGTTGTGCGAGATTTCTGAGACTTTATTTTAAATTTTCATTGGGTGAAATGAACACAAGAATAAAAATCATTTTACTGACTTGGCCCACATAATACCAAATGAGAACTAATCTGTGAGCACAGTGGTGCAGTTATTTGTGTAGGAAAAAAATGGGAAAAAAGTCATTGAACCTAATTTGCGTTTTTAATGAGATATTTGCATGGTGCTGTGATTACTACAAATCAATTCCGATGTTGCACAGATCACGCGTGACAGGCTAATTGTGGAAACAGCGTAGTCTTTTGCAGCCCCATATCTTTCACATCCTGAAATGACCCCTAAGGTGGCTGCCCCAGATGCATTCACAGCATCTGGCCATTCGCAGTATTCGCAGCTGTCTGTGAGGTCTGATAAGAGGCCGAGAATAAATGACATTTGAATCGCTCAGCCGTTTGGACTGTCAGCCTTTATCTTTGAACGAAGACCGTAAAATAGCTTGCGTGCAATGGCTACATCTATCTTTAAAGCCCCACCTCCCCATTAAAGACAATGGAAGGTGACCTCCAAAATTTAAACATATTCCCACATCAATTAGTCAAATGCATTACCTAATTGCTCACTTAATGAGATGAAGGTACACCTTTTTAGTACCATACTGGTTTAGTAGGTCTGGCGTGGGCTGACTAAAACCTCTAACCGTAGCCCAAATACCAACTTTACATGAGGGAGGCTGATTCTCACCACAAGCTATCAACACAGCATTCATCAAAATATGTATGACATTTGTTCGTTTTTGACGCCCTAACCTTAAGCTAAGAGACCCTCGTGCACCAAGATGTCTGGACGGAATCTAGATTCGTTCCACCCTCTGAGATATTTATGCCCGCGGGCCTCAAAAGAACAGACAAATGTCAGTCATGGCTTGCCTCCCTGCATCCTCACAACCACTGGCGTCCATGAAGGAATGCGGGCCTTGGGCACCTGAAACTTTTCAGGCAACAGGAAATTTTTTGCTTGGATAACTAAAGAAGCCTGCATGACAAACTGTCCTCGGGCGAGACAGTGAACCCTAACTTACCCCCTCAGGCAGAGCCAGTGGTGTAAACGTGGAAACTCTGCCAGCCTACTACAACTGTCACTGACGCCGGCTGTGTAAATGTGCGCAGGAATTCCTCTTAAGTCAACTAAAGAGTAATCACAGCCTGTCTGATCACATCCGATTTTGGCCCCAACCCAGCCAGCTCTGTTCCTCAAGACACGTTTTTGCTAATTTGGCCAGAAAAGGCTATGCTGCCAGGCGAAAACAGCTTTCATTACAAAGTAGAAGACAATATTTGCATTAAAATGCCAGTGAAACAGCAGTCAGATGGTGCCAGTGAACGTGTCATTCTTCTGAGAGCATCTCTAATTGAGAAGAAAGACGAGGATGGATCTTTTCACATTCAAGATGCCCAGCCGCTCTGGTATTTTCTGGCCCCATGTTGACACACTATATTTTTTTCTTCATTTCTAGCTTTTGTGTTTCTCCCCACTGACTTCATTATTTATTTATCTCTTGTTTTTTGGCATTGTCTGTCCTGGGATTATTGTGCTGTGAATAGAACGGTATGAGCTGTTGTGTAACTGTCTGATCCTTGTTTCCAAGCTCCACACGTTGCCACCAGTGTCAGTGTAGACAGAACGATAAATATCCAATCGCATTTTATGTTTAAAATGAGCTCACTAAAATCATTCCATTGCAATTCCTAAACTCTTTGTTTTAAAACCACTGTGACACAGAGGTCATGTATCTTTTATTAGGCAGCAAGGGAATAGGGCTAACAAGCTAGCTGTGGTTGAAGGTGCTATCATGCCAGGCCACACAGTGCCGTAACGCCGTAATGAGGAGAAATGGCTGAAGCGAGAAGAACAAAAAGGCCTGGCGAGGTGAAGGCCACAAATTCCCCTCATCTGGAACCAAAGATAAGCGACTGATTAAGATTAACAACATCCAACCCGTTGAAAGACTAATTACATAGCACTCTGGGCACTCTCTAACTTTTGGATGTGGCTGCACACAGACACATGATCCACTAATGGCCAGCTCATTTGTCTTCCCCCCAGTTTTCTTTTTAGATCTCAGGAGCTGAAGTGAAGTTTTATATATACTGTATATATACTGTATATATATATGATTATTATTATTTTTTTAATCAGTTGAACAACTTGGCTTTTTTTAACAAGCCTCGGATAAATTTTCTCTGTGTGAAGACAGCAAATTACTTTTTAGCTGACAGTTATGATGATGAGTGTCTTCACCAGCCTTTGCGATGGAGTCATTGGTAAGTGGTCTAATATTTGGACTTAATAAAAACTTGGCACTTCACCATAAGACTGTCACAATCACCTATCCGCCGTCTGTATTCTTCCATTCCCTTACGTGTCAGCCTACGCCGCGCCTACCAATCGGCTGCAGCTGCAGCTGACTCAGACTCCATTTTTAGATTGTGCTCTGCGCTATATGAGACTTTTTCTGCCGATGTGTTTTTCTGCCTGCCTGCCCAGTTCCGATCCTGCCTGTTGTTTACCTGTTCCCTTTTAAACCTGCCTGCCTTCCGTCCCTGACATGAGACTGCGTGCGCTGCCCACCCATCCCACTTATTTCTAATCACTGGCGCCAGCACATGCCCTCCGGCTGCCACACCTGGACCATGGTCTGCCTGCGGCCCGCGGCTACCCTTAGCTTTAACTAAGCTACCTGACTGTTACGTCCGGCTCTCCTCTGTGTTTTTTGAAAATGTTGTCGATTAAAGCGGCACCGCTGATCTTTTGCATGTCATTGAAAATGTCATCAAGACCTGCACTATCCAAGAATGACCACACAAGAACTCACAGAGACCTCTGTGTGCAGCCGTCAGGTACACTGCTGCTGCTACTGCCACTGCTGCTGGTGGTAGCTGCATTTAAAACAATTTGCATCAATTTGTTCTTAAGGTATACATCTTGCAACCAAACCTGCTTTTGGCTTATTTTGATGTACCTGAGTGGACATTTTAATAATGTTCCCCAGCAAACAGTAGTTACACTGGCCTGCGTGTGTAACAGTGAATATTACAATGTGCTTTTTATAGCATCGCCTTCTTTTCTCTCGTGCATAATACATGTATGTCACCTGTGCTCTTTCTGAGTGACTAACTCTCACTATAGAGGATATTTCTGACCTATGCAGGAACAAACAAAACTGCTTACACACACAGGTACACACGCAGAGACACGACGCGTCGCAGTGTTCTGATGTTTTAGGTTTAAATGACCCAACATCTTTGTGAATTTGTTGAAAGTTAACATTTGTCTATTTTTTTTTCCCCCCTTGCGGTATAGAGATGAGTATAAAAGAATATCTCTGTTTGGCAGCAACTGTATTTGTTACATTATCCTGCTATCCAGCAACCTTTATTAGTTTTTCATTTAAAATAAAATGATTTTGAGGTTTTGTTCATTGAATGATCAAACATCTCTCCCTCAACTCCTCTGCTCTGTATAGTTTTGCTGACTGGAGGCTGAATATTGTTAATCTGTCTTTACCAGTCAGTAAGAGTAACATCGGTCCCAAAACAGCCACATAATGGAAGCTTCTGTGCTAAAGGGCTCAAGGTGGAATTCTGGCAGCATTTGAAACATTTCTAAATAAACTGCATTTTGTTCCACAGAAAATTTTCACAGAGCAAAATGCAGGAACTTATTCAGCAGATCCCACCGGAGAACTGAATAAATGGCTTTCAAATATTTGCTCATTAATGCACCAAACCTATTAGACTTGACCTCAGTACAAACATTTCAGTGAACTGGTAAACGCAGACCGCACACTGAAGAGAATAACAACACAAAGCAAATAAATTGTACAAGCTTTTTCTATTCCAGTGCAGTAGTGGTTTATTTCTAATGCACCAGGAAGTGAATCGATATAAAAATGGAAATTGCATGATTTTTGAGCCTTGCAACTAACTCTAAGAATCAGTGGCAATACCCAGCCACAGTTGTTTGAGGTTTACTTTATAAAAATCCTGAAATAAGTTAGCAGCTGCAGCAAAAATCCTGAAAGAAAACAGCAGCCCAAAAATGGTCTCAGGTGCATATATTTTCCTGTTTGTCACCGCCTGGCTGCAGCACCAGCTAAACATCATTAGCTTTATTGTGGAGTAAATAGTCAAAAGTCCATACTGTGGGTTCATACACACACAAATTTAAATAGCTGGTTGAAGTATTTATTTATTTTTTATTTTGTTTCACAGTCTGTGCTGGGGAGACGATCAGGCACGTTGTAGCGAAATCGAGTTGCAGTGTGATAATTGGTGAATTCAAACCGCCCGCAGACACAACTCCTCCGTGACTTAAATAAGGCTGTGAAGACGCTGGCTCTCAGCATCTGTGGCTGCACAAACTCTAACCCATTTGTTAAGCATCAAATCTTATTATTTATGGTTCCTGGGTTGCTGCTTGGTTTGGTTTGGTTTTGTTTTTTTCTATAAAGCCAAAGCATATTAAAACCATGATGTATTCAAGGTTGTATTTGTCAACGTCAAAATGTTATAACTTCACAAAAACAAAAGAATTGTGTGTAGTTTTCTGAATGGTGCTGCCCATCTTGGGAGGGTTTTTGTTTTTTGTTTTACTTGTTTGCTTAGTTTCCACTTCTCGGCTTACATTTGAAAGTAACAGATGCGAACCCGCTCCTAGAAAATAACACTCAAACCTCAGCTACCTGCAGAAAAAGCACCCGCTCACTCATAACACCCACTTCCCAGCTTGGTGTCTCTGAGGGCACCGCGACGAACCCTCGTTATCTCCAGCATCAGCGCGTGTGGCTGTGACTGGATAATGACTCATATGTAAAGGCTGGAACGCTTAGCTGGATGTTTTCTTGTGCAGCGGAGAGTGCACGGCCTTCTCTGAGAACAACAAAGCGAAAGACAAAGTAAACCAGCTGTAGCAGATGGCAACTGTTGACAAATGTGACTGTTAAATCTAAAATTCAAGCAAACTATCTACAAGTGGTTTCAAAAAAAATATCTTAAACAGGAAAATTAGGACGAAAAAGGCAGAAACTCGAGAACTAAAAGTTCCTTCGAAAATTCCTTGCTCAGTCTTTAAAAGTGATAACATTCTCTCCCTGTACCTCACCATGACCTGGAGCAGTTCGAGAGATTAATTGCCTTGGCCTTGGGTCTTTCTTTCACGTTCTTCTGCCTCACACTCCCAACTGAAGAGTCATAGTGCAAAAGGACCAAAGGCCCATGAATGAAACACTCAGACAGGAAAGAAGAAAATAGTCTGCTGAAAAGGATTTAAAATAGATGTGGCATCAGATGATCTTGGCAGAGGAGTTTGGTTCAGTGAATGGTTTGGCCACTGGTGTGTGAAAGCGTCCAGAGATCCACTGATCAGACCTGCAAATTATCTCCAATAAACAGTCACATTTCTTGTTCCTAATACTCATTTCAAACATATACTCCTTGTCAGCCTTGCCTTTTTACGACTGAAGCTGCATTAGTTCTTTAATCTGGCAGAACACTATGCAATTTATTTTCTCATTACCTCATTTTGATATAGACTCAAGCCTCTAAACTCTGCATTGATGTGAAAAGGCAGACGGGATCCATTCCAGGGATTTTAACAAATGAAAATGTGTCCCGCTCCGGTCCTACAGCAGCACGGATCTCGCGGCCCGTCCACTGCGACTTAGTGCTGATTTCATGTTTGGGTGGCCCGGTCTTCTGCTGCTGGTCGCATGTTCAATAACAGCAGCAGCGGTGGTGGGTGCAGAGATGGAGGCGGGGCTCCATAACACTTCATTCTAGCCTTAGCAATTAAAATGAAGGGTAAAGAGACCAGGCGAAAAAAAAAAAAAAAAACACTTTCAAACTATGGAAAACAGCAGGACGTAGGAAACGTCCCCACGGTCCCCAAAAGATTCTTTTCCCATCTGCGTTTCCTCCACAGTCCAGTGACAAAGCCTGAAAGGGCGAGCTTAAAATCGAACCAACTGAGCAAAGCCAATGTCATGATTGGTGGGGGAAAAAAAAGGAATTTCCTCCTCCCAGACCATCAGAGGTTTAGCTGGAGAGCATTGATGGCACAGCTGTGCTCAACAGCTGAGAAAAGCGGGGGAGGCTGGGGTGAAAGGGCTGACACCGAACGACGCTGAGGTTCTGAAAATGACCCCAGCAGCACTGATTTTAATCACAAGGTGGGACTTTTAATGTTTTCAGTTTTTGGAGTTTTGTCGATGAAAAGTGCTGATTTTGTCTGCACGGCTCCTGTGCGCTGCTCTTTGCCAGGTGTAATCGGACCTTTTCAGCATAGTGTAGTTTTATGCTTCAGTAACCGAGTCGGTCTGAATCTGGGTCCCAGATCTGAATCATCGTTCCGGTCCTGAAGTGTGAGGTTGTTTTCTAATATCGAACAGCCTGTGCAGCTCTTGTCTGGTTCAGGTGAAGCTGCAGATTGTGGCGCCTTCTTCTAGGCCTGTTTTGGTGAAACGTGAGTCATGCTGCATCCAGGTTTCACCCAAGCTGCCCGAAGTGACCTGAAAACTCAATTGCTGGTTGAAGCAAACAAAAGAGCGTGGAGAGAATTTTAGATCTGTGTTCAGTGACTCTAACATTCATTCTCTCAGAGCACTGCTTTACTAGTGGTTCCCAGACCCTCTGAAGGCATCACGGGTGGCCGAGCTTTTACCTCCGAGACTCCCCGCTGTGAACCAGCTGCCTGTCCAAGTGCAGGAGACAGTAAGGTTTCCTCCTCTTCCTCTTGCTTTTTTTTCTGACAGAAGATGTACCCCATCATTTGCTTTTTCCCAGAGACACGTGACAGAGAAGATTTAAGGTGTCTTTAACCAGTAAGTGTTGTTACCATCTGATGCTGCTAATTCAGTCTGTGCCATCACACTCTGGCATCATTGCAGCTGGATTACAACGGCCGTGTTAATCTAATGAGACCCCTGGGTACGATCATACCACGTGTTCCCCAGGATATTATGAGCACATCCATCTGCATTCATCCTTGAGTTCAGATTTGATGGATGGCTGCTTCTATTGTAATGATGAACACGTATAATGGCGACACCTGCTGTCCAGAGAGCCACAACGCACCGGATTAAATCTGAATAAATTTATTATCTTAAAATTCATTCGAGGTAAAAAAAAGTGGGGTTGGTACAGATCTAGATTTACTAGGAGAACAATAAAATGTACCTTTTAACATTTCGAGTATTAAATCTAATATTCAGCGTTGAATCTCTGCCTTTGTTACAAATCATGTAAATTTAATTGTTCATTTGGATATGAAGTAGGAGCCACTCCGTCTAGGTTCTGCAGGGGCTTTTGGCGTCTACTAACTGTACAGACAGCTCCATCTGCTGTCTAAACCCTTTAGCGTACACATGAGTGCTCATGAGGTGCATGTTGAACACGCAGTTGGGCAGAACAGTTCTTTTTCTTCTGGCTGACTCTAATTCACCTCTCCACCACAAGCTTTTACTATATTTTGGTGGGAAATAAAACACCCTGATGCTGCAAATTTTAAAGCAGAAAGGCATTTTCACACACACACACAGGCTGCGGAAACATCCTTCTTCGTAGAGGTCACTGTTCCCTGATGTATGGCAACACGTACAGCCCCTAAACGATCTGTTGCTCAGGTCCTCTCCTGCTGCAGCTTTGCTCCCAGCACATTTTTTATCTTCGCTTTTGTCTTAATACCTGAATGCGAAGGTGGTCCCAGCCCATTACCAGCCCCCGAAGAAATGAAGAACATCCCCACAGTGATATCCATCATGGCAGTGGCCCTTGAGAGACTAATAAGGAGGAGAGGGGGGGAAAAAACCTGGGGTACCTGGAGGCGGCAGTGATTGATGACAGACTGAGGTCAATGTGACCAGCCAATCATCGCTCAATAAGGCAAAAAGGAAACAGGCCCAGGCATGCGCAGGTGAAAAGGAGAAGTTGTCAGGGCAGAACGAATTCATTTAGGCTTATTTCCAATGTCGCACCTTCCGCGAGCGCACATCGGGCTGGTGGAGGAATAAAAGGAATATTTTTACACGCGTTCAGAGAGTGGTCTGCCCTCCAGCTGGAATTTGCAGAATGCTTGTAATTTCTCTGGCGCCATCACCAGCCTCTCCTGCCTTTAGTCCACCCATCGCAGTTGACAAAAAGAAGACCAAATATTTGTCACTGCACTGACAGCTCGTCCCTAAAACATTCCCACAACTTTACTGTCGTTGACAGCAGATAAAGCTGCTCTCCTGAATGCTTTCTATTTAGTAGTGCTAGTTTTCTTAGCTGAAAGCCTTGTGGACCACGTCCTTCTTTTATTGTTGCTCTTGGTGCTGTGCCGGAAGATTAAAGGTCCGGAAAAATCCATGTAACCGATCAGGTGGCAGGTCTCCCTGTGGGAAGAATGTGGGCACACAGACATGGACAATATTGACATGTTGTTGTCAGTGTCAGTGATTGATGGTTATTGTGTTTGAGCTTTAGCATGTGTGTTGTATAATTACACACATGTCACGTTTGACTCACACGCGTGATCCAAAGGTTTGCCCTGACCTTTGACCTCGAGCTAGAGAGACGGCAAAGAGTTCACTCATGCACCAACACAAATAGTGTGATTCTGCAGGTGTGTGTGTGTGTATGTGCATCATGTTTAATACAGTTTAATTAGTGTTTGTCTTATATAGAATTCCAGTTGTCCTTTGTCCTGCAGTCTTGTCAAAATAAAAACACAACCACAAAAACATAGATAAATAAATAAATAAGAGATTGGTTGGGTTATTGTCCCCGTACAGGACACTTCTTTTCTGTCATCTTTATCCACTATTCCCAGTCCAACTGAAAAAGACAAGAGCAAAAACAAAAGGCAGGTCCCCATTGTTCATGTTCATTTTCAAACTACTGTGCCAGATGTTCTTCCTTTCTGCCTTTCAAAAAAATGTCATTTCCAATGGAGCAGTGTAACCTTAGAAGCAGATGCTGTTTTTGCTGTCAGGTCGAGGAACAAAAAAAAAAAAGCCTTTGGGACAGTTTTAGGTTCACTGAGAACTTCCAGTTCTTTATTTCCTTTTGAATCACACATTAAAAACATTGGAAGCGTTAATATGAAAATGAATAAAACAGTTAAAAAAAAAAGGTAAATACTGGTCAAACGAAAGATGTTGGGTTGGTAAGAGAGGATGGAAAGCAGGACACCAGGGCTGTGTGAGTGGCATGGACATCACACTGAGCCCAGGGGGAGAGTCGCGAGAGAGTCGTTACGCTTGCAGAGGAAGCAGGGGAGGCTCCTTTTTTGAACTCGTTTGCATTTGTTTTGAAGTTTGCTCCCAATTACTGTGATTAAGTCCCTTCCCCGGGCCAACATTTGGCTTTTAATGTGAACATGTCACACACACTTTCAAAGCTGTTACTCATTTACTCTGGACTGCAGTCGGCTGCCTTTTCTTCTCCTCAAGACAGTCATTTCATCAGAAAACAACTCACTTCCATTCAGAAGAAGTACACTTTTCCTGGGTCGGTCTGTGCGCAGACACAAACAAATATTCTGAATGAAACAACAGCGTGTCTGCGCTCCGGTTTTAGCAGGATCTGTGCTGCATTTACTTGCAGCCTTTGCACCAGTGCGACAAACCAGTTGCATGTGTCCAGCACGTGTGTAAACATAAATGCGCAAATACTCAGACATCATTTTTCCGGTCAACTTTAGGCCACCTTCTAAAGAGAGATCAATTTTAAAACCCATGGTTAGCCCAGCCAAACATTTTTGCCATTCTATCCATTCTAGCAATGAGATCACAGAAGTGCGTGTGTGTGTGTTTGGGGGTGGTGTTTAAATGTCTTGCAGGTTAGGATGTTTTGTTCATAGAGCCTTTAGGAGCTTTTCTGTAGGTGTTTTCTTTCTCCCTAATATGCTGTAAACTGCTGAGGGGGCTGTAATTACTGTTTAGTGCAGGAGCATGCCATTTTCCATTTAAGATTGGAAGCTGAAATGACCCTTCAATAACAAAGGATATACTTTATTTTTAGACAGGTATATTTTAAGCTTACCTATTAAGGTCAAGTTAAAAAAAATGCCATCATCCCTGTGGATAATGGCACAATGAGCTCAAACAATAGTGTGCAACAAGTTACAACTACAGCGAAACTGCATTTAACATGCACACAGACGGAAGCACAGACAGTCAACTGTCTGCCTGTGTTACATCTGGGGATGTGTTCAGAAGGATGGTTGCTTCACAGCTTTTACTTTTTCTCTCTCCCGCTCTCTCTGTCTGTCTTCCTGGCACACATGGAGGTTGATGTCCGATTTGCTGCAAGTGTGTTTGTGTTTTTTGAGTATTCAGTGTGTGCTCTGAGCCTCTGCACTTTCACTCTATGTTTTACATACTGAAGCTCATTATTCTCAGGCTGCAGCTGGATTCCCACAGGATGAACTCTTGGACGGGACGTTCTCACAGAACACAGAAAAACCCTGCAAAGCAATTTTTTAATGCACAGTCAACAAGACTGAACCTAGTCCACCCCGATCATCCAGAACATACATGTATTTCCCCAAAAAAATGCCCTTTGTTTTACACACACACACACACACACACGAAAGCATGTTAGTAGCACGCTGCTACTGTCTGACTTACACCGCCGGCACAGTAACA
>CAAE01014993.1:1280205-1354854 GCA_000180735.1 Tetraodon nigroviridis | reverse complement strand
AATCCTATTAGTAATCACTGTTGGCTGCCTGGCCTGTCCATAAACACAACTTTGAACTGATGAATAATGGTTACACAACTGGTTCCATCAGGGCACAATCAGGATACAGCTTTTGAAGTAAAAGCAAAGCATCAAAATGTGACCACTCTGGCCATACGTTGGGTTTGGGGTTTGTCTTTTCTGGGAACTGGAAACAGGATATCCACACTATAGCCTGCAAGGAAGGGAATCTGTGGCTGAGTTAAAGCAAAGCAGCTTGGACTGACTCAGAAAAGCTGCGTCCGCATTTTCCGCCCAGTCGGCTTCATGCACCATTGCTACTTGAGGTCACACCACTGACATCTTTTCACCCCCAGTGAAATCAATCAAATCATATGAATTTCTGTAAGGTAGAGGAACCAAGAGGGTGTACTTTTAATCCAAACTCCTAGAGTCACCCTAACCCTAACCCTAACCCTACACACACACAGAACTACATGACATCGAGCATGCACAGGGTTTCCATGTGTGGTTTTACTACCCTGAGGTAGTTAAAGTACAGGAATTGGGGAACATGTTAATGTTCACTCGTGACTGAGCTTTTCTGTCAGCGGGGAGTCGAGGGAGCCCACTGTGCCCTCCGAGGAAGCCGTGTCCTTCTAGGAAAAGACCTTTAAAGGTCCACATGAAGGCTTTTCCTTGACTTTATCGGTATCAAAAAGACTCGTAAGGGGCTCTTCAAGGGGATGTCCCCCTGTAGTCGTGGCTGTTGTCGGTCTGGTTGGCTCGTTTGTCTGCAGCAGCTGGTTCATTTCAAAAAACAGATGAAGATTTCATATTAAGCCTGCGTGCACACTGACGACCTCCACCCCTCTTTTTACTCACGCAAGCGTTTACGGGTCCATCGTCATGATCCTTTGAAGTGAGCAGGCAGATTGGGTGGACTGGATTTAAACACTAAAGCGCGACTGCCTACAGGCTCAGCGGGAGATTTACACTGATGTAATATTTGCCTAAAGAAAATGCTGAGCTTAGAGTTTGCTTAGTTTTACTAATTAATAAATTATACTATATAATATATGGGAATATGTATGTATTATAACATTCTCTCTCTCTCTCTCTCTCTCTCTCTCTCTCTCTCTCTCTTCTCTCTCTCTCTCTCTCTCTCTTTCTCTGATAATAGTCTTGTAATATTTGTGTTTTGTGCAGTGCATCCTGTTAAACAACAGTAGATGAATTATGTGGAAAAACAAATTCTATAATTTTTATGTGTTTTTACTTAATTATGTTCAGTCTTCCTGGATGTTTCAGACATCATGGCTCCAAAAACCCCACTTTTGTCTTACTGAACCACACCAACATACCCTATTAAGCAGAAATGAACAAATAAAGTGCACCACATAGTTGGTGTTGATTAAGAGCAGACTTCAGCTCATGATTTGGAATCTGTTGTAGCAATTTCATATTTAAATGAGTGCAGATGGAACCGTTTTCCTAGAAATAAGGATTTTAAATGTAAGTGGAAAATATCAGTGTTATTGTGTTGCTACGTGACCCAAAATGCCAAAATCAGGGACTGGAAATCAGGAATATTTCACATCCAGAAATTTGCCTCCAGTCATGGGAAATAGGTCATAAGGCGGCAGATTTTTATGTTAAAAGAAATTCTTTAAAAATATTAAAAGACATGAAAACAATGAGGGTGACCGCTGTAGGATTCATGGATATCAGGTGTAGGCCCATCTCCTGTTACACCTTTTCATGCTTTCCTTAAGAGCATCTTTAAAGTTTGTGGCGTCACTCCACAACTGAGTGACTTGCTGACTACTCTCACAAACAGAGGTGCAAAAGGCCAGAGCTGGATGAGAAACAGACTGGGACAATAAAAACAGGGGGAACTAAAAGAGCATTTTGCAACTCTGCTGGGAACCTAGAGAGCAGCGGTTTTGGAAGAGCCTGACTTTGCTTAGTTTAGCTCCAAATTTTGTGAGTTCTAACTGTAGGTCAAAATCTGGATGACTGCGTCAGCGTTGATGAAATTACACCTGGGGAAATTGTCCTTTTCCTGCCAGCTTTGCAGAGATCGATCTGTCCCTGATAATTAAGTTAGTAGCAAATCCTTCTGAAGGAATCCCACCCAAAGGACACAAACGCACATTACATCCATAATTTCTTTGTGTGAGAAGCGAAGGTCAGATCAGAGTATTTAAGCTTTCACTAAAGCCACGTCAGCGGCTGTAAATCAAGGGGAGTAACGAAATATAGGAGCAACTGGACAGTGTGCTTCTGACAGCAAGGGTCAGAGAGGTCAAAGGGGGATTAGCCACCTTGTTTCTGGGGTGATGGATGTCTCTCTGATTCTTCTAGTGCTTGTAAATGTAAAGTGCGTTTCCATGGTTATGTTTATGGTTAGCATAGGGAAAACAAGAGCAGCAAATGTTTATCCAAGCAAAAAAAAGCAATTGATTTTTCAGTGTATCTAAACAGTAAAGCTCCGATCAGCTTTAGTCAACAATAAAACTCAAGCGATCACTTTTGCTTCATGTGCAAACAGGGTCAGATTGGTAATTCTACTGAAATGATGAGAGAAACCTCCAAAGCTGCTAAAAGACAGTTTCTGCACATCACTATTGTGTCTCTGCTCAGGTTTTTTCTTTCGTTTTGCCAAAAGATATGATCCCAATTGTTTTTTATTTGAACTGAACAGTGTAGGTCTGGTTCTAGGAACACAGATCAGAGTGAAAAAGAGAGTGAGAGAGAAAGAAAGAGAGCAAGAGAGCAAGAGAGAGACATTAATAGGGTTTAAAATCATCCCTCTGAGGACTATTTTCTGGAGGCCTGTAAAGCTGGACCAACATAAGGAAAAGATGGAACGCATTTGTCCCTTTTACATTTCTTCTTTTCACACAAAGGATTCTCTGTTACGAGGAGTGTGGGTGTGTGTGTGTGTGTTTTTTTAAAAACAATATGATATTTTATCTGCCGAATAATTCCTGTAGATGCTAAAACAGCTTTTAGGTTTAAACTGGCAGACAAAAATCCGGACGGATAAACAAGCTGATGTCTGTCTCGTACTGACAACACCAGGTGGCCAAGGGACCCCACCCACCTCGCTGGCCTGAGCTCCAGTGTGAGACCCAGAACTCTGCTTGGATTATGAGGGTTTTTATTGCCCATTAAATAAGTTTGGCTTAAACACACAAGAGGCTGTTGTGCTGACTCTCGTTATCCACTAAATTGTCACGCAGCTATCTGTAATGACTCCAACCAAATTATCTCATAGATGCTTTTTGATGCCGGGGGGTGGGGGGGTGTTCAGGCATTTAGACCTAATCTTCTTTTTATTAAAGTTCTAAGTCTCTTTTTCCCAGCTAATTCTTTTTTTGATCAAATAATAACAAAAACATCTTTTGCAGCAAACAATTAAAACTTACAGGAAACACAAAGAAACGCAACATAGTGAGTCCACTGGAAAGCACCTAGGAACCACCTTGAAAACAACGTTCTGGCAACAGGAGCCTGAGGAACCTGGCCTTAAATACAGACACGGATTGGACTAAATTCAAGGGCGCCTTAATCAGTTTAGGAAACGGGAAGTTATTCTAAACACAACATGGGAAACAGGTGACTGAGCACAAAAATAAAAACATTCGAACGAAAACGTGACACACGATCCACTACTGCTTTAGACTGATCTGGCTGATCAGTTAACATGAAATCAAATAATATTCTGTTGGCTAAAATGACAAAAGCACTCTGTAGTAGATTTAAAAACACCGTTGCCACATCAGAACATTGTACTCTTTAAAAACATAATTAATGGAAAGAGGAGCAGGTTGTGGCCAGGATTCGTTTTTTGTTGTTTTTTTGTTTGTTTGTTTTGTTTTTCTGTTTGGGATTTGCATAATGTCTACAGGGGTTCTTTCCTGCTAGGTGGTTATGCTGGAAGATAACAAAAAAATCTGCAGCATTTATTTAAATCTGTCCACACATCAAAACAGGGGGGTAAATGGGTGAGATAGATTCTTTTTTCATACATCTGGATTACTATTTATTTCCACTAACATCAAAAATGAAAAACAATTTAGAATGTTTCCTTGAAATGAAGTCACTAATGATTGTGCTCATTTCACTGACGACTATAAATTATCCTAATGTGCCAGTGTGGTCAAGCAAGAGCCAGAGAAAGTAAGGAGAAACCTACAGAGAGTCAAACTGGCAGTAATTACTTTTGTAGTTTCCATGGAACCCTTCTGTTTATCTTAACATGGCACTGCCAGAAAATAAAGCATTTACAACTTTCCGTTCAAGAAAGATCTATGAGATTGCATTGACGTGCTACACCAGCGGTTTAGCATGGTCAGTTCGGAGATTCTGAATTTCTTAGTTGCATTCATTTAAGATCAATGTGTAAAAAAATTTGAACAAAAATAATGATTTCAATTATATTGAGAAGCATTCAAAAACCTGAAACCTGTGAGGAAATGTAGTTGGTTGTTCTGTTGGACAGCGAACGCTCACTTTGCTCCTGAGGCTTTGCGAGGTGACCATGTGTGATATTATGATATTATTGGGATTAGGAAGGTACTGAGCTGAGAAATAACACTCAGGCTGAGCTCCGAGGAGCCGCTCCTGTGTACCTTTTCAATGACTTTCTCATCATTTTCCTCGGTCCCCGTCCCTTGTAAATGATGTTGAGGGTGATGGGGCCTCGCTCTGCGTGACTGTATCATAGCAACCTCTGTGTGATTCTCCCCGTTCTCCATTAGCTCATTTCTAATACAGCTGAAATAAATCCTGCTGTGATTTTCTCTTCTGCCACCTCACATGCAGCAACCTACATCAACCGTGTCCTGTACTGAGTCACGATGTGTTCAGGGATTTAAGCTTGCTCTGTGAACCTATGTGTGTATTTTCTGAGTGCACACCTGTAGAACCACTAACACTGCTCACTGAAGACAAAAACCCTCTGTTTAAATCCTCTGGGAAAAGGGGCTTTTCAGTCTGGAGTTTCTGGAGTGTGTGTGGCTTCGCTCTCCTGCGTTTGGGCTCTAGGTGAACTTTCAACTGTATCTCTTAATGATGGCAGTTAAGGCTCCAGCCCCCAACCCACAACACACAAAGCGATGGAAGAAGGAGGGATAAAAAGAGACCGCTGTGACCCACTGGTGTAAACAAGCCAGCTTGTGAGTGAATATTTCCACTGGACCCTTGTTACAAACAGCTTTGCTGCACATTTTAGCATGTTTAGAGAGATGAGATTCTAAAATATGCCAACATTAGTACAGCACACAGCAGGTTTCCATGGACTCAGGGTCAAGGCATCAGCATAGTTAATTTTTTAAAAACCACGATCTCACCAAAAGTGAAATTAAAAACTTCACTGGAATGTTTGTCACACATTACCCGAGCAAACTTATTTTAATGAGTCACATTTTGCTATCTTGACTGTGAACAGTTAACTAAATCCCTCCAACAGTGGCTTTTCTTCCTGTTCTTACAGCCAGCACAGCTGGCATTTCCCACCGGAGCACAGCTGCACCGCTGGCCTCCCAGTCAGCCAATTCCTTTAGGGGCTTATGAGGAGCGGTGTTCTTGAATCATCTCCATGGACTTTCCTTTTTGCATGTGCAAAACTGCAATTAATTAAGAACACATGCAGACTTTTAGTGTGAAGACACTAAAAGTCTGCAGTCCTGACAGCTAGACTAAGTGATATATTAAGCCATTCGTGCACCTGGCCATGAGACTTCTAGCGCTGTCACTACGCATGCGGAGAGACTGGCTCAGATGTCTTTCGGCTTCTAAACCTTCTGGACTGACATCTGCTGACGTATTAATAAGATCATTATTCATATTGCATTAGAAAACACGTGGAAGCAGCGCACACAACCTCACATCGCTGTAGGCCTTGTTCTTTTTCCAAAGTCATTTTGATTCAACCAGCCATGTTCTTTTAACAAACCTGCTGGATCCCTAAATCTCGGGCTTCATTCGTTGAATCATTTTAACCTTCCTGTCAACATACACGTTTACAGACATGCAGCGCCATGTCTGTGGCTGGTGCTCAGAAACGGCCCGGATCTGCAGTACCAACAGTGCCCCGGCACGGATTTTAAAAGGAGAGGAAAAAAGAAGAAACCCTCTGGCAGCAGCTGTAATCACTCCGTTGATGTTTGGCGTGTTTCTTCTTTGGACGTTTTGTCATCAGACCACACACCTCACCCCTCTGCTAGTCTTCTTCTTTTTTTTTTTTTTTACACCCCTGTTAAATGACACTTTAGACAACAGTCCGCTTCTCGGGGACAAACACTCAATCAGCAGTAAGTGTGCAAGTGTCCAAAAGTTAGCTGACAGCCACAGAAAGTGCTAGAAATAAAATTAGGAAAGCAATGGCAAGTCTATAAATTACAAAAGAATAAGGTATAAATGTGAGTTGTGTTTCCATCTACTGCTTGAATTATTTTATTTTTTGCCCTAAGGGAAACAGCACAGAGGACAGTTTAAAATGGATATGTCTGGAACTTTTGAATCTTTTGGTGTGTGTTTTGTTTTTTTTTTAATTCTCCAATAATTTGACAGACGAGTGGCACATTAGAGCCATGAACATGATGGGCTGCCAGGACGAGGGAGTGGTTTCAGCCATGTTGGACCACAATAAAAGCCACTTCTCTGGAGGATCCCAAACGTCTCCAGTAGCACCACAGACTGCTGCTGCTGCAACTCCTGCCAGTCTTGATTTAATCATTTAACTTAAACCGAACGCTTCTTGTTAAAGAGAGCCGTCGCGTAAATTTAAAAGAAAAATATATTTTTTAAAAATGACAAATCAGTTTTTCATTACAATAATATTCCTTATCCTGGCTGCCAACATGCAGGTGAGAAGCGCCCCGCAGACATATACAGGTAAGATTCAGATCTGTGTTTAGGCAGAAAAGACATTTCAGCATAGTGTGTGTGTGTGTTTGTGTGTGTGTCTGTGTGTGCACGTGTGAAAGCGTGTGTGAAAGTGAAAATGCATTGGCAAACGATGTGCTTAAGAGACAAGGACAGGCTGCTGCAAAAAGAGAATCCTTTTTATCTTGTAGTTTATATAGATACTATAATTAATTTGTTCTCGGTATGGACTGACCTGCAGCCTGTCTGCGGTGATTCAAATCTACATCAACCATAAGTGTGATGCACTCAGAGGAAGCTGGAGGTAGCAGGGATGAAGCAGAGGACATGAGTGAGGCTCTGGAGCAGGAGCAACAAGCAGCAGCTCTGAACGCTGACTCAGTGAACAAGGGAACCGATGGGGGCGTCTCAGGACTCTGTCGCCCAGCACGAGAAAAGAAAGCAGTCGAGATGTGAAATAAACAACGAGATTTTCTTTTTTGTCTTCCTATACTCACTAAACCCTCGTGGACTTGACAGAGTCTGCACGTTTGCAAACATCAGCTCAGTGAGCAATGTTTCTGTTCACGGGGCGTAGTTTGCCCCTATTCCTGCTGACTGGCTGTGGGACTGCTATTTGGAAGTTAGCCATGGTAACACGCACACACACCGACAGGAGGGAAGTTAAGATTAATGACCCACACCCAAATGTAAGCCTAATGCTTACCTGCAGCCAAATTACTCATTTTTTTCCACACAATCTAACACTGTGGAGCCTATTGCTCACTGTAGTTGTTGGTTACCGAAGCTTGGCGTGGGGCGGTTGCCGTGGTGAGAACGCACAAGTCAAGAGACAATGTATCTCTGCAGCTACGTTCAAGGCTCTTAGATCGCTTACAATGTACATATACGCTAGCGTGAGTGATACACACCCACATTTTAATGGCTTTAGTCAGTCAGCCTGCTGGGTTGCTTCAATTCTTTTCCCATTCTGACTCAATCAGGGCAGCAGCTGAGGAGAATGAAGCCTTAAGCTGTTGCTCCTCAGGGCCTTAAAGGCTACCTTAGCTGGAAAATAAGGGCCAATGATGCAAACTCAGACCTCTGCTGTTGAATTTATAGTTAGATGTTATTAAGAAGCAGGTGTTTCCCATTACCGATGAACAGAACCTTTAAAGGAATTGTGCCCGGTCATAAAATGGCGGTAGCTGGCCGTAGCTGGGTAGCGCTTCCATTTTGCTGTCTTGCGTGTGTTGGCGTTTTTTTCTGGAGCTGCACTCATTCTTGGGATTTTGGGCTCCGCAGCTATTAGCTGCCTTAAACGTGGCAGTTTGGGGAACGAGTTGCAACTTCAGTCGGGCTGTGGAAAAAAGATTTAGTTGGAGGTGAGAAGACAAAGAGGCAAGGCTCTTCTCTTCCCCACAAGCTGAGTACACAGAGCAGGCTGGTGTTTTATGAGCTTGTATCCCAGATGGTTGGGGCCACATTCCCCTGTAGAACACCACTGTCTCTCCGGGTGTTGTTACATGTCACAGCTCTTGATGCCCTTGCAGACTTTTACCACCGCTGAGGAGCTTCATCCAGTTTTGCACTCAAGAATATCAAACCACGCCAAAAGGCTGGCTTTCATTTGTGTTTACAATGTGAGTCTTTGTTCCATCTACACTGTTTTCTCGAAGATTTATGAACCTTTTACCCATAAATTCCAGAGTTGGCGTCACATCTGGTGAACTGGCACCACAGTCATTATCCCATTTTTATCACCTTCACCTTTGCCACGGGGTTTGATGAGAAGGTTTAGTCATTCTGGCTACCTCACATTTCAGTCTGCGCTCCACGCAGCCATCACGCATGCAGAGGCTTTACGAGGCTCTGCGAAGCTGTGACTCATTCCCCACAAACGAGGAACGGGCCTCAGACTGCTGTTAAACATTATATTGTTTTTAAACACATTAGGAATTAGCAAGGGTAAAAGTTGCCTCTCCATCCCATAGTGAGAGCCTCTGATGGGCGCTCAAGAGGCACATGCAGCCTCTGGCTTTTAAATCTAAAGAGTTTAAGGATTCTGCGGATGCTCATTCAGCCTAAGGGTACCTGCCTAATTTCCCCGAGGGTGTCATCTCAAAGGGATCAATAAAGTTCAGTCTAAGTCTAAATCTAAGTCTAAGTACCGTGCAGGAAGGAAGGCTGCATATACACGTTTATGTCTTTTCTGCACCCATATTTCAAAACCATATTTAAATTGAGATATTTTCACTGAAGATGTGAAAAAAGGCACACAGTAGTAGACAGAGAAGTGGGGTTAGCCACCAAACACAGGGCATTCTGGGATGTGTAGTCTTAGTGTTGTTCAGCGTGTAGGCGTGTCAGGAGTACATACTTGGATGCCTGTACTTCCAGCAAAGGATTGTGAAATTCTTTGCTGTCCCAAGTCCACACAAGTCCTACCTGTGCACGCTTGACCAATTAAGCAGAGCAAGAGAGAAACAGCACAAATCACAGTGAAATAATTACTGATTAATCTCCAAGATAACTGGATGATTTAGTAAAAGCTCTTTCAAAGGATCAGAAGATCCTCTACTGAGTGTTTAAAGCTCAGGATTTATAGGTCAGCGTCATGGCTCCATGGTAGCTGGGCTGAAGGAAGCGATGGCACACACACGCCCCCTCATCTGCTTGTTATTACCGCCCACAGACCGCACCAGCACCAGCACCAGCACCCAGGGGTGATCTTACCTAAACAATCCCAGAGCTCCAAACACTGAGGTCAAGGGGAAGCCTGGTTAAGACAAAGACCTTGCTGTTTTCAGTCAAACCAACCAGCTACTGGAAAATTGAGCTCAGCATACACTTAGATTATTGAATCTCTGTCTGGTTTGTTTCCAGGGAGACAGACAGACACCAAAGGGTTTTCTGAGAGTTTTGTGTTGTTGTTGTTGTTGTTGTTGTTGTTGTTTTTGATGGTTTATATCTCATCTATGGCTTTCCTCTTTTCATATGCCCCCGTGGTTTTCCCTGTTTTTGCAAATAGATCTTTGTTGCACCGGTTTCCTGACAGACACAAAACAAAAGTAAATGACAGATTTCACTTTTAATTCGTGAAAACTGACAATCGAATGGTGTCATGTTTCTTTGCTTTTCCAGTTAAGGTGCTCGCCAACCTGGGCGGCAACGCAACCCTGCCCTGCCGGCTTCCGTCCAAGGACACCATGTTCTTCGGCGCCGCCGGCATCCGAGTGAAATGGACCAAAGTGGCGGATGATGAGGCGTTTAATCAGGACGTTGTGCTTTCAATGGGATTCCACAAGAGAACTTTTGGAAGCTTTGAGGACCGGGTCTATATGGTGAGCAACGACAACGAGGATGGCTCCATCCTAATAACCAACATCGCCATGCAGGACGCAGGAAAATACCACTGCGAGCTCATCAATGGCATGACAGATGTGACCCAGGAGGTTTACTTGGAAGTCCAAAGTAGCCTCACAAATGGTAAATACGCTTTTATCTCTAGACTTTAATCCTGCTCACTATTTGTTAGCACAAATCTTGATTTTGTCAACTATAACCAACAAACCGGTAAACTGCAGCCACTTGTGTTTTCCACCATGTCCTATTGTTCCTGCGTCTGGTACCTGCTTTCCAGGCAGGGACTGCTTCATATTTGTTTCTCGGAATCGTTGCAGCTTGTTTATCGCCAGCGCTCACTCCATCTGGTTTCTTTTTTGTGATGGTTCCCCACATGCATAGAGTGACCTTGGGCAAAAAGTGGGGAGAAAGGAAAGCTTTTAAGACAGGAAGGAAAGGAAACTATGATGACTCAGTCATCAAAGTGTGGCTTTTATCCAGTTTACAGGAATAGAAAAAAGGACGGACTAAGCATTAAAATCATCTAAATGTGTTTTTTTGGATAAACAGTAAATATATTGACCTATTTGACTACACTTTTTGTCAACTCTATGGTGTCTCTGCTGTCTCATTTAGGTGTTGTGTTTCCGTACCACCTCCGTTTGGGTCGTTACCACCTGAACTTCACCAAAGCCGTGCTGGCTTGTCAGGAACAAGATGCTAAAGTGGCAAGCTACGATCAGCTGTTAGATGCCTGGAGAGGCGGGCTGGACTGGTGCAACGCCGGCTGGTTGAGTGACGGCTCGGTGCGCTATCCCATCACCAAACCCAGGGAGCCTTGTGGCGGCGCCAACATCACACCAGGGCTCAGGAGTTATGGATGGCAAAACAGGCGGAGCCTCTTTGACGTCTTCTGCTTCGCCTCTAGACTCAAGGGTGAGTCATTTCTCTGTTTCTTTTGTTTTCCCTGAGGTGTTGGATTGCTCACAATCTTGTGTTATTTTATCATTCCTCTCCTTCTGTCAGGGACTTTTTACTGGCTGGTCCAACCCGAAAGGCTGACCTTTGCTGAAGCCGTCCAGGCCTGCTTAGACGACGGCGCTGAGATCGCCAAAGTGGGCCACATCTTTGCCGCCTGGAAGCTGGAGGGCTACGACCGCTGCGACGCCGGCTGGCTGGCGGATGGAAGCGTCCGCTACCCGATCTCCAGGCCTCGCAAGAACTGCAGCCCCACAGAAGCCGCGGTGCGCTTTGTCGGGTTCCCAGACAAAAAGCAGAGGTCTTACGGCGTGTACTGCTACAAGGCCCAGCAGTGAACAGTCTCGCCATCAGAAGCAGCAACAGTCAGTAAAAACATCAGTCAAGCTTACAATCCTACATTCCAACATGATCCCAACATCTTCTTCAAAGTCATAGTACGCACGGTGAGTCTGCGTGGGACTGAGACGACAGAGACGAGAGCTTAGCGACCGACGCTTGTTTGTCCTCCCCACAATGTGTCCACATTTAGGCTTTTTCTGCAAACATAATCATGCTGTTTACAAAATGTCTGAGCAGTAAAGGAATGTGACATGTTGGGCATTTGTAAAGTTTTATTCTCAGAGCTTTCATTTGTTACATATCACACTTATATCGTGACTACGACAGATGCGTTCTCCAGATCAGTGTGATCATTTATATTTGTGCACTGTTCTTTTCCGAGAGCCGAGAAATCGAATGTAAAGAAAACTGTGACTTTTCTGGACTTATATCTCAAAGACAAACTTAAAACAAAGAGACTTTGTTTTACTACGATAACCTGAAGCAGACCGACTGCTTTTTTTTTTTGTATCTTATCATTTTGTACCTTTCTAAAGAAAAAAAATAAATACATTTTTCCCAAAGTGATTGTGTAGTCTGTGTTTGACTCTGTGTAGCAGCGTGCATTAAAGGGGAATATATGGTTCAGTATCCAAGGTTGTTTCAGCAGCCTGGGTTCATGAGTTCAAGCTACTGTGTGTATTCCACATTAGCCTCGCGCCACACTTTTCATCAGCAGCCAGCCAGGCCTACAGAAAGAACAGTATTTCAGAATGCAACTAGACAAACTATCAGTACTTGTCGCTTCAAGAAACCCCAAATGGATGCTCACACTGGGGCATCCAGTAGCAGCCTTTCATCCCAGCCAGTAAAAGCAGGGTGGGCAGCTGACCCAGGATACTGGACTTAATGGTCTCCTCTTTTGGTCGGAGGCAGCTTTTGGTCTCTACAGTAAAAGGAGTTTTTAGAAAGGAGCATCTCACTCTTTAATGTTGCAACCATGTTTTGTAGGAGTTCTATCTACCACGGATATATATGACAATAAAATAAAGCAATGGAAAAAAATCTATCTTGGCTCAAGTCTAACAGCTAAACATTAACTTGTACATGAAGTAATGAGATTCACATGCTTTTAACTGTGTAGCTTTTTTTCTCCTACTTTAAGCGGCTATTTAAAATAAAACTGAAGCCGTTAACTGTGGAACTGACTTCCATTCTGGTTTCAGATGTAGTCTGACAGCTCTGCCTGCTGGTCAATCCACCGCAGGATTAAATCCATACTAAAGGGAGACAGACTTTGGGAGACAGGCATGTTGAAAGCATGTAAAAATGTTGAAATGTTACATTCAAAAATAAGCCTAATTTAAAAAAATAGTCTAAATAAATAAAATCGAAGAGGAAAACACATTTTAACCAATATTTAGAGATTATAAACCAGTCAGATTCTTGAAAACTCCGCTCTACGACAATTCTATTTTAAATATTTCTATTTTTAATATTTTAATTGGCATTTACATTCAAGTACATATCACTCAAACATACATTAAAGCGGTAATCGCTGCGATTTGCCCCGATGGCCACTAGAGGGCAGAATAAGCTTTTATACCAGAAAACCAAACAGTAACTTAGTGATGAGAAAATATGGATGAGCTGAATCACACATCTAATAGGACCAACGTACAAAAAAATGAAAATAAAATAAATTGACTACAATGTCTACGTCAAAGCGGGAGATTCACGTTTAGACTTTAAAAGGCCCATAAAGTCCCACCACGTCCGAGGGGGATTTATCTCCGCAGGATCCAGCGTTCTTCCACAGACCCGCCCACCAGCGTCACTTATGGCTGCCGTGGAAGCAGAATGCAAAAACAATCGGATCGGCGGCTGGAGCAGAGGCGCACGCACACACCGGAACGCACGGAGCGTGGGAGAATCTGGAGATTTGCGTGAACGCAGCTGGAGATGTGGGCGGAGGTGTGGAAAGTCGTGTTACTTCAGTTGTTACTCCTGGAGTTCCGATGGGTTGAAGGTAACGCTCCCGTCTTCTCAGCTGTCATGGAAAGGAAAAAAAAAAGAGGGGGGATGGGGGCTATGGGTTATCTTTGCCATCATTAAAAGATGTCGAAGAGGGGCAAATAATTATAGAAACTTGTTTTGTCAGATATTTGTGTTTATTTTTTTTTTTTTTTAAAAAAGGATTTTAAAATGAAATCACCTTTGCCAATTTTTATTTAGGACGCCATCTCAGTCAATGACTGTTTTTTTCAGCTTTAATGATTAGGAAACAAACATAAACATCAAAAAAGCAAACATTGTTTTTATGTTTTTTAAAAGACCAGCCGATTGCAAGTGCTGTCTGAAAGCAGCCTCCTGGATATTCTTTGTCATTTGTGTAATTGTTTACATCTAAACTCAGCCATCGGGTACTGGGGGGCCTTGGGAGGCACTCAGAGGGGGGCAGGAAACCACTCTGGTTTTTGTTTGGTAAACCAGTGTGTCCAGAAACATGAGGAGAGTTGGCAAACTGCAATTAAAGGTTCAAAGCCTGGAGGCCACATTGGTGACCTCTGACCTTCTGGGCAATTAAAACCATTTATAACAATGGAGTGCTTAAAAGGAGAAGATGTGCATGCGGGGTTTTATTTTTTTAAGACATAACAAAAAACTATCCAGGGGAAAAGGCAGGATAAAAGATATGAAAGGTTAAGCTTAGGTCAAATGTCACACTTCATAAAACTACTTCCTAAAATGTTTGAGCTAAGAGGCTAAAACACGGAGCCGGAGCACCAAGCTCTGACGGGAGCCATGAACTATTCTTTCAGACGCAAAGATCCGCCGGTTTGTTTGGTTTTTGTTTTAGTTTGGTCAGTGAGCACAGTTACTCACAGACGAATAAATGCTAGGATTCTCTCTCACACACACACACACACACACACACACACACACACACACACACACACACACACACACACAGAGAAATGAAATGGGAAGCTTATTCACATGAATATGAGTCACTCGCTGAACAACGTCAGACGCCACGCAGAGTTACGCTCAGGGCGTGAAGCAAGTGCTCCATGACTCCATGCTGATTCCTGGAATTCCACCATCATCATCACCAGGGTCTGCTCACTCCATCACCAGCTGTTCCTCAGACGATCGCCTGTAGCACATGTGCAGTCGACGCCCCCCCCCACCTTCTTTCATTTCTGAATTCAAACCCTGAACTTCAGAGCAAGGCTGAGGTCCTTTGTGGATTGTGCGGAGGGTCGGGATCACTTGGCTCGACTCTAAAACCAAGTGAGGAAGGCTCTCTGAAAGCTGACTGACTGCTTCAGCACTCATCAGAGGGGCTCAGCAGTAGTTTGGAAATGATTCTAAATCATCATTTTAGAAAGAGTGCCAAAAAAAAAAAAAAAAGGATCCCTGGCTGCAGCATTGTGTGTGTGTGTGTGTGTGTGTGTGTGTGTGTGTGTGTCTACAGCCTGAGACGCTTGATAATTACAGCCACTTGTTCCACGTGTCTATGATTCGATATCACCGACAACCTGCCTCTGATGCAGGAATGCCAGCATGTCAAAACGACGAGTTTCAGTGCAAGCGAGGAGGCTGCATTCCTGTGATGTGGAGATGCGACGGCGACAACGACTGTGCGGATAACTCCGATGAGGAGGGCTGTGGTAGGACATGCTGGGGAAGAAAAAAAAAAACACCCAACACGAGTGAGTTCCGTGTCGTTGTGATTTGGATCCACTAACAACCTGCTTCTGTGACACATCTGCACCAGACTGCGAAAGCGACGACTTTCGGTGTAAGCGAGGAAACTGCATCCGCGCCATGTGGAGATGCGACGGTGAAAACGACTGTGGCGATAACTCCGATGAGGAGGGCTGTGGTAAGATGGTTTTGGGTTTTTTTGGTATCAAACCGATCAAGATGCTATAAAACTACAAATACCCATTGGTAAAGGTAGAGTTTTCTAGATTTTAAGCATGTGGCCATCTATTGTGTGTGTGTGACCTTCGTAGAGGCTCTGGTGCCCCAGTGTCCAGCCCCTCAGTTCCAGTGTAACGACAGTGTGTGCATCCCAGCCGGATGGAGGTGTGACGGAAGCAAGGACTGCCCGGACAACAGTGATGAGCACAACTGCCCTTGTGAGTGGGCTACCGGCCTCGGGAGTTGGAGGGCGGGTGGGCATTAACACAAGGAAACGACACCTGTGCTTGGTGCTTGACCTGCCTTGAATATACCTGGAATACAGGTATATTCAAGGACTGGGACTGGTACAATACAAGGACTGGTAAGCGGTTAAAAGCTTGGTCACGCATTACTTGAGGAGATTTCTATCTGTTGTTCCTGTGTGTCATGGAGTCCTGGAGCCTTCTCTAATCAGTATCCGGTGTCGAATTCGAAACCCGAAGGGAAACATGAGACGGAGCAGCTGCACGGCTTCAGAGTTGCGCTTCTCGCAAAAGTGCCAATTCGACACTTTGCTTTCGCGATACACCCAAAACATCTCAGGCCCGGAGCCACGGTTCGCTTGGTGACATCACTGTCTTATTAGGAGCAGGCAGCGCATTTTACTTTTGATTCTCCTCCGCAAAAGTGTCCATTTGCGTGCGCAATGCTGCTAATAATCGAGAGCACATGTCGGCTGGGCGCGAGTGGCGAGACGCAGGACCGATGAGCTTTGTCCAGCCCTTCTGACCAAACTTTGGACACAGAGAGTTTAGAAAAAGCTACGAGCCATCCTTCCTGTTTGCCTCATGGGGAGGAAAGCGGGGGATCCTGGTGATTCACACCGCTGTCCAGCCCGTGTGAGATCGGCCTGCTGTAACCATGTGTGGACGTGCTCCTGCGTCTGAAACTTGGCTCCGCCACGGCGCTCAGCCCTCAGCCTCGGAGAACATTCTGGACGGAGAAAGGAGCAGACATACCGATGGGATAACGTGGCTTCAACAAACGCGCGAAAAATCAGTTATCAAATGTTAATTCTTAGCTGGTTTTCTCACACTCTAAAGGATAGTTCCTCTCATTCTTGGCTGCTTCTGTCATTTCCACCCTCTGTGATATACAGTAGTGGGCCTGGCTCGCCCGGTGGCCAGCAGCTCCTCTGCCTAATCCCCGGTTTTTCGTAGATGAACATATGATCCGCAGCTGATTTCAGAGGTTATATAACCGCGCGCTGAAGGACGCGCTCGTTTGACGCAGTGGCTCTGGCCAAGTTCCTTTGGGCCTCGTGGTGACTGCCTGGACCTCAGCATCTGGATCGGGTTTTGGAGTTTGACACTGACGGGCCCATTGGCAATCTGGAAATATACAATATACAACAGACTCCTAGTGTTGTGTCAAAACGTGAGTCAGAAGCGAAGGAGTCCAGTGTTTTGTGTTTTCTCTCCCCTCAACCGGAGGAGAGACCACTCGGAACATCTGCGTGCTCTCATGTTCTTGTCCTAACCTCCAACAGAAGCGCTCTGTTGAGCAACAGGGTGAGGATAAGACCTTCGCTTCATTTTCATTTCCACGGAGCATCAACGGTGAGCTTGTTAGCAAACCAAGAAAGTCCGACACTGAGGCGGAAACGATGCTCCGCCACGTGTGCTGGTGACAGCCAATCGTAGGGCACCTTCAGACCATCACATGGTTTACATGCTGTCCATTCACGCCTGTCTGTACCAGCTGCATCCTCAGGACCGAGCTGTGAAACCGAGGAGTTCCGGTGCAGCGGTGGGGACTGCATCCCTGCCCTGTGGAGATGCGACGGTGACAGCGACTGCCCCGACGGCGGCGACGAAGCCAACTGTCCGCGTAAGTCCTGTCCTCCTCCAGGCGATCAAACCGTCCCTTCACTGGGGTCCTAGTTTCAGGAACAGTCGTGTTTCTGCAGGGAGGGAGTGTGCTCCGAAGACGTTTCAGTGTGAAAACGGAGACTGCGTCCTGGCCGGCTGGAGATGCGACGGCGACAGCGACTGCTCGGACAGGAGCGATGAGGACAACTGCACCCGTACGTGGCCCCGAGTTTGGTACCTTCACGGACAATGACAACCACCCTTTCCCTTTTTCCCGTCCTACGTATCTTTCTCAGCCAGATCTTTCTCGTTAAACATGAACCTCCCATCTTTTCCTGGCAACTTAGAGATGTACCACGAGGCGACGTGTCCGCCCGGGCACTTTCGTTGCAAAAATGGAGAGTGCATCCCGGCCAGGTGGAGGTGTGACGACGACTTTGATTGCTCTGACGGGAGTGACGAGGAGAACTGTTGTAAGTAGCCTCAAGCCTGTCCGTTCATCCCTTAAATGGTATTCTCTCCAAACCTTCACCATCAAGGCAAAATAAAACAAATATTAGCACATTCTTAAGAAATGACATCACCTGCAGAGTTGAGTAACTGGGAAACGTACTCAGTAACTTCAGGATTAGAAAACTTGAACAAATATAGCCTGTGTAATCATCCCAGTGTTTGAACAACATTTCACCCAAACACACGTTAGAGATGCTGTTGTGCTGGTATCTCAGTGGAGTGTTAAACTGAGATTAACGCTGTGCAGACGGTCAGTCAGTAGGATTGTCTCTTAGTCATGGTTTCCTCTCTTCCGCGCCCCTCTTTCTGTTCCAGCAGATCTCACTTCATGTTTCATCTTTTCCAGTTAGGATTTTCTCTGAGCCCGGCGGCAACGCCACCCTGCCTTGCCGACTCCTGTCCAAAAGACACAACCCCGGCGTCCAAGTGAGATGGACCAAGCTGGAAAACGACGAAGCTCCGTTGGAGGATGTGCTGCTCTGGCTGGGAACGAGGAGCAAGACCTTCGGGCGGTTCGAAAACCGTGTCTTTCTACAGGCCGCGGACGACAGGGACGCCTCGCTGGTAATCACCGACATCGCCACGGAGGACATTGGACAGTACCGCTGTGAGGTCAGCGACGGCATGAAACACACAGCTGAGGAGGGGTTCCTCAAGGTGCAGGGTTGTGTCACTGAAGGTGAGAGGCAGGAAGTAAAAGCATTTGGTTTTTCATCTTCTTTCCGCTAAATCATCACATTCTTGCTGCGTTCAGGTGTCGTCTTTCCCTACTCTCCACCTTCGGGCCGCTACAACCTGAACTTCACCAACGCCACGCAGGCTTGTCTTGAGCAAGATGCTGTGATCGCCAGTCACAACCAGCTGATAAAGGCCTGGAGAGGCGGCCTGGACTGGTGCAACGCCGGCTGGCTGCGTGACGGCTCGGTGCGCTACCCCATCACCAAACCCAGAGAGCCTTGTGGCGGCGCCGACAACCCTGCAGGGCTCAGGAGTTATGGATTGCAGGACAGGCGGAGCCTCTTCGACGTCTTCTGCTTCGCCTCTGCCCTCAAGGGTGAGTCGGTTTGCTGTTTCTTTTAACAAATCCAATAAACACACTTTTTTTTATATTTTAGCACTTTTCATACATAAAATGCAATGCAAAGCGCGTTACATACGTGTATCTTTCCTCTCCTTCTGTCAGGGACTTTTTACTGGCTGGTCCAACCCGACAGGCTGACCTTTGCTGAAGCCGTCCAGGCCTGCTTAGACGACGGCGCTGAGATCGCCAAAGTGGGCCACATCTTTGCCGCCTGGAAGCTGGAGGGCTACGACCGCTGCGACGCTGGCTGGCTGGCGGACGGAAGCGTCCGCTACCCGATCTCCAGGCCTCGCAACAACTGCAGCCCCACAGAAGCCGCGGTGCGCTTTGTCGGGTTCCCAGACAAAAGGCATAAGTTTTACGGCGTGTACTGCTACAAGGCCCAGCAGTGAACGTGGGGAGGGAGCAGTCTCGCCATCAGAAGCAGCAACGGTCAGTAAAAACAGCAGTCAAATTTACAATCCTACATTCCAACATGACTTAAATGCATTTTAATAGTTGTGAATCACAGCAAAGCTGATGACGTGTTACGGTCGGTCTCTACTGTGATGTTTACCTGCAGGACCAGAAAGCATTAAGAATTTAGGAGAACATGTTAGCATGAGGTTAGCGCCGAGCCCTGTGAGGGCGCCCTATAGATTCTCCGTTTTAAGTAGGGCAAACAATATTTTCCAGTGAGCTAACCTATGAAATATAGTGTTATTTAAGTTCTTCAATTTTTTAAATTATGTTTAAATCTAAGGACACACTCAAATCAAAGATGTTTTTAGAGTGGTGCCACAGGCCAGGGTCACCACACCAAGATGGACTATATTGTTACTCGTGACGTGTCTGTGAACTACCTAAAAGTCGGGAACTTTTAGGAACAATGTCATTTGGTTTAATCTGCATAGGAATGAAGCTCCGCTGTGTTTTTATGAAGAAGGAAGGCAGACAAAATGTTGATCGTTATGGGACTCCATGAATGGTTTAACTGTACATGGGGAAGATTATTATCAATGTGTACATGTATTTATGTACGATAAAGATGAAAACATTCCTGAAGCAGGTTGTTTAATGCAGATTGCACATCTGATCCTTTAACAGGAGATGCTATTTTATCAGATTATATTGCATTTTCAACAATTTGCAGTCGTAAGTGACTTTTGCTTCACAAACCATCACGGGGCTATTAACTATGAAGTGTTTGTGTGCTGCCACTTGATTTTTATTTTTCTTTGAGGGTTTGAGGGTCTATAATCTGTAACATAACTAAAACAACCCAAATCAATAATAAAAATGTTCTAAAAAAAGGGTAAAGAAACAGGGTAAACTTAGGTTTTACTAGAACAGAATTTTGAACTTTTTGTTGTTGTTGTTTTTTTTGTTATGATAATCCTCAATGTCATTGATTGTATGCTGCTGTACATGCCAAAGTCACATAAGTGAAGGATTTAGTTTTGTACAAACCAAGCTTGGGATGCTTCCTGTAATACTAAAAAGAAAAGAAAAAAAAGAAACGAAACATATTTTAATGTCATATTGCTGTGCAGATTTTTTAGGAAAATAAATAAAACAAAGAAATAAAAAAAATAATAAATGAAACTGCTTGAAATAAACTCCGATGTGGTGATGTGAGATTTGTCAGGGGTCATAGGTTCACGCTGCTGTGAGGATTTCAAATGAACCCTAACCTCATATTTCATATTCACCAGCAGTTAAGTGGGTCTGTTGGTGCTTTTATGGATGGAATTTCTAAACAACCTGTGTCTGTACAGCAACTGAGCAGACGGCTGTGGTGTGTGCCAAATATAGGACGCCACCTGCCGTCCAAGGTTGTGTACTACATAAAGCTACCGAAATGACATAGTTTTGCCAGTGACTTTTATCCATATATGTTGTTTATTTGGTGATTTAAAGCAGAGATAAAGACTTTGGTCTCATTATCACAAGCATTCTAGACATTCACATTGTAAAACTGTTTAAAAAATGTGATAAATATTAAAATGATATTGAGACTGGAACACACGCAGAAACAATCACAGGCATTAAAATTAAATCAGACATATTAAAAAAAAAAAAATGGGACAGACAAACGTATCTGTCCACATCCATTAACATTCTGTTAATGTCACAACACATTATTGCAGCCGATGGGGCTGTCCGTACTCTTTGGTCCACTGCTGGTAAAAGAGAGAGTCAGAAAGGAGAAAAATCCCGTTACACTGTTGAGAAACTTTTCATTTTCATCAAATCCCTCCTACAGCTGGCTGGTCTCCTAAAACAAGATTGGTCTGGAGCAGTGTCATGTCTGGGGACAGCATCACGAGATCAGCAGCATGGAATTAAATTATGCCTGAAGAGCTATTGCGTTCAAGTCTTTTTGCAAGTTTCAGAAAATACATTCTCTCAAAGGCTGGATTTCAAATCGCCACAATGAAAAGTGTGCAGAAAGAAGCCAAAGCTTTAGCAGGAGAAACTGAAATACCTTTATTTATATAATATTTATCATTAGGTCACTCATTAGTATGATCATAAGTCTTGTTGTAAACATGCTTTCATGGCTCATTTTCTGCTCTGCACTGTACAGACAAAGAGAAAAAGTGCCACTTTTTGCTTCTTTTTATTCTCTGTCTGAGGATAAAGGCCTTGTTGGCAACTACATAAAGACATATCTTTTATATTAAACTGAAATATTTCTACAAAATAAAAAATCTGTATGTTCTTAGACTTTTCGGTCCCATTAATAGTTCTGTGAATTTCCAGCGGAGGCTGGGACTTATGAATGTAATTTGTATCCTCGACATCTTTTATCACTGCAAATTTTGTATAAATTACCTCACTTGGCTGGTTCTTTCTGGAAGTTTAGATTAAACAAAACCGGGAAGACATGCTGAGTGAATTAAAGTTTGACTAAAATCAGCAGAAAGCCATTTTCTTTGCTTAGCATAAGCGCTATAGTGTCGCAACAGCTGTTAGGAACCCTCCCGGTGAGCTTTAATTGCAAACACAACCTCGATGAATGCATCGCTTGATAAGCTAAAAAAGAAAGAGAAATAAATTGATTGTTCGCTTTTCCAGTAGCCAGCTGAAAACATTTTACTCACAACACCGGCACTGTTATAAACCCGTGGCCCTTGTTAAGAAAAGTCACGTAGCAACAAATCTTTTAAAGGCACTTCATGGAGCTCTCATCATCCAACATGCAAAATTTTGTCCTCTCAGTATTTTTCATGAGTTTTTCTTGTGCTTCTCTGATGAGAATCCTTTCCCCTGTCTTTCCACGCCAGCATCAGTCACATTTTCTGGTTTCCAGGCGGCTGGAGTCACTGTCTCCTCCACCTCTGAGCGGGTATGTCCCTGTTTCCACGGTAAAGCTGGTCGTGGAAGCGGACGGCCTCATCCGGCCATCTCTGGAAATTGCTGATGCTGTAGAGTCGAGAGTGGTAATGCTTCCTGAAGAAGAGCCTTTGATAGTTTGATGCTGTCAGAGGAAAGCCATACGTTAGCTTTTAACGCTTTTAAACAGCCCTGCAAGAATAAAACAAACATTTGCCCCTCTTACGATTCATGCAGGAGATTTTTGGTGCGTCCCAGTGTCCGTTGCCGCGACAACGGATAGTCGGAGGGTGCCTTTGAATGAAGCCCTTCCGGCACTGGTACCTGATGAGAGAGTTGACCTCGTACCGCTCAAGCTTCTTGCCAAAAGTGCGCGCATTTTCCACAAGAGGGGGCTGGCTGCAGGCCACTGCAAAGACAAAGACCACCGCCGGTAACGCAACGGCTGAGTCAGGGCCCTCCTGAAGTAACGCGTGCTGACAGGATTATTACCTGTGCCCTTCTTGCAGCTGAAAGTGAGGTGATAATTACACGGGACATCATTCCACTGGCCATCTTCATGCCAGATCATCACGACACAGTCCTCACCAGAGGTGAAGAAGCTGTCGGGCTGGTTCGGCCTCCAGTTCTCATATTGCTGAAACAAGTAAAAAAGAACAAATGATGTTGACTTTGGTTGAATATGTACATCATGCATATGTTAAATGTTAAATGATAATCATTATATTTTTGATCTTATAAAGTTATCTTGTATATACCTTAAATAGAGACGCAGCTAGGGGGGAGTTTTAGCAGCGACCACTAGAGGGAGCGCTCATTTCTTTCCCAGCAGCCAAACGAAACAGTGATTTCATGTAGTGACCTCAACATTGTCCATCCCCCAGGGACCTTAGCTTTACTTGCTTTACACAGTAAACTACGTGAGCAGTTGTACTGGTGCACAGGACAACACACTACAGTTTAGTGCACTTTTTAGATAATGAATCCCACACTGTGGATTCTGGACATGAAACAATAGGTGCGAGGCAGTCATTGTGAAATGACACGTGGAGTCAAGGAAATCTCTGTAGCATCATGAAATGTCTTACGCAGTCCCCGTGCTTGTAAATGACGTAGTTTTGCAGGCAATACAATCCACACGGTGTTCACAGATTGGCCATTTACGCATCCCTGCAGTATACACACAGCTGCGGTGCTGCAGGGCATTTGACCAGAGTTTGACGCTACCTGCAGCCTTTCAGTGCATTCTAGGTTCAAACGTCCCCTTCAAAGCTGCACAACCCCCAGACACTCACTCACACTTCCAGCCGTGCCCCCGGGGCGCTGCTACCCTGTCATTATGGTTAGCAAATGCAACCGGACTTCCTGCTCAGCTCATCTAAACGTAACAAATCAGCGAGCCCATCATCTGCACAGCGGGCCCGCATCCTCCTCAAAATTATCAAACAAACTTTGATCGCCTCCACAGGCGCATGCACACACAATCACACATACAAATCTATCACCGAATAGGCTCCAACCTGCATGTTTCAGTGCCCCACTGCCAATATTCATCAATTTTTGTCAATATTTTTACAGTTGTTTAAAAATAGTCCTAATATTCAATCTAAATTCTCTGAAGCTGACCACCCAAACTGACCCCAAAGGTTTTCTTCTCTTCAGTATTTTTCTTTCATAAGCACAGGTGTTGTCCATCTGTTTCTGTTCCTGCTTGGTGGCCCTTCTCCTGGGTGGCTGCCTGCTGGCTGGGCTGTGTCTCACACATGTGGGGGTTGTTCGGGGACCATGCCGCTCCACGCCTGCGAGCCCCCTCACTCCCACCCCCGACTGTCACTCACTCACCCATCACCCTTCAATCTATCAGCTCTGCAAGGATCTCAGTAGGCGTCCCGTGATTATCTTTAAAAGCCCAGGCTGCTGGAGGACAATCTTTAAAGCCTGCACATTGATTAGTACAATACAAATAGACTCAGTAATTACTCATTATTTCCTGCTGAGATGACAGAAGCTTCCCAAAAAAGACACAGATAAATCCTTCCATTGTCTGTTGTTTTAATTGCGATAGCAAGTCTGACTTCTTGCTGAAATCCCATTTTTGAATGCAACTCTAAATCACCTCCTACATCAGATACATCAGAACCGAAACCGCCACCCAAATGGGTGTAACGAGACAGCGAAAAGAAGTGCAACGCCGAAAAAGAAAGGCTCTCCCTGTCTGACATCATCATTATTTTTCACCAAATATTTACACTGTCATTGTGCCATATTTGCTAAGGCAAAAGTGTGTGAGAAAGCAGCCTGTCTCACCAAAGCGCTGCCATCGGTCCAACGGAAGTCGTTGTCAAACATCTTATCATTCAGACCAATCCACTGGTAGTCGTGTCCCAGACCTGCCATACAGGGGAAAGTCAAACACAGCACAGCATGTTTTTTCTGTTGCACTATTGCCCTTTTTTGGACAGGTTTAGTCATGGAAAGTTGTTGGAAAACAGAGATAGCAATTTAATTTTGGAGGCAAGAATTACAGTAATGTATCGGTAACTGTATAAATATAACCCTGGATTGTAATTTAACTGTTTCAGAAGATTTGACTTTGAATCCATTTTTATTGTACAGCTCATTGATCCCAAATATAGTGTCCGACTTACGGTTTATAAATTGTTGCTCCTCGTGGGAGGTGATGCTAACCAGATGAGCGCCCTGCATGCGACACTCTCTCTCCGCGGCGTCCCAGCTTTTCCTCTGGGGGTGGTACTTGTAGCAGTTTCCCTGAAACTTATGCCAACCATAGTGGCAACTTTGGGTATCTGATAAGACAAAACGAATTTGACAATCATTAAAAAAACAAGAGGCAGACATTTTTAACTGGTTAAATCTCTCTCAGGGCTGCTGTTAAATCGGAGCCTCGTCTCTGAAACGCGATAGATCCCTACCATCGGCAGCTTAGTGAAAGCACGAGGCAAAAGCCAAACAGATTTTTTGTTCTTTTTATCCACACAAAAGAGAGTAATTAGATCAGACGCTCCAGATTTATGTCTTGGAAAGTGACATTACGTTTGACATCATTCACCAGAATCCTGAGACTTTTGGAGTCACACCTTTCTGTGGACTCTGTATAACCCGGCTGACAGTATGTGCATGTGTGTGTGTGTAAATGAAACATATTTCAATCGGCAAACAGTCATTTGTTCCTCCCTTCCCCTCGAACCACCTTACAAACATTAGCAAGACAAAGTAAACAGTCGGCCTTCTCAAGTTACATTTTCCCCACACAGAATTGTGAGCACATCATCTGGGTGTGACCCACGAATGAGTGAAAACCAGGGCATCTTCAAGGGCTCTCAAAAATCTACTAGTGGAAAACTGACAATAAAAAAATAGGCTTACACAGAAAAGTTTGGTCACAATTTAACGGCCTGTGCGTGTGAGGCTCAGGGAATCTATAAGTGGATGGTAACTATAAACCTGATTTTATCAAAGGTCAGACTTCCTGGATAAACTCAATGTGGTAAATGGTGGTGATAAGATAGTGAGGGTGTTTATAGCTTGGGTAATGGCTGGGAGAAACATTTAACGATTTAGGCAACAAAAAAAAAAAAAACAAAAAACACAAAAGGAAACATACCCTCCTCACAGTTCCGTCCAGAGTAGCTCGGAAGGCAATCGCACGTGTAGGACGCCAGCCCATCTATGCAGGTCCCTCCGTTGCGACAAGGGTTTGAGTGGCATTCATCAAACTCTATAATAAGAAGTCAAATATACCTTATTTCACTCTAGTCGCTACATTTACGATTACCCAGATACTGACCCAAATACTTTGAGAGAAAACTCTACCTGTCTGACAGCGATCACCAGCGTAACCAGGAGCACAGCTACATGTGTGAACTGCCCCATTCTTGTGGCAAGAGCCTCCATTCAAACAAAAGTTTTCAGTACAGGAATGAACTTCTGCCCAAAAATGTAAAAAGAGCATGTTATTTCTGCGCTAATATAGATGGAATAAATTGTGTTTTAGTTGAGAGCTATTTAAGGAAGCGTACCTGGAATCTCCACAGGCTCTCCGTCGACAGTCACGCCACTATGTAGTCCTGTGGCAGTTGGCTCATGTTCTTTCATCACTGGTTTCTCACCAGGAAGTAATGGTGGCGCAGTTATATTAGTGTCTGGTGTCTTATCCTTCTCAGAAAAAGCTGCCTGGTTGGCAAATACAGATGCTTCTGCTTCAGTCGGATTCAGTGCTGGAGACGCTGTAGCTGTGGTGGTGTCTACTTTGAACACAGTTTGGATTTCACCATGGGGCTGCTCCTCCACACTGTCATTCTTCGGCGTCCTTGCGATCGCCATCTCTTCAGACACACTCTCCGAGCTGACCGACTCACTGGTGGAAACTGTTGATCCAGTTTCACCCTCAGTACTGCTGGTAGGTAAAAACGTCTGGGTGACACTCTCAGCTCCATCACCATCCGGTTTAATCATGCTCACCGTGGACATGACTTCCTCTGAGCTGCTGCTTTTTGAACCACTCTCAGAACTCCAGGAAACTGTGGTCAAAGTTCCGACATTCACACCTTGTGCCACTAATTTAGGAGATGTTGTCGATGTTTCTTCTGAGCTGGTTTCATTGCTGCTCTCCAAGTCCACAAGTCGGCTCTCGTATGTTTTGGAAACGAAAGAAGGCGCTGTACTGAACACAGCTTCTTCTCTTGGCGTTGCAGTGACAGTGTTTTGAGGAAGTGCTTCAAGCACGTGTTGGCTCGGTTCTTCATCATCTGGATTCTGACCACTTGTATCTTTGTCCGAGCCGTCATTTGTAATTGATTCATCAGTCGCATCACCAGAAGTGCGATCAGTTACAAGTTCAACTGTCTCTTTCTGGGCAGAAACTTCTGCAGAGGAGGGAGATGTTTCTACAGCCTCCTTTGTTTCCTGACCTTCAGTGTCTGTTGTCATGAGTAACACAGCTGCAGATGAAACATCAGCGTAGGGGCGTTGTGTCACTGGGATCTCTGATGAGACTTGCCCAGATGATTTCTGAGTAGTTTTCAGATGTAGGCCAGGGGAAGATGTGCCATCTGGGCCTTCAGGCGTCAGGGTTGAAAAGTCTGGACTTTCTTCTTTAGTTGAAACGTTTTTGGTTGTAGGAGTTTGACTGAGCACTGTGGGTATAAAACCATGTGGTGGCATGGTTGTTACATCATAGCCAGATTCAGTTTTGTGACTCGACGTGTCACTGGGGATCAACCGGCTGGTCGTGGTTCGCACAGTCTCCTCAGCGTCTGTGTTGATTTGCAAAGGAAGGGTGATTGAAATTTCAGAGCGCCTCTGCTCGAATGACACTTCCGATGGTCGTGTATTAGCCTCCGGAACAAAGGTGGTGACAAACTGAACTTTCACTTCAGATGAAGTACTTTCTAGAGTGGACACCTGGGATTCTTCAGTAGAGGCAGAGAAGATTTCGTCGTGCGACAGACCAGATGAAACTCCTTCTGAATGTGGCACTCTCTCCACCTCAGCTGTCTCTTCACTCTTGGATTCATCCTCCCGTGGTGCTGTTGTTGGTTTTTCTGTGCTGTACAAAGACGATACTGGAGTGGCGACAATCTTTTCACCCTCAGATATTTTAGGTGATGCAGCTGTAGCCTCTAAGATCTCGTCCCCAGAGCCCTCTAAACCTGCTTTTAAAAGTCCATCCGTGATGACAGGAAGAGATAAAGTTGTCAGAGACAGAATCTTGTCCACTTTCTCTTTGCTGTGCTCGTGTGCTGCAGGGACTGTCAAAGCTTCATTTGTGTCAAGGTTGTCATCCTCCACAGTTGGATTGGGAGGAAACGTCACAGATATGTTGTCAGCACTGGTAGAGGAACTTGACACTTGTTCTTCAGTCTCCCGAGTGCCAGACTCAGGAAGAAAAACTGAAAATTGTGCTTCTTCAGGTTTCAAAACTGCTAATATACTAGAAGTTGCAGTGCTTGGCGTGTCAGTAACCGGAGTGGAAGCGCTTACTGTTTCTTCTTCTACTGTGCTGAGGAGGTCCTCAGTCTGTGCAGCAGTGCCCAAGGCCCCGCCTGCTTTTTCAGAAGAAGAAGAAGAAGAAGACATTTCAATCTTATCTGATGTAGTGTGTGTGGGGACAGCTGTTGTTTCCTCAGCGCTTGACTCTGTGGACTCTGCAGACATAGGGACTTCCCGTGGTGCAGACGGGAGTATCTCCTTAGAGGACTCCTCACTAGAAAGACTATCATCAATTGGTGGTTGTGATGTTGATTGAATATATAGAGATGATGTCGAGGCCAAGTTTACATACGTTACTGGTGTAGAAGTCCCTGAACCCTCCGATTCCTCTGTTACTTCAATATTTTGTGTCATTGTAACTGCCGTGATGCCTCCAGCTTCCTCTGTCTGGATGGATGGGTAAAATGAAGAAGATGGGACTATGGGACGATCTGCGTCAATGATGGAGGCATCTTTGGTGAAAAGCTCTGGGACACTGCTGCCTTGTGTTATTCTGTCTGTAACTGCAGAGAGGAGTTTGTCTTCATCTTTTGCATCCTCTGTGAATATGATGGTTCTGCTGGTTGATGGTTTAGGCACATGCAAGACCATGGTGGGCATCTGTTCAGTTTGGTCCGGGTTAGCTTGGTTGGTGCTGGGGGTAATAATCACCACCTGCTGCTCTGTAACACTGTGATATACAATAGAAGGGATAGGAGTGGACACTAATCCATCTTGCTTGTGGTCAGTACTTGAGCTCAGTGTGGAGAAATCTTTAGCAAGATCACTAACTAAACTTCCAAATGTACTGGATGAAGTGTTTCCATCGTAAACATGTGTTTCAGTGTCAGTGACATCATATTTCTCTGCACCTAAATCAAGAGGTTTTGTTGTGACCAGGTGCTCCGCATCTGGAATAACCTCACCCTCTTGTAAAGAAACTAGTTCATGAGAGGCTGGCGTCATGGACACAAATGTTTCAGTTTCACCTGTTGCTTCTCTAAATGTCACACTTTCCATCACTGATGGCTTCGAAGTGACCGCCTCGGTTTTGTGGTGAGTGGAACTCTTTCCCTCGGTCAGGGCTGGACTTGGTGCAGGGTCTTCAGTTGCAGGTATGGAGACATTGACTGGCTGGACAGATGTGCCATCATCTATTGTTTTGTTTGGTTTTTCAGTGTTGTCGAAAGAAGTAGTTGCAGTGACAGCAAGTTGCAGAACACCAGGTAACGAACTTTGGTCTACCTTTGGCAGTGTTTTTTGGGCTTTTTCTGTATCGAGCAATAGGAGAGTCAGTAGCAGATCCTTCAGAGTCGTCTGTCAGGTCTCCACTGCCCTGCTCAGTGAGGAAGAAGTCAGTGCTGCTGAAATGTGTGGTTTGCGTAGGTAACTGTGCAACTGACCCAGATGAGGATGTAACACTAAACATGTCAGGTGTTCTCCTTATATCTGTCTCCGTTTTATCTGTGGCCGCAGTATACTGACCCACAGGCTTTCCGATAGACACAGGGTATATGTCTGTACCAGATCCCTCCTGATCGCCATCACCGCTCGAATAACCTGAACTCTCCATGTCTTTATACGTAGTCTTTTCTTTTGAGGGCAACTTTGTGACACTGGTGGGCGTCAGTGATGTTGTTTGTCTAGAAAGGGTTGATCAGTCATTGCAGGACTTTCCAGGGGATTTTCATCTCTGGATGGGTGTTCTACCTTCACGAAATCTCCTTGTCCCATTTTAGACCTTGATGGAACACTTTCATTAAGAGTGGTAGAAATTTGTGCAGAATTTGTAAAGTTGACTGGGGGCAAAGTTTGGGTTGATGTCTCAACCTGATGGAGTAAGCTAACCTCACCGCTTTTACTTGTTGCTGTAGAAAACGGATATTGGTGTTGCACACCAGCAGAGACAATCGGTTGTGCTGCTGTTGGTTTCTCAGTGCTGAACAGAGGAGAAGCTGCAGTTGCCTGTGATCTGAAAGCTCCAGTAGGAGGTGAAGACACTGTCATTCTCTCCAAGCTGGTGGTCACTGAAGATATTGTTGTAGTTGTAAGAATTTCTTTTGAAATAATTGGTGTCTCAGTCTTTGCATCAACAACCATCCCCTCTTTAAACACTGTTGGAGGTGTGTCTGTGAATAACTTAGAAGAATCCACAGTGGCAACAACATCAGCTGAACCATCGTCTTCATCAGGAAACAACATCTTTGCATCCTCTTCATTGACTGCGCTAACTGAACCGTCTACAGTTTCAGCCTGCTTTGTCATTTGTTGCGCTGGGGTAAAAGTATTTTTCTCAATATTGTACAAAGATGAAGACAGGACAAGTGTAGAGTCTGACTCTGTTGTTTCAAGTGATCCATTTGTAACTGTTGGTTGTTCTGTACTAAACAATGAAAAGGTGGTCGCAGATGTATAACCAGACACATTAGTGGCAGAGTCAGTGACCTGAGCAGTCAACTCATTCGCTACAGTAATAGGAATGGACTGCCCTGTAGGTAGAGAGACAGTAGATAATATGAAAAAATCTTGTTCAGTTGTGCTGTCTCCAGAACTCTCTTCGTCCATATTGAACTTTAGTGACTCAATTTCCAATTTCATGGTTGATTCAGTGGATGAATGTGATGAGGTCACCGATGCAGTTTTCTTGGTACCATGACTGGATGACGGTGTTGGAGCTTCAGTGCTGTACAGAGATGATTTAATTGTGACAGAAGACTGCTGAGACAGCTTTTTTTGAGACTGATAGTCAGAGTCCATCACAGTGGAAGTTTCTTCTATGAACCCATCAGGAAGGTTTATTATTCCGTCCGTCTCCCTTGTGATGGTGACCTCTTGTTTGATTAGTGGCAGCGCTGTCGTTTTTTTTGTACTAAACTCTGAGAATGCTTTTGATTCCGTAGAATATTTGAATAATGTTTCAGTAGGTTCTGCTCCTGAGCTCTCTTCTTCTTCTGTTGTTGGTAATTTGGGACTTCCTTTACCTTTTGCTATTTCTGTTTGCCTGACAACTGATATTGATGATGGTTCCTCTGTACTGTATAATAATGACACTGAGGTAAAACTGTGATGGACTGGGGATTTTTCTGTTGTCATAGCAATGTCTGGCAGTGCTGTTGGTTTCTCTGTACTCAACAATGAAAATCCTGGTGATGCTGTAAAGTATTTCAGGGTGATCTCAGCACTTTCTTCCCCTGAAGTCTCTTCATCATCTGTTTGGAACATTGTTCTCGTCTCTGTTGTTCCTTTCTCTGTCTCACTCATGGTTAGAATTTCTCTGTCAGTTTTTGGTGATGATGACGATGGTGGTTCTTTAACACTGAAGAGTGATGATGCTGAAGTACCTGCAGGTTCTGAAGTTAATGATGTTTCTTCACTAATATGTGATCCAACATCAAGAGTCTCTGCGGTTCCAGCTGACATCAGGTGTGTTTTATCAGTGATGTCATCTAAAGGAGCGGCTGTCTCAGAAGAAGACTGACTCAACAAATCTTGGATTTCATCACCTGAACCATCTTCAGATGTAAATACTTTGAGTGTTTTATCAGTCTCGGGAGAAACTGAGGACTTCTCTGTTGAACTGGTGTCATCTTTAATAATTGGCAGTGCTGTTGGTTTCTCTGTGCTAAACAGTGATGATGCTGTTGATGCTGCAGAATATTTGAATGATGTATCAGAGGGTTCTGCTCCTGAGCTCTCTTCTTCTTCCGTTGATATTTCTGAACTTTCTTTGGTTGTTGTTTGTTTCTCCGTCCCACTTGTTATGTCATGTTTATCATCTGATATTGGCTGTGGTCCCTCTGTACTGTACAACGTTGTCGCAGCATTTTCTTCATCAATAACTGGCCGTGCTGTTGGTTTTTCTGTGCTAAACAATGACGATGCTGTTGATGCTGGAGAATATTTGATTGTTAATGGTTTCTCTGAAAGTGGAAGTTTTATGTCATTCATATCAGGAAATTCTGTGGTTCCAGCTGACATCAGGTGTGTTTTATCAGTGATGTCATCTAAAGGAGCAGCTGTCCCAGAAGATGACTGAGTCAACAAATCTTGGATTTCATCACCTGAGCCATCTTCAGATGTAAATACTTTGAGTGTTTTATCAGTCTCAGGAGAAACTGAGGACTTCTCTGTTGTACTTGTGTCATCTTTAATAATTGGCAGTGCTGTTGGTTTCTCCGTGCTAAACAGTGATGATGCTGTTGATGCTGCAGAATATTTGAATGATGTATCAGTGGGTTCTGCTCCTGAGCTCTCTTCTTCTTCTGTTGATATTTCTGAACTTTCTTTGGTTGTTGTTTGTTTCTCTGTCCCACTTGTTATTTCATGTTTATCATCTGATATTGGCTGTGGTCCCTCTGTACTGTACAACGTTGTCGCAGCATTTTCTTCATCAATAACTGGCCGTGCTGTTGGTTTCTCTGTGCTAAACAATGACGATGCTGTTGATGCTGGAGAATATTTGATTGTTAATGGTTTCTCTGAAAGTGGAAGTGTTATGTCATTCATATCAGGAAATTCTGTGGTTCCAGCTGACATCAGGTGTGTTTTATCAGTGATGTCATCTAAAGGAGCAGCTGTCCGAGAAGATGACTGAGTCAACCATTCTTGGATTTCATCACCTGAACCATCTTCAGATGTAAATACTTTGAGTGTTTTATCAGTCTCAGGAGAAACTGAGGACTTCTCTGTTGTACTTGTGTCATCTTTAATAATTGGCAGTGCTGTTGGTTTCTCTGTGCTAAACAGTGACGATGCTGTTGATGCTGCAGAATATTTGAATGATGTATCAGTGGGTTCTGCTCCTGAGCTCTCTTCTTCTTCCGTTGATATTTCTGAACTTTCTTTGGTTGTTGTTTGTTTCTCCGTCCCACTTGTTATTTCATGTTTATCATCTGATATTGGCTGTGGTCCCTCTGTACTGTACAACGTTGTCGCAGCATTTTCTTCATCAATAACTGGCCGTGCTGTTGGTTTTTCTGTGCTAAACAATGGACGATGCTGTTGATGCTGGAGAATATTTGATTGTTAACGGTTGCTGTGAAAGTGGAAACTTTATGTCATTCATATCAGGAAATTCTGTGGTTCCAGCTGACATCAGGTGTGTTTTATCAGTGATGTCATCTAAAGGAGCGGCTGTCCCAGAAGATGACTGAGTCAACAAATCTTGGATTTCATCACCTGAGCCATCTTCAGATGTAAATACTTTGAGTGTCTTATCAGTCTCAGGAGAAACTGAGGACTTCTCTGTTGAACTGGTGTCATCTTTAATAACTGGCCGTGCTGTTGGTTTCTCTGTGCTAAACAGTGATGATGCTGTTGATGCTGCAGAATATTTAAATAATGTTTCAGTAGGTTCTGCTCCTGAGCTCACTTCTTCTTCTGTGGTTGGTAATTTGAAACTTTCTTTGGCTGCAGCTGTTTCTTTCTCAGTTCTGCTTGTGGATTCCTGTCTGTCCATTGATGCTGATGATGGTTCCTCTGTACTGTACAACAATGATGTCGAAATAAAACGGTGATGGTCTGGGAATTTGGCTGTTGTCAGAGATTTGTCTTCATTGATATCTGGCAGCACTGTTGGTTCTTCTGTACTAATCAGTGGGGATGCTGTTGAATATTTCAGGGTGATCTCAGTTGGTTCTTCTCCTGAACTTTCTTCATCATCTGTTGGGAACATTGTTCTTGTCTCTGCTGTTGCTGTTTCTTTCTCTGTCTCCCTCATAGTTCCAATTTTCCTGTCAGTGATTACTGATGATGATGATGATGATGATGATGATGATGATGATGATGATGATGGTGATGGTGGTTCTTCAACATTCAACAGTGATGATGCTGAAGTACCTGCAGGCTTTGATGAAGCACTTGTTTCTTTTTCATACGACAATTTCACTGATGGAGGATTAGTGGATGAGGAGGAGGAGAAAGAGGAGACCGTTGCTTCCAAAACAAAAGCCTCTTCACTCAGATCAACACTGCTGTCATGGAAACGTTCAGTATATCTGGAGCCCGACATTGATGATGTTTGTGGGCTCATAGTTGACCTACTAAAAGAAGGAAGAGACTCAACCATCGGTGACTCGCTGCTGATAACATCATCCACAAAGTCTGAAATAGTTGGTGATGTTTGAGCATCCAAATTTGGAGAAAGTTCCACCGAGCTTGAAATTGTCTCTGCTGAGACTGGAAAAACTGACGGCTGAGTTTCTGTAATATTAGCTGACACCGGGAGTGTTTTTTCAGTGGCATCATCAAAAGGAGCAGCTGTCACAGAAGAAGACTGAGTCAACAAATCTTGGATTTCATCACCCGAACCTGAACCATCTTCAGATGTAAAGACTTGCAGTGTCTTATCCGTTTCAGAAGGAACTGATGACTTCTTTGTCGAAGTTATATCATCTTTGAATAATGTCAGTGCTGTTGGTTTCTCTGTACTAAAAAATGAAGATACTGTTGGGTGTTGTAGTGACCATCTGGGATTTCTCTGTACCGTTTCTGTCATCCTTGAAGGTTACCGACAAATTTGTCTGGGATGTTACTGACACATTAACAGCCTGAATGGTGGGTTGTACTTGTTGATTGTCCAGTGATTTCACTGTTTCATCCTCAGTGATGAATTGTGACGTATCACTACTTTCATAGGTTTTGGTTGTTTGGGGTCCCATGAGTGACAGGGGCTAATGGTACCTGTGATGTAAACATTGCTATTGTTTGTGCAATAACCATTTCTTCACTGGCTTTAGCAGTGTTTTCTAGAGGGCCATCTTTTCCTATCGCACCGGTGCTCTTTCTGTATGGCTAATGCCAGGTAGGTCTTTTTCAGCAGCTGGCATTTCTGTCAACTTTAAAGTTGCACTTGCATCAGTGGCATGAGATGTTGCCACTTGTGGAGACTCAGATTCTGGGGGCAGAATGGTTGATAAAATCAACGAATCGCCAGTAAAGTTAACACTAATGTCTCCTGATCCTTCAAAATAAGTGGTCACAAATGACAGTGATGACAATCCAGTTATCTCTGTTGATCCACTGAGAGAAGGTAGGGATTCCACAATGTTAGGATTAGTGCTCATAGAATCCATAGAATCAGTGACAGTAGAAAGTGGAACGTTGTCTAAACTTTGAAAACTGGGCACTGAGCTTGTTTTGACATCTAATGTTTGATCTTTTGGAGATGGCACTTTTGTGTTATCCTGAACAACATTTGAGGTTGTAATGGGTGACGTTACTTTTGGCGCATCAGTGCTGGAGACAGAAGGTTTGACAGTCTGAGAATCCATGTCTTCTGCGAAAGTAGTGGTACTTTCTCCAGACCTCATTGACTCTGTGGTCAACAAAATTGCTGTAGTCTGGTGTTCCTCTTCAGTTTCTGACAACGCCATTCTTGTCTCAGTGCTAGAAGGAAGGATAACAGCAGAGAAATTATAAGGCTGGTCTTCTGAGTCACGGTCCTTAACAGATGTTGTCTCATCTGTTAGTGGAGACACTGAAGGCTGTTCTGTCTGAAAAGCAGCAGCACCGTCTTCGGTAAATACTGATTTGGTGAAGGATGGGGTCACAGTTGGGTCTGTAACTTCCACATTTGCTGGGCTCTTTTCTGCTGCTGAAGAGGACAGTGTGAGATCAGGGATAGTACTAGATGATGATGTTTCTTTGGATTGTTTTGACATCGTTTCCCTGCTTGCAGAAAGTACTGAGGAGGATGTTGTGGTCAAACTGATATTATAAGAAAGATCTTCTGTAATGTGACCAGGGGATATTGTTTGACCTTCAAAATGAAACTCATTTGTGGGCTTTAAAACTGAGCTTGTAATATTTACAGATCTCTCCACAGATGTCTCATCAGTCGCAGCCTTCTCTGTCAAATCCACAGGTGTTTGCGTCACTGGTAAATCGCCTTCTGTTTGGATGTGACCAAAATAATCAGTAAATGTCTCCAGTGTGGTCTTAATCATTCCAATTGTTCCATGCAAAGAAGAAAAAACAGGAGTTGCTGTATGATCTTGTTCCAACCCTTTGAATGTTTCTGTTTTTGTTGTTTGCACTGTTCTGCCCTCCACCACCAGATCAGTTTCCTGTGAACTTGATGACAAACTTGCAGTTTCTGCAGAAGTGGCTAGTAACTGGCTGGATGTAAACATGTTTGTGGTTTGAAGGCTTGAACCATCCTCCTCTGTTAAAAATCCAGAATCCATCCTGACTTTTTCTGTGGGTATGATGGAGGACGTTTGGCTGTCTGTATTCCCTCCCTGGTATGTTATTTTACCCAATGAGGCAGAAGCACTGCTGCCAATCTCCAAAGCTAAAGTTGCGTCAGTCTTGTGTGTCTGTGCAGGAGGAGCTGGACTTGTAAATATCGGCTTAGCTCCTGCGCTGTAGTTCCCTCCCTCTGCATCTTGAGTGGAGCTCTGTGAGTCACTAGATGTTGATGTAATCATTTTCCCATCATCACCACTGTCAGATGGGGTGGATACATGAATGTCTAATGTGGTCTGAGCACTGTGTTCAGCAGCTGCAGTAACAGATGTGTTCTCTGTGCCTTCAGTTTTATCACTGTGATGATCAGCTTCTCCCGTCTGAATTGCTTCTGAGTAACTTTTCACAGACGACAAAGTAAACTGTGACTCGCCTACAACTTGTTCTTGGACAGACGTAGTGGTGAAAATGGCGGGTTCTTCTGACCCTGTTCCGGACTCTGCAGCTGCTTGAGTGACAGTTTTGTCCTTGACATCAATCTCTATTACGGTTGCATCTGAACCAGGTTCGGGTTGTGGTGTTGTTTTAGATAGACCATCATCTGTGGTAAATGTTACATTTGTGGTCACTGCATTGGCGTCAGGACGCTTGTGAGGAGGAGATTCAACTCTTTTTGGGATTGCCTCAGGCTCATTGTATTTAACATGCAGAATCACTCTAGAAGTTTCCATTACTGTGGCTGTTGTAGGATCGACAGGGAGGGTAGATGAACTAAAATCAATATCACCTTTTTCACCCAGCATAGTCACATTTGTCACAGTCTGGGTACCCTTGGCCTCCCTTTCTTCTGGACTGTGTGGCTCCAGTGTGATCTCATGTTTGTCATTTTCAAAGCCAACAGTTGGAATGACGGTTACAGTGGCTTTGGAGAAAAGGTCTGGCTTTTTGCTCGGCAAGGTGGACTCACCATCAGGTAGGGAGGGGGCAGGATGTTCAGACACAGCTGGAATTATGGTATCCTGGGAATCTGGTGGCTGTACAGTCTGAACAGCTGAAAAAAATAACAGTTCAATTGTAAATAAGATAAAACCATAAACGGAGATTATAAAAGATAATCTGTTGTGGTATGATGATAATTAGTAATGATCATACTGACATATACAGTAATTATTATTGACTATACTGAAATGTTGTGCCATTTTTGGGAGAAACCCCTATGCCATCATCACTGCTTCCTTTAGAAAGTGTTCAAGGAAACATCTTTGCTGTATCTACTGTCCCTATTCAACCAATTAAGATTGTAATAGTTTGGATTATTTCAGTAAAAAAATAATTGGGCATTAGGCATTGGGGTCTATTATAGGCCCTCAATAAAATAAGCATGAGCACATATCTCCAAGAAACTACATTCTTTGTATTTAAAACAAAATCATCTGATTATGAGATTACTCATTTCACTGTCTTGTGCCAACAAAAACAGTCTAGATTTGTTTTTGTGTATTTTATCTGTCTTTGTTTTGGGCTTCTTTTAATATTATTGAAAAAAATAATAATAACGTGTCCAGGGTAAGTAGGTAGGAAGAAGAATAGAGCCGTGTTTAATCCTAAAATGAAAAATTGGGTCCTGTTGGACTGTATTTCTCTCACTCTCTCACTCTCTGCTCCTTTCCCCTCGTTGTTTCCCACAAATGGTGACTGAGAAAGATTATTGGTTACGAACAAGAACACCTGCAGCAACTCAGCTCTGCAGAATGACACCTGTGTAAAACACAGACCAGGCCTGGGAACCGAAGCATCCACGCAACAAACCAAAGCACAGCTGGACCTCCAGAGACAGCGTTAAACACAAACACCCAAAATAAATACTCAAAAAATGGAAAATTTTACAATCACCATCACTGCTATATATTGTACAGTAATATTGGCCGTAAAATTCAGGTACATCTTAAAAAAATGATTTTGTGTGTTAAACTGTGACCTCTGCAGTGTTCAGCTCCCAGTTGTATTGCTTCATATAAACGTTTCATAAACAGTCCATTAAACAGTTTTTAAAATAATCTGAAACACGTGGACAAAATTAACCATCCTAACTTTTGGTTGTGCAACTGCTGAGCAGCCTGAGCACACACTTCTCCCTGTGCCACAGTGTTTTCCAACAGCCTTTCCCACATGTGCAGGACGAGCAGTAAGAAAAAGAAAACCTGGAGCATCTCAGCTGAGCCACATCACATGACGAAGAGGTAACAGTCACTGGAAACATTCAGTTTGGTTAAACACCTTCCAGCTGTGCTCAGAGAGAGACTTTACATTTAGGGATGACTTCATTTAAGTGCCCAATCTACCCAGAAAAGAGGCATCTGCCAGCTGTTATAACCAGCATGACTAAGTACTGAGCTCCTTCATGCAACCAAACTGAATGTGCAGCACATATAAGATTGGTAGCAAAATTCATATGAATCAGATCTTACAAAGTCAAACCAAACTCCATGCTTCTGTCTTACCTGAATGCTGTAGGTGCGCTGCAATGGTCAGTTGACTGGACTGTTCAGTTCTGTCCGTGTGTGTTGGTGCTGCGGTTGGCGACCTGGTGGTGTGACTTGTGATGGTATAGGATGTGAAGAACTCTGGGTCGATCTCCGTTCTCACATCAGTCTCCATCAGGGTGGAACCGCTGTGCTCTGTTAACTGAGCAGTGGACTCATCAAAGACCTGAACCCCTGTTGACAATGTGTCATCGTCAGTCAGTTCTTCACTATCAGGCAGGATGGCTGCAACAGCTGCTGTCTGCATGTTCTGCGCGTGCCCTGGGGTTTGCGTCGTGGTGCTAATCAGTTCTGGTGGTTGTGTAGGCTGAGTGGACGTGGTTTCAGGAGGAGTGTCTGTTGTCATATCGATATTAATACTGTCGGTTGTGCTGATGAAGTCCTGTTCCGGTGGCTGAGTCGGCGAAAGGGCCCCAACACCATAATGGATCTCATCAACACCAATATCATACACACTTGTGGACATTGATTCTGAGGAGCTGAACACTTCCTCTGCATTCGCTTCAGTTGTTTCCGTTGGATTGTCAGTGAGGTCAGAGGACGTTGCCGTGGTGATCCCAGGAATTAGAATGGTTTCCTCAGTCTTCCCCTCAGCAAACAGTGGCTCTGTGATGAGCAAGGGGTCTAGCATGGGAACGTCCGGCTGGATTGTGTTGATCTTGATGACTGATAGGTCATCTTGCTCCTCGGTGGGCCCTGGCTCTGTGACGGCAGCACTTGCACCCGCTCTTTGGGGATCTGGGAATGTGTCACCATGCTGAGGAATAGACACCACACTGGTCAGATTTTTACTCGCAAAGCTATCAGTGTCTAAATCTGGAAGGTCATCGCGGTCCTCTTTGATGGTTGGTGCAACTGTTGTGATCAAATCCTCCTTTTGTCCTGCTTGAGTTGGGCGTGGTGGAGCCATGCTGGCAGAAAACATAAATGGGGAATCTGTAGGATCCAAAGGTTCTGAAGATTTGATGTCTTTTGCTGAAGTACTGAATGCCGACAGCACATTACTGTGGACTATAGGTTTTATGCTGGAGGAGCTGATGGCGGCAGTAAAGACTTCAACTACAGAAAGATCCACAATGGATGTCTGTTTGATCACCATTTTCCCTCCTGGAAAAAAAACCAAGATTAACACAAATTAGAATTTCTCTTTATTTACTGTAAGAAGGACTAGCTCAGAATATTGTGGAGACTTGGCACCAAACCTTAAAAATTTTCACTTTATCAGCTGATTTGATTTTAAAATCATTTTCAGAGTAGGTAGTAAACACAGCATCTAATACAATTTCCAGTAAGATGGAATCACACAGGGGCAAAATTGCCTGAAATAATTTTATCATAGTGAATTTACAGTATGTCTCAAAGCTAATAAGGTCACTTGCAAATGTTTTGTTTTCCATATAACAGTAAGGTGTTCCTACACCCAAGGTCGAGGAAGGTTTACCCCAAACATTCTGAAACACAGAAAAACACCAGGAAACTGAAATTGTAGAAACTTGAAGATATCTTTAGTGTTTAACGCTGGTAAAAGCTGCCCGGCTTTCTTTATCTTCTTTTCAGTCTGTTCAGAAATTCTGGTCTTGTGTGCACGCTCTGTCCTTCCATTTCATCAGAAGTAGCATTAGATCTGTGGAAACCTTTCTTCACTGGCACAGACTATATAAAGCCAGCTGTTGACCATTAAGTCCTCAACTTCTTTGTACATGAAACGATCTCTGATGTGAGGCACATTTTTCCTCCACCAAGAAGAGTCCTGTCCCGTCAGAGCACTTCTGCTCTGACAACAGGCCATTAACTCAACCATGACCAACACAGAACTCTGCCTTTACATATGGGCTTATGTTGACTTTTGCTATATCCAGACACAAATCAGGGATTTTTTTTCCTCCTCATCTGCAGACGTAGATTCACATTTTTCACTTTTGTGACATTTCCTTTGTGTGAGAAAACAGGAAATAATGGAGCAAGCTCCACTAAACAAGGGCCCTTGAAAGGCACTTAACCAGGGAGTGTAAATCCAACAGGGGTGAAAGAGCTGACATGGAATAAGAAGACCAGGAGGCGAGGGTGGCCTTTTTTCCTGCCCTCTGAACTCTCACGAGGACTTATCAGCGCGAGAGTTAGCTTTGCTCACGGGCATTAAATGCCTCGGCAGGGTCCAGCTTATCTGTCTAACCTCACATTTGTAAAGATGGAAAGGCCAGGTCAAAGGTCGCCGAGGATGACTGAATTTAGCCGTCCAGCGGTAGCTTTGTCCATTATCCAAACGTCTGCTCTGATAAGTACAAGTGAGAATGACAGGGGGCAAAAAGCCTGACACCGGAAATAAGATGAGAACAGCGAAAAGGAGGAAGATAGTGAGATTGAAAAGGCTGACAGGTGCGGTATTAGTCACTTTTTCTGCTGGACTCAGTTTTGCCCCAGGGATGTTGATTAGTTAAGAACACTAGTGTTTTGAGAGGCTAAGGTCTGCTAAACCCCAGTGAACCGTAAAGTGTCACCTTTGCAAGGATATATGGTTACATTCTAAAACCGTAACCTTGGTTTGCAACATCCTCCTACTCATAAGTTATACCCTACCATAAATGTCTGAAAGAATAAACAGTTTGCAGCTGATTAATACTGACATTTCCAACAGCTCCATTACTCAGGTTACTAATTGTACTCTGTTATGACAGAAGCAAGCATTAATGCTGCAACCCCTCAATGGGCTTTTATTATTATATCAAAAATGATGATGCAATATTAAAGAGCATTTGGGGACGTGAACTGTTTTAGTTTGTTTCAGAAGTGAAGCTGTGAGAACTTCATTAGTCCAGCTGGAAGTAATAAAGATAAAAATGCTTACACACGTGATTGTGTCATGCAAACAATTGATCATTAATCTCACTATTAGGATAAGAATTGACGTGTCTATTGTTTTTAAAGAAAACAATTTACCACCATGATTTACCACTTAGGTCATTTGAACAGAATTCTCTCATAGTTTTGAGTGCAGGTGGGTTTAAGCCATGATATGTTAGAAATACAGCCAAAAACAATCTCTTCTGCAGACTTACCTCTAAAGCAATAAGCTCCCAGCATTGTGGCAGGTTCTGGAAAGCCAGTTTGGTTTTTGTACCGGTACATGGTCCTGACTCCAAGCAGACCTCCCCCGCATTGTATCCTGGGGACCGCGACGGGGTGCCGAGCACTACCATCGGAAAGCCAGCCATAGTCACACCTGTCTAAGCCAAGTCGCCAGGCAGCGTGGAGCTGCCCAGGATTTGCTAACACAGCATTTTCCTTCTGACACTCCTTTCTAGCTTCTTCAAAAGACATCTTGTTTTTGGCAGGTGAATAGTACACTTTACCTAAAATATACAAAAAAAAAGTCTTAACAGAAGCATTAACAGAAACAAATTATGACAACAATTAGGCCATTAGCTGTTACCCAACTTATAGCAGGAATAAGGACTGTTACCCATTACATTTGCATACATTTGAAATTAGAATATCTAAATATCTTGCAATCTAAGATTTCAACAGTTTGGAGCAATTGCCCCCAAACTGCTGACAACAGTTACAGCTGTGCAGGGCTCAGACCCAAAACTCCCACTTTTTTATTTAAAACAAGAGCAGCTCTTTCACAGAAGTGGGATAGTAATGCTGACAATGTAGTCTGAGCTGAATGTGTCTGTCTGTCCCAGCGTTCTTGTAGGATCCAACCTCGAGACAGGCCCATCTAGTCTGACAGCTGAGATTTGTCTTAGCCTAAGGTGATATTTTTAAAAAACTTCACAGAACTATTAAATACACAGCGCTACAAGCAATAATCGTCATTTTTGTGAGTCTATTTGACACGGAGGATTGGAAAAGCATCATTTTGCAGCTGCCTTACCCTCAAGTTTGTCAATGTAGCAATATACATCATAGGTGTCTGTGAGTTTCCTTTTCCCATATGTCCTAATGCCAGGTTTGTTTTGGAGGTTGCCATAGCAGCCATTTCTTGGCTTTGTGATTGGGTATCTGTAAAATGAACCAAATAAAGAGACATTGTAAATCATTTGTGCATCCATTTCTATAAAGAAGAATTGCGCTCTTCAGCATTAAAATGCATCTGACCCAACTATTTGCTCGGCAAGCCAGCCAGCATCACACTGATCAAATCCATCCTCGTAGGCCGATTTCAGTTGGTCAAAGGTAGCAATGGTTGCTCCGATATCTTGACATGTTTGGACCGCCTCCTGGTAGTTCAAATTGTACCTGCTTGTGTTTGTCCGGTAGTGAAACACCACACCTGTTGACAGATGGTTAAAAACAACTTATTGATCGGATCAAGTAGTAAAATAATTGGAACCACAGATTCTTTTAATAATGCTGCAAGAAATTCCTTTGGTTTCAGGAAGAGAAAAAACAACCGCTGTCGAAGTTCTACGACTCTGTTTGTTCTGCTCATGACAAGCGGAGAACCAGCTGTATTTTGGCCTGATTTTGCTACGGACACCCAGAATCTGTGTTACATCTGAAATGAGCCCAACTGAACACTGTGGTTACTCTGTGTAACTACTAGGTAGCTGCTGCTACCAAATTTAGCAGAAAGGCGCCTTAAACTACATGTCAGTCACACACTCAGTCCCGTATCTTTGAGCTGTCTCTTACCGTTGACATCGAGGTCAATTGTATCCTGGGTGTCCTCAATACCGTACATCACCTCGCAGCGATAAGTTCCTGTGTCGCTGGCACGCAGTTTGACCATTGTCAGTGTTGCATCGCCGACATTTTCAGGGTGGCTTGGCACAGACACACGGTTCCTGTAGCTGGGGCCTATTTTGATGACTCCGTTTTGTGCCACCAGTACAGTGGTTTCCACATGTCTTTCTACTTTGGACCATTTGATCCGCAGCTGATCTCTGGGGTAGATGGTTCCATTGGGACTGATGACTGGTGCTGAAGTTGGAATTGCAGAGAAGAAGCAGGGCAGATTCACCTTCCCCGAGAGGGAACCAGTGACAGGCCTAATTATTGACAATGAGTTGGAGTCTGTGTGGAAAAGTAAAAAAAAAAGTAAAGTTACGTGTAAATGAAATTTTAGTTCACCCTAATTTATGCTCATTCCGAATTTTCTGTTTATTTTTGCTCTAATTTGTTACTCCATATTTTTTTTTCCTTCTTACAAATACACATCTGGTGAGTTTACACTTGTTTCAACTGACACAGGTAAACACCATAAACGGGCAAACCCATTTACATCGTCAGGGTGTATCGACTGCTGCGAACGGGCTGGGAAAAACAAAAATTGCATCATGACTCGGAAATAGTTCTTGGAAAGTCAAACCTCATTCTTGGGTGTGGAAACACGTTTATTACTGACTGCAGTATAGCTGCAGCATGTCTGCGTGAAGATATCAGCGTGACAGGATTATGGGATCTTCACAGTATGTTAGCGCTTATGTTTGAGTGTGACTCCCTGATGGAACGTAAGAAAGCAAAGTACTTGGAGTGTGTGTGTGTGTGTGTGTGTGTGTGTGTGAAAGAGAGAGAGAGAGAGATAGAGAGAGACTTTCACTTTTACATCAATATTTTTTTCAGAAATAGCTCTTTAATCGTGAGTTTGCTGTATAACCCTAACAACTGATGCACCATATGATGTCTGCCTCTGTCATTAAAAAAACACACACACACCAGAATTTGGTGATATGATAAAGAGATTAGGTGCACTGGCACTGTAGAAGGGATGCAGATGCAACCATCTTCAGTGCTGACTGTGTGTTTTTGTCTCAGACAGGAGGTCAGAATGAAATGAATTGAAACAGGTTGAATCACACTTCACAAGAAAAACATCGAGAGATTTTTTTCAAGGTGTGCGTGTTTGTGTGGGGGTGGGGGCATTTACAAAGAATAACGTGGGGAATGCTGTGGAAACAGTGATGAGACACCCCTGAGGCATGCTTCTGTTTCAGCAGAGGGCCTTATTAGGATTGGGGGGTGCAACCAGCTGTTATTTCCAGACTGGGAATCCAGTCTAATTGAAAGGTGTCCTTCCACATCCAGGATAGACACACAAAGTCAAAGGACCATGTTGGGCACTGTGCACGTTGTTAGACAGAGGAAGGCTGATGATGACAAAGAAAAAGGGGAGTGATGGGAAGAGGCAGGGATGGAGGAGGAGGAGTGACGGAGAGAAAGAGGCAGAAGGAATGCCAGTAGTCTTTCGAACCTTACCTGTGGCAGTGGCGACTTCACAGAGGCAATATAACCACAGGATGTGCTTTATGTTTGGTACCATCTATGGCAGCAAAAAGAAGTATGTTTGAAAGAACTCGTAAAAATAATGACATTTTCATTTGGTACGCTACTCTTTTAAATGCAGTCTTATTTCTGGGATCCCACCTATTTTTTATTTATTTTTCTAATAAGAGCTACATTTAGGTTTCAATAAATTGTGTGGGTGGTGGGGTTAAGATGTGAAGCTTTCTGACTTCCTTGAACTCCAGATTTTCTCAGGGACAGGAGCAGAGAGCCCACCGCCCTCATTTCCATACTGCTGTGTAAACACAAGCTCTGGGTGGCAGCGGGGGGAGGCTGCAAACGCTCCCCCAACAAAAACTGCCTCGCACATTATTGGACAGCTGGCGATGGCCAACAATCTCAATCAAACAATGACAATATTGCACAATAAATCTTTCCAGAGCCGAGACGCACCCTGAAGGAAGTTGAAATTAAATTGGGGAAACATTTTAAAGAGGTTTAACGTGATGTGTGTTAGGTCCATCTGTCTGATGAGTTAGGTCTAACGGGCTCCAACAGGATGCTGCCCGCAACCCGTTCCACCGTTGTCATAGCTGCTGTCATAATGTGAGCTGTTGACTTTGATTTTATTTTCATCACAATAACAGCTGTTTCTTATACATGCTGGTCAGAAATCATGACGCACTCGACCTGGTAATCCTTCAATAATGCGATTCTCATTAACGGTTGTGCAGCGGCGAACCTGCAGATGTGTTCATGGCTCACTCAGGAACACATGGGTTAACTGAGGACAGCGCTGCATCACTAAACCCTTCAGATTTGTTTCATTTACATGAAAGAATACGTTTGAACCTCAGGATAAAATAGCATGAACCATCAATAAATAAATCATTCTTTTAGTAGCGTCTTTTAGTTTAGTTTAGTTTAACTTAGAATAATTTCCAGACGAATTGTGACGCGAAACACTTAAACTCTCGGGCTTAACACTTAAGTTACACATCAGTAATACTTACGTTTAAGTTTGTTTTAGTCCATAAAATGCACAAATGTTGGTATACTTCCTTAAATCCCCCTAGTCCCAGCGCGCAACAGGCGCGCGTAAAAAGCGCCGAAAAGCGTGCGGTTCAGAGCAGCGCAGGATCACGTTTCCCAATTGTCTCTCCTTTGTGATGCTACGGAGACGCCGGGTTCTGGCTGATCCCGGGTCTGGACAGAGCCACACTGCTCGTGGGCTGCTGACAAATAGCAAGTTCAATTTTGCTGAACGCACACGGTTATTTCGTCCTTTTGAGAGGAGGGGCAGAGCGTCCATCCAAAAAAAGTGAATGAGACACCTTAGGTAGGAGGGGATGAAGTGGATGGGGTGGAGAGGACCGAACGTGATGGCGTGCCTGAGGCGTTAGTGTCATCCAATCCGACTGTCCTGAGCTATCTCGGAATGTCAGTTTTAGTATAGAGTTACGCCAATCAATCAATCATTTAAACGCCATGAAAATGAATAAGAAGATCAGTATATAAAAAAAACCCACCCAAATCACCCGATTTTCTAAAACTACACTATTATATTCTGCAAATACTTTGCTAAAATGTAAACTGTAAGAAAATTTAATTGTGATAACGATGCTGGCATGCGGACAGCGCGGCGCCGTTCAAGTGTGCGCAATGGAAACGGGTGGCGCAGAGGCAGACACGTCTCGTTGAGTCACGTCCAGGCTGTTCCAAAACCAAAGTTCTGTCAGAACTGTGAAGGAGTTTCTCTCTCCCACCCCAGTGAGACTTCCAGACAGCCACGGATCCCTGCGCTCTCAGATGATGTGTTTCAGTTGTTAAATACGATAAAAATCTTCATCGTGATCTGAGGTGAATTTTAAATGTCATGCAGAAATTCGGACTTTGACTTCAGAAAAGCCAAGTTACTGAAGTGAAACACGTCACGCGTGAATGTTATATTCCACCAGTGGTCCAGAACTGTAGCTTTACCACATGGGGGTGTAACGACACAAAGGAACCAGCAGCAGAAATTTGTAGACAATCGTGTCTGACTTGATGAAGATGAGCCTGGTTGATAAATTACTGCAACAGGTTTGTGTTTAGAGGTCATGGTGTGCGGCCTTTTACCAACACTTAAACCAACTGAGTGGACGGGCAGAGGCGATGATCCTCCAACAGAGAAGGTTTCCCTTGTAGCCCAAGGCACTTGTCCAAAGCCCTCCTTCTGCCATACCCGTGTGCACTCTAATCATCCCAGCTTAGCACCACTTGGACCCTGCACCGCTTTCTCTGTAAAAGAAAGAGGGAGAAAACAAGGGAAGCTTTTAGGCATGTCAGATATTAAGATTCAAAGACAATATATGAAAAAAATGACAAACGTTTGCTTGACATTAGTGGTCTGTTGGAAATCTGATTACATGGAGGAAACAAGCAGCCACATATGAGACCCTGATGAAAACAGTTTGCAGTCTGCCATGGGAAACAGGCTTCAGCATCTGATGAAATAACCTGATAAAGACCTGAACCTGAGCTGCTTCTGGGCAGAACAACCTCAGCAAGGTTAACAAGTTGGTTTTAGTTACAGGAATCACTTCCTTTTTACTGCTGCACCTTCCTAACTGAGTTGTTGTTAAAAGTTAAAAGTTGTGAGTCATTTAATGCTGTGTAAAATGTCTGTACTGTACATGTACCAGTGGAAGTCATCTTGCCTTTCAGCACCCATAAATCAGTGAGTTAAAGAGACAATTGAAGTGTTTGATCCTGAGGATCTGCTGTGTGGGCCCCAAGACGACCCATATATCACATGGCCTATAAAGGTGCTCTACCTCTGGCCCCATGCCCTCTCAGGCACTGTAAAAGGACATCAAAATCCGTCAACCCAACGAGGTCTCCGTCAGATTCCGAAAACCCAAAGATGCAATTTTTAATCGATCACTTACAGATTACAGTATTTGCTCCGGGAGAGTTTTGGGCTATTGGTCTCAACGGCACTATTTCACAATAAAGTGCTAAGATGTTATTTTTAAAATAAAATGCTATGGTAACACATAAGCAGCTGCTGACCACACCCACTCATAACGACTACCGAACATCATAAAAAATAATTGGAAGGGGGCTAAAAGCTGCTCACAGCCATCGTGACAACAAGTGGCACAACCGTCTGGGGTTGTCAGTACCAGGTGTCAGTAAAGTTGCTGCAGGTGTCAATCAACAGGCAGAATTCAGGGGTGGTAATGACTGCCGTGCTGTCAAAGAGGTGGAAATCAATGCTGAACCACTAAGACCAAATGTGCTCAACCTAGCAGGTGACACATGTACAAACGTTCCGTCTTTGGGGATCAGTACAGGGTTCATCATCATTTGACTCCCCGGTTAAAGCCCCTGCAGTGGGATCAGGTTCAAGGGGCCCCACAGAATCTAACTTAATGAATCACATCCACAAACTTTGAGCAAACTTCTTTCATCTGACAGGTTGGCAAAGAAACAAAGGCAGAGTTAAAGGGTGTGAAAGACACAGAAAATGGTCTGGTAACTGTAGCGAAATCGCTCCGTATTCTCACATCTCATCTTTTGCCAACTGCCTTTAACATGTAGCACTGAGGTACCCTTTTTTCCTCTAATCCCATCTACTGTCTTCTGTAGTCATTACAACAGATATAAATGACAACTTAGCACCTCAGAATTTACATATATGTGGCCGTAACCTGGGTTTTACTGGGCCTAGAGGAATCACACCGCAGGGAAAAAAGATGGCTGAGAAAGCAATACAGCATAAAAAAGAGGTCATCAATCTGACTGGCTTCCAATAACTGGAAAAAGCCAAATGTTCCTTTTTTTTGCTACTGGCTGATCTGTGACTGCTAACTTCTGTTCAAATCCCCCCCAAAAAAGAAAAAAAAACATCAGCCAAAGGATTTTTAATGTGTATTTATTGCTCATATTGTCACATTTTTGCTTGAATCACAATATGTGGAGAGCAGAAGTGGAAGCGCACAAGCTTCGAAATATATGTGACAACATACTTGCAACCATATTTGTGGTTTTTATTGCTTGTGTGAATAAGCAGTTTCAGACATTACAGTATAAGGTGCGTGAGCAGTGAGTGCAGAGCTCAGTCCAGCACCAGACAAAGACAGCTCTGTCTCCTGGGAGCTCTGTGGCGGCGACGCAGGAAGACTCCTGTCATTTCTCTCGATGATGGGAATCCTACAGGTGCACAGTTTAAGTGAACGACGATGATAAGCAAGTATAAGAGTGTTTAATTTTAACCAGGCACAGCCGTCATCACCCTTTCACAAATGCCTTCAGCTGCACTGGCTTGTGTGCTGCTCAGCGGTGCCCTTGATAGCAAGCGGAATTTGATTCAAAAATGAAATTCAATGACAAAAGGGCCTGGAATGAATTCAACCAATGGTCAGAGTAAAGTTGGTGTGTTTAGTGGATGAGAAAACATCCCCTTTTAAATTTTAAACTGTCAGTGGTATGAATGAAAATAATTCCATTTTACTATTTTAGCTTGGAAACATGCAGATATGCAGACTCTGTAACACCACTGTAGTGCAGGTGTTCACCCACCTGCTGAGGTCTGAAGACGTTTCTGTTGTGATGAAATTTAACAGAACAATGTTAATAATGCATTTACCTCAACTCCCCAACGCACACACACAGTAGTTCACTTATCAATGATGAAATGTGCATCATTGCTCACATTTTCAGGTAAACCAAAAATTCTAATGCTTTGTTTGTACATAGACGTCACCTTCTCTATAATCGTTAGATTCAGAATGTTTAAAAGATGGAGATTCGGTTTCCATTGGTTTGTTGCTGTCAGGGAGACAGACTCTGATGACCTCAGGATCCAAAGGTGGGTGCAAAGGAAACGACAGGAGGTGAAGATGATAACCTCTGACCAAACGCCCTTTAGGTGTTGACCGTATATCTGCAGAATCAGTGCCAAAATATATAATAAATCTCAATGAATTTTACTGTCCTTTCAAAAAAACATTTAAGAAAAAAATCATAGGATGTGATGAATCAGAAGGAACAGTAACGCTTCAGTGATTTGGTGGCGACACCCTGTTTACGGGTGTAACTCCTTGTCCCTCAGCAGTCATTAATTCCTCTCCAGCCTTGGCCGTGGGGCTTCACAGCTCTAGCTCGAGGTCAACCCTTGAGAGACGTTGTTTACACACTCTTGGTTCAGAAGGCCTACCATTGTCTCCAGGTCATTAACAGCAACAGCATCAGTTCCCAACAAAGCACTAGATTACCAGAAGCCCTAAAGTGCCTGTTCCTACACGGCTTCTTGGGCCTCTCGTCGGCACAAGTGAAAAGAGAATGTAGTCTTCACTGTTTGGAAAAAGATAGCATCATTACTTGTGCTGCTTTCAACTTGAGAAAGGGGAAAACTGAGAGAAAAGTGTCATGTGTCTCATGGGATCGGTGGCAGGTAGTTCTGGCAGTTAATTTAAAGCAGATGGCAGTAACGTGCTCTGGCTCCGTACTTCCACAATCTTGGTCAATAAGTGACCTCAGATCTAAAAACACCTCCAGGACACTGTTGCCTGGGTATTGCTGTTTTGGTTGTGTGTACTAGTGAGAGTTTGCCCAGCTGCAGGCAGAGTGGCACACGGTTAAATGGGGGATCAAGACAGCAAGTTCGTCATGAAAAGCTTTGAGTTTGGGGGTTTAATTGTGATGAGTTTTGGATCCCCTCAATCCAGAGAGGGGTCATTTATTACGCAGCTCTGCGATTAACACAAACAAGTCATATTTCATGCCTGACCGTGGAAAAGAAATAAGCATGATGCAAGGCAACACAATACATCTCATAGATTCAGAGCAACAAATACAGGAAAGAACACCACTAATTTTCCTCTCAAGTGTTCTCATATCCTGGCTGAAGAACAATACTGTTGTTACCATTTTAAAAACACAGTAAATATAAAGTGTGTTTCACAAAAATACCATTATTCTGCACAACTGTGAGGAAATGTGCACCACCAGCATCCTCTGTGCTGCAGCAACACTGCACACATTAACGTTAGCTTACGCTGCACCTACTCTGGCCGTTAGTGCATGTGAAGAGGTGGAACATTAATACATTTTCAGATGCACACGTGACATCATCTTTAACAGTCATATTCAAAACACTTTACTCTTGGACAAAGGAACATAAATCAAGACTTGTTCCTCAATTAAAATTAGCACATGTGCTTTTATTTTTAAATCTATATGGCAACTGAGATGTTGCATTCTGGTGATGCAACAAACCTGCAGTGTTACTTCTGGTCGCAAAACTCTGGAACGTGTGAAGGAACCTCCGCTTCTGTCACAACTGTTGATCGTCTTCATCAGATGGAATCGTGTCCAAAGAGACCCCGTGGCACACCAAATTACGACCTGTGTACATGGTATATGACACGTGAGGTATTTCAGGATCTGTTTTACCTCAAATAATCTTTGAAAGCTTAGAAAACACTTCAGAGTCATGTAACCGTTATCAGAAGGCGAGATCTCGCATTCCACACAAGCCCGGTCAAACTCAGATACAATCATTTATATATGGAGACAGATCCACAAACACACCTGTTTGCCCTTTAACACTTCTCACCTATTCAGATTCAAAGGTGGGCAGATTGAGTCCTTGCAGAATAAAAAAGACTATGATCAGATGAGGAGATAAAAAGTAAAGAATGCAGTGAAGAAGATTCACTGTATAACTGGCGAGAAAAAATATTGCAAAGCTTGCATTTTGTTTTTTTGTTTTTTGTTTTTTTTTTAAAGAGTAGTTTTTATTTAGGGCATTTGAAAATTTCTTCTCAGCCCTCGTCAAGAATAATGTCACGAGACGGATGTGAGGTTGCAAATGTGCAGCCTAATGGGTCAGTTTGAACAGATTCAGTACAAATAGAGCATACATTTGCAGATGTGCAAACACTTTCAGATCTTTGTCAGCCTCAAAAGTCAAGAGGGCGGAGTGGGAAAAGGTCCAACACACATTAGCATCCATTAGCCTATTGTCACTGACATGACTGTTTCCACCGCGGTTCTTAAGACCATGAAAGAAACGCCCAGACACTGATTTGTTGGCAGTGTGTAACTTTCTTTAACTATTGGAAAACACACCCAAAATGTTCCAACCCTGCAAAAAAGATCTCAGATACGGACGGTCTCGTAACTGAAAGGACTCCTTTTTATACCAAAAAAAAAATCGCTTGGTAACAGAACATCACAGAGTGAGTCGAGCCCTGGAAGATTACATTTGTGCATAATCAGCAAACGCAATCCATCTTCACTTTGTCCAATCTTGGAAAGAAAAGAGAAGCGCTTTGTAAAATGTGCCCATGTGTTTTTTGAGCAAGAGAAGTGGAGGCTAACAAAGCCAAACAAAGACCGACCTCTGAAGGCACCGTAATAGAAATGTGTTTTGGAACCGCATCATCCTTTCGGGGGGACTTGAGTTTGGCTCCTGATACAACACGGCCATTGAGAGAGCAATCACTGGGTGATCCCTGCAGACTGTAACACTGACACACCAGGAGGAGAAGGAGGGGAGGGATGACTCAGCAAAATGTGGAGTCACGTCTGTTCACCTCAGTGCAAGACCACCTCGTGGTCAACCATGTTGAAGCAATCACAGATGATTTTTTTTCAATGAGTGGGTTTATGACTCACAGAGCGTTTCCCAGAGCCGAGGGTCTACTCTCCACGTGTGTGTGTGCCCCCTGCCTGCACAGCCATTCGCGTGCAACCGTCAGATACACTGGACAACAAAGTCAATGTGACAGAAAGCAAACCTCACTCGGAGTTGGTGCGAATTCCCAGTCACACTGCAGCGTATGACATCAGAAAAACTGGGATGGGATGAAAATTCAACATTTCCACACCCTGCCCTGTAAAAACAGTTGAGGCTGTCCTGCGTGTGAGCAAATCTCAGTGGGCGCTGCAAATCTATAAATCACATTCAGGGTTTCTCAAATTTCAAAGTGCACGAATTACTTTTCCCCTTCAGCAAACGCCTCACATCAAATCAAAGTGTCATCAGACACATTTTAACTCTAACAGGGAGGCAACTAGTGGGTCACGCTGCAAACTAATCCTAACCCTAACTATACTTATTTTACTCGTTTTCATGGAATCCAGAACAAAACAAGTCTCTTGGATAAGAATTCCAGTTGGCATATTTTCAGCTGCACAGAAAACATGAAAGTGGAAGGATGATACAAGTCACAAGACAACTGTCTGAATCTGAGTCAGAGGTATTTGAGGGGCCCCGATGTTTAAACCCACGATGGCCGAAACCTGTGTCACTCATCCAACAAAGGGATGAACACACACACACCTGTGATGAGGATCGTTGGTTCCTGAGATGGATGGATGGACTCCATGGTGTCTGTGCTTCTGTCTTCACTGTTTTCTTCATCGTTTGCTGTTTTGCTCTTACTAAAAAATAAATAAATAAATAAAAATGGTTACAGCAAAGAGAAAATAAAGAAATCATGACATTTCAGAATTGTGTGTTGTAAAAAAACGACACTGCATTTAGAAGATACATTCAAATGTATGATCTAAATGATACAGTAATCTAACAATGATCCATAAATTGTTATAATTCACAATCTACAGATATCCTAAACAATGCTAACACACTAAAAAAATGAAACACGCAAGAGCACCACACTGTAAATTAAACAGCTTAAATGCCGTGCATCTAATGAAAGTCAGGTAAAACACTGCAGACCCCAGCGACAGCAAAACGAGCCTACTCCGCTGCTGTGCTGCTGTATCCAGACATAAAGGAAGCCACACCCTGCTGTGTGTTCTCTTTCCTCCTCGGCCTGCTGGAGCTGATGGAGAGTGTCCTGCAGGCCTCTGATCTTTGCTTTCTTTTCGTTCAGCACCATGACAAAACGCGAGTACAACTCCCGCTCCATCGCCTCCTTATCCAAAACCTGCTGCTCCAGCCTAATGAGACCCAGACCCAAAAAAAGGTCATTAATTGTGTTCAGGCATTGTTTGGGTAAATGCGCTTACTTTAATTTTTGTCCTTACTCTTGGAGTATCCTCCGGTGCTCCTGCTTCAGCCTGTCGTTCTCCTTCAACAGCTTGCAGTTTTCTGACTTCAGATCAGCAGTGCGCTTTAAAGACTGACCGATCATATCCCGGTTCAGCTCTACTGGATCCGGAGCAGGCTGCAGCTCCACAGAACCCAAGTTCACCTTAAAAAGAAAAAAAAAAAAAGAGATTACAAGACAAACCAGAAAAATGACTGCAACTTGCATTAGCATAGAGTTATAGTTAGAACATTTTGCTTGCTTTATTTTAAAACCGTTCCCTCTGGCGCAATAGCTGCTGCTCGGACACTGAACATCCCAAACTTGTGTAAACTGTCATTTTCTTAAAAGTAGGAGACTCTTAGAGGTCCTATTTTAGTTGGATTTTATAAAAAACCTGACTAAAATCAGAAACCAGCAGTAAACAGTGACAACAGATAAACAATTTCCTCTTTGATTCTTCTGTCGGAGAAACTGCTGAATCACAGACAAGAGTCGGATAATAAAAAGATTTCTCCCCTGGTTTGTATTTTGCCACTAAATCACAGAGCAGAGCTGAGGTTTTGCAGAGGAAACCATATTTTTTAACACTGAGGTGATATTGTCTGTTGTATAAATAGCTCTGCAGCTCTCTGGTTGACAGTTAAACCAGGAACGAAACTATCAAAAATGCTATAATTCAACATGTTAAGACCAAAATACAACAATCACATCTTCAAATGCCAAATATCTGCACTTGCACATATTCGGTGAGAGTGTCGTACACACGAAGACATGATAAGAGGCAGCGCTTACGATGCTCTGGGAAACCAGAAGGTAAGAAGGTGCTTAAATCTTCATTGTGCTGCGTCAGGGTCTGGGCCCACTGTAATAAAACCTCCATCTTCAAAAGCTCCCATAAAATACTTGTCATTTTTTTTGTCCATCCCTGATGCTGTCCTGGCAGGCCACACAGCTGTTTCCCCCTCCACGATTGTGTGTTGCAGAGGCTAGATAAGAACCTGTGACATCAGCCATCTTCCTCTATCTCACTCCCAACAACTGTCTTTCAGGAAGAACCTTAGGGTGCTTCTTAAAAAAAGTGATGGACGAGGCAGGAAATAAGAAAACAAATTCAGAACTGATGCTCTTAACAAGTGTATCAACACACTTGATGACTGTATTCTGCAAAACTGAGTCCTGTGGCATTTGTTAATACTCAAGTAAGACCAGGTCACTACAAACAAGCTGATGATTTTACAGTTGTTAACCTACTAGTACAGAAACACAGAGGAGACCACCCAGGATCTAAAATAGAAGAGACCTCATAAAAATCTAGAGTAACATCAGGATGTCACAGTGATCCAGTCCAGGCTACACAAGGGGATTTAGAGGGAATCTGTGTGACACAGACAGTTTCATAAGTCATCAGCGAGTTGACATTGCTGAGATTCAGTGTTTGTGCAAGATGATCTACCCTTATCAACAAAGGGTGAACTAGTGCAGGAAGAGGCCTGGTAAAAATGGCTGATGTTTGGTCTATTCAAGTACGCCACACAGGTCAGGCTTTCTTCTCCGCAGCTCATCAGATCTACAGGCACGCTGCTATTAGCACAGCTTCACTCCGAACTGCACAGTTACTGAAGGGTGGGAGCCGTGACAGCTTTCCTTAAACACCTTCACCCTAAGATTACCTCCATCCCCTCTGTTCTTCCAGAAAAGAGTCTTCTGGTGGTAAACTGACCATGTGAGAGAGGATTATGTGAAACTCAGAGGTGCTAAATCTTACATTTACTGTAAAAGTCCCACTCTGTTATAATCACAAAGACATTTTTTAAAGTAAATTTTTCTGGACAGCAGATTAATTTGGCATTTATAGTTGGAGATACCAGGTATAGAGCTAAAAATGAGTGCATGCACAACCCTTACTGGGACTAAGTGAGTCAAGACGTGTCTTTATTTGTTCTACACTTTCAAAATGGATTAAAAGTAATGGCAGCTTAACATTTGGCTTCTTTCCTAAGCTACCGAGTTAAAGGTCAGGAACTGCCAGGCAGTGGGAGGTCAGTTTCAGCCTGTGATCACAACCCACATTCTTCTCCTGTCTTAGATGACCACAAGGAACAACAAATGAGAAAATCATTCAAAGCTGTGTGCCTCTGGCACTCCTTTTATCATATCTATTATTTGGAATAAAACAATGAAAGTAATCAAAAATGAATCAACGCACAGATAACAATTATGTACACATATTGATGAGAGGACAAAAAAAATAGTTGGCTGTAATTTGTTATTTTCTGACGTGTGTGTGGTCTGACTGTTTGTGTGCCTGTCCCTAATCGACTACAGAGACCTCGAGGTCGGACCCCCGGAGATAGAAGGATGTAGGTGTTGCAGGAAAGTGCAGAGTTCCTGGCAAAATAGCACAATACAGCACTGGCACAATGGTAACAAAGCTCCCTTATTGTACCCTCCAGCATAATTACTGAAGACAAAATCCTGCATTGAGATCACTTCTATCTAAATTATCGCTTCTATCTATTCAGTGTTAATAACATAACGTCTAATCCACTGTTCATGTCTGTATTTTAGAATCATTACTGTGTTGGGAAATGAGTGGGTGGGCGTGATGACAAAGGGACAGTGTTTCAGAGTGGGCACGGCGCTATAGGAAGGGGTGAGCAGACATCAGCTCCCTCGTCCACCGTGCAGAGGCGTTCGACCAGATAGGGAGCAGGAAGTTGGCGGGAGGAGATCTCAACGTCACCGATAAGACAAATGTTCCCATAAATGAATGGCATGCGATGGCACAGTCCCAGCATTAAGGTCGAGAGAAGGCATCGATGCTCGGAATCATCTGAGAGGGCTTGTACAAAGATATTTAGTTAAGTTTTCAGGTGAATACATTTAAAATCAAAAATTTGTGCCTAAAAAACAATATTTATTAACGGACTTTTAAGCTTTATTTAACCTCAACTCTTAAAAGTAAGAAGAAAACGTTCCCTCGCTGACAGATTGGTACTTAAACACTCATTAGGGAGGAGAATACGTTCTGGCCCAGCCACAGAGACCACCTGCTTTCTGGCAGCAAATAGCCAATTTACATTCATCATTACAACTTCTGGGGTCAAATTCATAAAGTACGTCAGGTTGAGTTCACCCCCTGTTAGGTGTTTAAGCCTTTTTTTTTTTACTGCTGAGGGAAACTCTCCTCGTTTTGGCAATTTCTGCACCCTAAAATTATCTGCCTGGGAAAAAATGTTACACTTTTTACATCTGACATGTTCAAAAGACAGAGGAGTCTGTAGTGGGAGAAGCAGCTGTTAAAGATAAGTGAAAGATTTACACTTGATGCAACTAGTCCTCTGGCATTGTGTGTACCACACACACACTCACACACAGAGATCAATCCTGTCGACAACAACATGACAAAAGCGTTACATTTTTACAAGCAATTATGGCAGGACAGATTTTGCCGCTGTCAATCATTTGGTGTGGTCTATGGCTCAAGGAATACTTTTCCATTAGAAGGGATAATAAAACAAATAAAAGTAGACAGTTTGCTGCTTTTAAGTGGAAACTAGTACAGGATATAATTTGGCTTAGGATATCTGTGTTATGATGAAAGGAGGCATATATGTATATATATATATATATATATATATATATATAATTTGCATTCCTACGACATTACTGTGAAGCTCTTTTTTTCCCTGTCCGGTTTCTATTAGAAAAAGTGTTTTAACATCAAGTAGGTTGATATCTGGTGTCAATCATCTATGATTGCTGTTACCTACGGCCAGATGACGCCTGGTAATCTCTGCAAATGTCACTGGTTCACCGCACGGCTGGCAGCTAGAGGCAAACAACCGGACACATTTGTGGCCAACAGGAAATTCAGAGTCAACAATTAACCTAAATTTCATGTGTCTAGAGTGTGAAAAGAAGCAAGCAAAGCCAGCGGGAGTCCATTCAGACTGAGGAAAACATGCCAACTCCAAACAGACAGAGCCTGACCCTTGTTGGAAATCAAACAGGACCTTCTTCTTGTGAGGCACGAGAGCCAACCATTGCACCGTGGTGACTGGTGTGATGGATACTCTGGGATTAAAGTATGGGGGTGGTGGTTTAGTTCACAACAGTTGTACTATTGTGGTGTACAGGGAATACTTTTGGAAAGAGCCCAGTGAGTTCAGGCAGGGGTAAAAAAATATCTGGACAAACCAAAAAAGGAAAAAGATTTGAACGCTGTGTACTGACTGAAGTTGTTATTTAAACTAATCATTTAAATACAGTCTGGCAGTTAATCTGAACTCCCTTCCCTTTTACTGTTTTATAGATCAGGTTTACTGAAATATTGGATGTAGCTACATGAGAGAAAGTACATTGGAGAAAGTCCTTTACTGGAAAGGTCTCCATTTTGTCAAGAATGGCAGCCAGAGATTGACAGCCCTCTTAAACTAACAATGGCTGCGCATGTCAGGACTTGGGCACATGCTCCTGTAGGTGCACTTGTGTGCATGACCAACAGTCCAGGTAGGAAGAAAAGAGCTCTAATCTGCTCTCATTCAGAACTGTTAGATGGAAACAGCGCTGTCCATAAATCAGGCTTTTATGGTCTCCGTGGTATCCTTAACCCCTGGTCTTGTCTACCTGCACAGCAGTTCCAGGACCCTAAGTGACCTGTTCCCCGAAGGCAACAGCAACTGTTTGAAGAAAGCAGCCATGACTCAGTCAAACTACTTAAATGATGTTCTTTAAAGTACCCGTGGTTGGCAAACCTTTATACATAATTGGCCTTTCTTCCTTTTCCAAGGTGGCCTGAAGGTAACAAAAACTTTCTAATTCTTTTGACAATGTGACTATAAACACAATCTTTTTAACAGCCCCCCTCCCAGTAATATATAAGGCTTCCTTTCTATTTTGTTGTACATCGTTAGATGCATTCATCCTGAGGCAACAACGACTTGAAGGGAACATAGAAGGTTGTGGAATTTGGAGATGGACAATGGTTCATCTACACAGGTTGGCTTTAACAGTCTTAAATTGGTAAAACTTAGGAATCACTCCTACTGTGGTATATTCTAATGTATGTGTTGTCATTAGGAAGCAGTATTTTAGAGTGTAGGTGTGTACAATATTAAAATCTGCACAGTTTTTTTTCCTCACCGAGACATTACCAGAGATCTTCTGATAGAGAAGACGACAGTGATCTGGAGTAAGCTGAAAAGAATACACCGCTTCTTCCCCGTTGTGTGTTGCGTGTCTTCTTTGTCCCCCTTGTCCTCCACCTCCTGTTAGCGCATGAAGGAGATCCTCAACATACTTCTCCATTGGTACTCCTAAGTCATCGGCTTCCCTCATCAGCTCGTCTTCTGACACTAGACACAGAGGACACATTTGTTCCCATGAAAAATTGAAGAGAAACCAGACACAGGGGATAATAAAACTCTAAATGTGTATCATTTAATGCATTGTTTCAGTAGAAGCGTACAGAGAACCCGGAGAAGATGTCCTCAGCTGGTGCGCAGCTGCTCGCTGGCACTTGAGGGTCTCAATTAGCACATCAAACACGAAAGCACTGACATCCCAGAGCCCTGCGCATAGCTGTCACAACCCCATCCGTGGCTGTCAACTCTGCAGATGGACGGCAATAGAAAAGTAGAGTCACTTATATTCCAGGTGTCCTTTGAGAGAGCATGTAGATGTCGGCATATAGAACCACACACACATAAACACGCATACAGGTAGATGCACAAAGCCAAGCCTTGTAGCGTTTAATCTACTTTAAACACCTGTACGCTGCAGCATGGGAGAGAGGGGGGGGTTGAAGGACACAGTTGTCTCTCTGGGTAAAAGACCAACACTGACATAATTCAACCAAGAACCTAAATAGTGTGATGACTAGTACACCTGGGCACAACCCGAGCTAGTCATCAATAGATGTCTGTATGCTGACACTGCATGCTGTGTGCTTATTAAATGATCGACCTTTACCTTCCCCAATCCACGCTGAACTGCCATCGGTGAGGGCAAGCGTGAATCCTGCAGCCAGGTCTACAGCCCAATCGACCCGCAGGAAGTAAGGGGTGTCTGGATAAGCACCCACAGCGATCTGTCGGACTCTAGCGCTCATCACCTGCAGAAAAACACAGACAGGAGTTGAGAAGTTACTACCAAAGTCATTATAAATTCAACTCAAATGTTGTGTTTAGGACGTTTGAATGGTTCACTGTTGAGTTCTACAGCCCTCGAGTTGGTCCCTGATGTAATTTTGTATTTGTCTTTAAGCTGCTTCAATGCGCTTCATTGTTTTAATCCTTGGAACTGCGGGTGGTTTCAATGGGGGTCTCTGAGTCAGTGGAAGCACATGGGGTTTAATGGGTTCTGGCAGCATTTTTAGCAGGAGTGTGGGCTCCCCTGACCATCAGCAATATAATTATACACTGTTATAGAAGAACGGATTCCAAAAGGCATGGTGGTAGAGTGCATCTCTCTCATTCAGCCAAATGCATTTCAGCACATTGTTGTGTGTTTTTTGCCAGCAAAACTCAATGGGTTCAGTTTCAGTGATTAATAATTGAATGGCAGTTTGTTTCAATAGAATAGAATAGAATAGAAAGCTTTTATTGTCATTGCGTGGTGCAACGAGATTGAGGTGCAGCTCCAGTTACAGTGCAACAGTTTAAATACAGTTAGAATATTCACAGTATAAGCTATGCGTAAAATCTAGTATAAAATCCTATATACATAGTTAAATCCTATCTACACAGTATAAAATCCTATCTACAATAAATAAACCAAACAGTTGTGCAAAATTGGCAGTGGGTGCGGAGGTGGAGGTAGTGCAGTAAAGAGGTAGAGAGGTAGAGAGGTAGAGAGGTAGAGAGGTAGTGCAGTGAGAACGATTGCGACATGTAGCAGCATTGGTAAGGTGGCTGATGCCTTATTTCACTGACCCTAACTTATATTTCTTGGTTAAAGGCTTATGAAAACTTTTACTTGATTGTCGATTTACAGCCTAGAACGTATTGATTATGGACCCCGACTGAAGACAGGGGTGAACTGGAATTCACTTCTGCTTAAGTACAGGCCAAGGTGCAAAGAGATGGAGGGGAAAAGGGCCGGTTAATTGGCACCCAGCCACGCTGGACATCTTTAGAAAATGATGAAAATAAGCGCCTTCGGACGTGGCAGCGTTGCTTTATTTAAAGTTATTCTTTGTTTGTGTACAGTCCAACAGAGCAGGTGGTCAAGGTTATTCAGCAGGTCACACACAAGACACTTAGAAATACACACGCAATCTCTCTACGCACACACTCACGAGTATGGAATCTCTTTGTGCCTCAAAAAAGAGTGTAACTCCACAACGGGCTGAACAAGATCAAGGGGCCGAGGGGGTCAACTTTAACCTCATAAAGGGAGTCCGGCTACTCATTAGTTATGGTAACATCTGTTGCAGCGGGACAATGACCCTGTGATAATGACTGAAGGATGCTCCATTAAGTAAACCGCGCTCTCTGCGCTGGCTGCACAAAACCTTCAAAGCCTAAAAGCAATGCCACTGTTTCTCCGCTCATTAACAAATACTTTCAACTAAACATCTCTCCCCGACCACCACCACCACCACCCACCACCACCCCGTCCTCCAGCACTGACACATCACCATTATCCCCTCAGCTCTATCTGATATTTCTGCTTAAGCTTGTCATTGCGTCTTAAACATGAAATGAAAACTGCAAGACATAAGTCAGGAATGCCTAGGCCATTTAGCCACGAAGACAGCCTTTAAATATCTTAATTGTGTGGATTAAAAGAACAGTTCATGCAGAGCGGAAAAACCCAAAGGAGTTAACCAGCTCTGTAATGGACCCTGATAATTAGGCATGTCCTTTCACTATGCTTTCACTGGACTTTCCCAATGTTCTATTTCATCATATTCACTCAGTAAATACTACTTTTACACAAACAAAAGGATAACCAATGTGTAATCGGCAATTTAAGGACTTTTAAGATAACACTTTACACCTTATCACTTTACAAAATTATACCTGGCACAATAGGTTTCTCAAAAATATTATATTTGGGAGAAATAATCATGAAACAACCTGCAAGTGAATTACTGGAAAATTACAATGCTTGCATGTTTTTAGTGGCCCTCCTAATAGCTCTTATTCAAATAGGTTACAATGATGTGAAATACTAAGAATATTCCACAGCGGTGATGGTGAGTATGCTCAGGGGGTAGATCTCTTCATCTCTCATCTCAGCGGTGTACCAAAGTGATTCTGACTTGTATGGTGTTTTGGCTTGAGATCCTTTGAAATAAATTGGGGAAACTAGGTGTGCACAATGTTTTCTAAAATATCTTTTAAACTTTTCATTACCGGAAGTACTGTAAAACATGTCGTTTAACGCCTTCATTTACGTGACAAAATATTGCTTGATGCGGGGAGAAATTTAAAGAAATAAAGAACTTTACATTGGACAATAAATATTTAATCTTATGGTTTAACCGAGAGATTTGAACGTATATGTTTTTTAAAAAGAATGTCGTTCCTTACTCTCTGTGGACGCGGAAGCTTGAACGACCACGGTTCCTATTTCCAGCCAATCAGAAAAGCAGGATCAGAACGAGGGCACGTAAACGTCACGGGTGACGTTACGTAACACCAGAAAGCAGGAAGTGTGATGTGGCTTTAACTCACAACAAAATGGTAAGTTTTTTCCTGTTAGGCTGATCCTTCTGAACATTCGTTACGTCTTTTAACCATTATCTGGAACGCACGTAGTTCCTTTAATTTGTATTTAAAGTGTTTCGTGACAACACAAATACCAGCATTTTCGGAATGTAGCGCGAATACTCAATGCTAAAGTTAGCTAAGCTAATATTGGCTAGCCAAGATTTATATAAAACTAGAGAAAACTTTAAGCTATCTAGTTCACACAATGTTCTGCATTTGTGTATTCTCATATTAGATGTTTACATCATCTTTACTTATTTAAGGAAGTTCTTTTTTTAACGAATTCAAGCAGTGGAAAATCTGCATTCTTTTGTGAGTACGTGCCACGTAGGTGCGTGGTAGTGTAGCAGAGCTTTCAGAGGTCCAGCTGCATGCTGCAGTTTGTTCTTACAGCGGTTTAAAAGAAATCATCGTTGCCAGAAATGAATAGAAGTACTAATTTATAACAAACCAGCAGGTAGTGCCCATGCAATACCAAGTAAGACTGTTTTGGAGTGCCATAATGCCTATACCAAAAGTTAGACAGGGCAATTTTGCATCTGTTTTTCTACACTGGAGTAGGAGATGGCTGCATTTTTGCTGCATTTTTTAATATAAATGCGTCCAATGCGTCCTTTTACTCCACTGTTGCAATGCTTGACTGAATACTTACAAAACTGCCAGAAGAAGCACGACATTAGTCTTGTGCATAATTTCGTTTGATTGATAAGTCAGATTTTCCCATTTGTTGCTTTTATTAAATATTCTTTCTTTTTCATTTTATAGTCAGCCATCTTCAATTTCCAGTCACTGTTAACGGTTATTCTGCTCCTGATTTGCACCTGTGCCTACATCAGAGCGATGGCTCCCAGCCTGTTGGACAAGAACAAGACTGGGTAATTATTTGAGAGCATTAACATCTTTCTGGTCATCTACTGACTCCTGGAATACCTGTGACATTGTTATTATTGTTATTATTTCTTCCTGCTTTTAAAATGATCAAACCTCCACACTCTAGGCTACTTGGAATTTTCTGGAAGTGTGCCAGGATAGGTAAGCGCAGCTGTAGTAGTTTACTTTTTCTCTGGTAAAGTGGTGTATTGTATAGCACTTAAGTTGATTTCTCATCTCCAGGGGAGAGAAAGAGTCCCTGGGTGGCTTGCTGCTGCGTCATCATGGCTTTTAGTATACTTTTTCAACAGTAACAGCCTGGAGGAAACATCAGAGACGCAGAGGAGGAAACGAACACGATGATCCCAGAAGCACAAGCTTCAGTGGCTGTCACATCGATAATGTAGATGTGGAGACCTGTCGCCACTCAGCAGAGGGACAGAGAGGGGAAAAGTCAGCCTGCGTGGGCAGGAAAAGGTGGGCGCCGATAGCCCAGGAGTGTGTCCAGACCCCTTTGTAGATTTCCAGATCTGTCGTTGTGTTTGCTCATGTGGAATATTTACTCCGGATGTGTGTGGTTGGGGGGGCATGCTTTCTGTAATTTTTCATTTATTTAGAAGGAAACAAGTCACATTCTGGCATCATTTGTGGGATCAAATGATACGGTATTTGTCCAAACATTTCAATTTTTTTTTTTTCTTATTGACTTTGTTCACATTGTAAGACGTTTGAATATCAGAGAAATGAGCTCCATGAATGTTCTGAACAGGTCGACTCGGACAGAGGGCATAAAGTTTAAACAGATTGTGGCTTTAAATCTTTCCGACACCACCTCTGCGTCATTTTTGGGCTGTACTACAAAGAATGATCAGATTCCACATACAAAATACCAGTCTTCAGCCATCTACTATTCCAGCACATTTGTTTCAAAGTTGCCGATGTTTTTTGTTTTTTTTTTTTTTAAATGCATCACATTGTTGATATTTATTAAAGAAACCTTTTGAAAGTCTGCCCGTAAACCTCTGTTTACTTTCAGCATCTGCAGAACGTGCAGACTTTTGCTTTTCTGTCTTTTCTCTTGCAGGTTTCAATGAGACTGCTAAGATGGGGACACAACCTTTGAGTTTGGATTTAAAAACTGAAGGATTTCTAGAGCGATAACCCTCTATTTGAGCTCACACTCTGGAATTAAAGGTATTCTGGCTGCATAATTCCATATATTATCTGTCGTCATCATCCTAAAGCATATGATTTTCATCATAAACTAGATAAATTTGACATCTTTATTTAACAGCTGTGCCGCGTCGTTAATTATGTAGTCCCAGAGTTTGGTAAGTCAAAACATAGCTGACACGTACTGTTTAAAGAGCCGCTACACATCAGTGAGGTGAAGAATAATAATAAAGGTAAACAGCCCGCTTGAATTGTTCTCACATGATTTGGGTCTTCTGTTTGGAACAGAAAATAACAGAAACCCTTCGACGCTCGCACCTTGGATACTGTGATCACCGGTGAGTGTCCGGGTCACAACACACACACACACACACACACACACACACACAGAGTCCCTGTTAGCAAACATAGATCCTATATTGGGGCGTTCTATTGACACTCCTCTGCTTGAGATAGAGAATCAGGTGAAGTTTCCGGTGGAGTCATGATTATCAGCCGCTGACGCAGATACTGGAAGCTCTCAGGCTTTTGCTTCTATCTTGGGACGCGGCGATACCACGGGCATGGAGAGACCGGGTCAATGAGCCAATCTGGAGTCTTGGACCATGATGAAAGGAAAAATCACACAGCAGACTTGACCTCGCATTCCAAACTGTTTTTACCACAAACTCTGGCGACACAAAGATAAATAATAAGACTAATATGAAGAAGGTGTTTGGATGCTGTTCATCAGCCAATGACCTTTGAACTGAGGCTTAAATGACGAAGACGACCACCAACCACACAAATGCTGGTTCTCCTGATGCTGATGTCATGCACCCCCATGAGAGGTTGATCAGTGTTTATGTTAGACTGCACCAAATGCTCAAACTAGAGGAAGAAAAAAGAAGGTCTCATCTGTTCGGCATCCCTGAATTGGTGTGAAAAGGCGTCTTTTTAAAATGGAACGTGGATATTGGGATTCCAGCATGAGATATGTGGCATTAAAACGAGTGTATTAGTATCAAGCCTGAGTAAAATAAAACAATGTCATCAAGCAGTCGATCAGCACCATCGACATACGTAGGAAAACCGAAGAGATGAGCAGCTCCGCCCAGCTGTTTTCCTTTCTGGGTTCTGCTCTGATCAGGCTGCTCTTGCTGTCGTTTGGAGCGCCTCAAAGACAATCGGGGCAGTGGAGGTTCCATTTCTCTTCCTGAGCAGAGGAGAAGTGTCCGAACAGGCTCTGACCCAGAGGTTGCTAGGCTCGCTCTCGATGTGGGAACAGACAAAAGGAGAAGTGACGGACATCAGTAAATAAATAAATAGATATTGAAATCTACCGATCAAGTAAACGTCGGGCTTACAGTCGCCAGAACAGGAGTGACGGGTATTTCTCTGAATGTCAAAGATCTTTTCTCGATCTTTTTAACTCCCTCCATGTGTAGTCTTTTACCATTTACCTAATGGTAACGAGGGAAAAATTTCAAACGTATTCCCAGCAGACAGGACCGTTAGGGCGCAAGAACCAGGACACAGCACGTCTCCTTTGAAGGAGAGATTTGAGGACATCTCGCTCCACACTTGTTAGCCCGCGGCAGGAGATGTCTGCGCGTTACCGACCTGTTCAATAAAAGATGTTCAGCCTAAACCTGGATTACAGCGATCTGGGGTGAAACTGATACCCAGATGCAGAAAAGTGGCTAAAGTGGTGGTGGTGGTGGTGGTGGTGGTGCCGATGCCGCGGTGGCTTAAGAAGTCCTGCGTCAGCTGCACGGCTGAATCGTGTTAGTGGCTTCTTTTCACGCGTAAGTCTGCAATCTGAATAGTCTCAAGTGTTTTTACGTTGCTACAGATTTGTCAGTGTCCATCGCTGTGAAAAGTTGCAGGACTGGGCAGCCAGGTAGTGGACCTTTGCTCGTCACAGAGGAGAATGAAGCGACTGGCGCAATATCCAGGCTATCAATCTCTGTTTCAGCCTTTTACCCCTGGAGAGATTTGGGTTCTGTGACGTAGGGCGGTAATAGATGAGCCTGATCATCGTCAGATTTGCAGGCTTTTCTCCCATTTTCGACAGCCTGGTTGATGCCACCCCTGCGAGTGTCTGAGCCAAAACCAGGCCGAGCCCAGCCAAAAGTGTCTGGACCTGTGGGTGGAACCAAAAGCTCCGCGTGACTCATCTTCAGCTTTACAGAAGAGCTACTCGATTACTCACGTACGTTTGGCACCTGTGTCACGTGCATGGGTTTGTCTCCTTTGCTCTAGCAAGGAATCAAGAGCCCTGGCAGCTCCGACAGCCCGTAGGGTCCAGCAGGCGGGTTTCCAAACAGGCTGGAACACACACACTGCATCCTTTTAGAGCTGCCATAGGAACAGCGCCATTGTTGGGCAACACTCTTACCACAAGAGCTCGTGCTTGTAGGGCTGAGTGAAGCCAAAAGATGACAAGCAGGCCTGTAAGTCTTTGCTGTACGTGCCTGCACACGTGGCAAAGACCTGGAGACGAACAGGTGAGGTCACCGCTTAGCTTTCTCAGCTTTTCTTTCTTATGTCTGTAGGTTCTTGAAAAGGGATAAGAGATGGATTCATGTGATCCCAATATTATGAGGGATCCTGGTTGTGGAGGAAAGTCTACCTCAGTTCTCCAACCCTCTAAGTGTAAAAGACATGGAGCGAGGCGTTCGTTTTACTGGCTGCCTTAAATCCAGCACCGGTACGGCAGCGAGTGCCTCCGAACTCCAGTCGCAGCCGCCACCAGCTGTGTCCTCGCACGCATCTCCGAGTGGGGCCGCCTCAGCTGCGCTGTCAGACCTCTGCACAGTGTAAACAACTCAGATAATGTGAAATTCTGTCAAATTGCTGTTCCTCTGTGTCAAACGGAGATACGCTTATCACAATTACAACAGTTTGGTTAAAAGACTGCAAACAATGGGGCACTGTAGGTCTGTGGGAACTTCAGATATCTCCACGAGGGGGATTAAAACATCAACACAGACATAAATAATTGTAATTGCTTGTGGTTAAGGGGCCTCAAATGGTGCATGTTCATACTCTGCCAACCACACAGTTGGGGGCTCCTAGAGGTTGGGCAACAAGAGTTCTAGTTTGCTGAGAAGAAAAGAAGAAATAAAAGTCAAATAACATTTATTGAGTGTTACTATCTTCACGTTTTCACGGCCCCTGTTTACAGGAGAAAGTCAGATGTTTACACGAAAACAGATCAAACTCAGCCCTGGCATTTTTTGGGGCCCAGCCTCCGTTTTCATGTAAACAGGGACAACAACTGGAGTTAACACTTTCTGTGCACGCACAAGTCGACGGACAACAAGGACAACAATGACAAGAAATTGTTGGAGTCAGAGGACTTTAGTGTGCCCAATTCAAGCTAGGCCAGGACAAATTTGGAGCCCTGGGGGGTCGCGGGGGTCAGACGACGCTCTAACATCCTCAACAAGGTCAACACACAGAACGCATTAATGAAGAGAACCAGCATTAACAGGGAAGGAAAACTGAAGGTTCTGTAGCTGGAGTGCAGGGAAAACAGCTGCAGGACAAACCGATGAGCCACAACATTAAAAGCACTGACAGACGACGCGAACAACAACGATCTGCTGGTCAAGGTCTCGCCGTCTGCTGGGAACGCTGCAGTCCCGGTGTTTTGCCACGCCACAAATACCTCTAAGGAAACGCTCGAGCACATGACAAAGAGCCCCCAAGCTTTGACCTGACCTCAGAACTCTCCAATCCCTCAATCCAGCAGAGAATTCAGGGGGGGACAAAAGCTCGAACCCGAGCCCAGGGGCCACCGTCACAGCTACCTGGACGTGTCCTGACAGGTCAGAGCTGGTTATCTCAAGAGCCATACACCTTTCCTTTTACAAACTTTCAGACGCTGTCTCATCTAAGACAAACTGATACTTTTCCAGTATGCCATCAAAAAAAGAGACTACAATAAAGAGAACTCTCTCTCTTTTTATTCTATACCCAGCCAAAAATATGGGGCATTTAAGAGGAAAAATGTTCCTAAAAGCAGCTAAGTTATGAGCCAGCTTTCAGAAAAATTAGCTTTATTGTTGAAGAACAGTCATGCAAGCATCATCGCTTCAGTTTAGTAAAAGAACATTAAAGCGATAAGGTTAGATCGAGTCAGTTTAAAGTATTTTCTGGATGTGATTGACATTTAAAAATTACTCTTTTTTTAATGTATAGAAACGGTCACAGGTCAAAGCTTTCAGGGGTGCCTAATGGCTTTTTACGGTTTTAAAAACCTGTAAATTACTCTAATGGAACTTGTCATTGTCAGGGATAGTTTCAAGCTTATATATTAGCACAGAGGGTCATTTGCGTCTGCAAATAAGAGGCAGCCCTGGTGTGTGGCTAAAAAGCCAATTCGCCGCTCCATGCGGCATTCGTTTAGAATTCTCTCCAAACCTTTTCATTTTTCTAATTTTCCCCAGGCAAAATTGTAATGAGATGTGTAATCTTACTCCTTTTTCATAAATAATTTGTAGCTGGAGGTGGCTTGGCTTGGATTTTGCAAACACTGCTAGACGAGATGTGAAAAGCTTTACTTCGCAGAACGTTGCTGCAGCAGTCTGCCGCCAACCTGACGAGAGCAGGCTGGGAGCAGGCTGGGAGCAGGCTGGGAGCAGGCTGGGAGCAGGCTGGGAGCAGGCTGTCAGCGTCCAGGGCCCCTGCAAAGATGGCTGGTGCAAACAGAGCGCGATAACGGCGCTGGAAAATAAACCAACACCGTAAAGCTGCAAAAGAATCGCTCACAGCTGCTTTTAGCTAGCATGAACTGAGAGTTAGGGAAAGACCAAAGGCCAAAGACCAAAGACCAGAGACCAAAGCGATGCTGCTGGGACCACTCCTCCGGTGCTGAGAGAAAGCCCTTCTGCCCAGAGGAGACGTGTTTTTAGATGTGGGAACCGAGAGCGCGACAAAGAGTCCTCTGTCTCCTCCGCGGCCTCTCAGACGTGACTCAGGCCTGGGCGAGGGAGACGGCGTCTCCTCGTTAGAATCCTCCCCAGCTCCTCGCCGTGAGGCACAGCGGTCCAAGCAAGAGGACGAATGCATTTTCTTTACTGCAACCGCATAAGAAATTGGAAATGACGTGAAAACCCACATTTGAGAGGCGAAGACCAAACGAGCCCCTTTTGCTGCCATTCGTCTGTTGCGGAGGTTTTTTGCTTGACAGTTTGAAACAAACAGCGCCTGGAGCAGATGTGTTATCCTCTCTCACCACACGTAAAACACAGCTCTGATGATAACCGGTGAAAATAATCACCTACGGTTTACAGAGAGCCCAGGAAATCGTTTGTGTTCAGCACAAACACTTTCAGAGGGTTGCGAAGTTCCCCCCAGTGTGAAATATACCCCTTTTCATTTCTGTTTGCCAAAGTCATGAGAATGTTTAGGTTCCGATTCGAGATTCTCTCCATTAGTGATTTTCATTTGACAGGATGGTTGCTCTTCACCGTAAGGCACCTCCATGAAAGATGGGCTGGATAAACATCTTCCTGATCCTTTAAAACTGGATATTGTCTTTCAACAGCTCCAAGACAAACATTTTTAAGTGAATGTTTTATTTTGAAAATCAAACATAGAGGATTTGGTAGCAAATGGAGATAATTACAGTGGTTAAAAACAACAACAACTTTAGTGGGGGTAATAGTTGTGTAGCAGGATTACAGACATTAGTCGAGCCCCTCTGACACACACACACGCACCCCCCCAGCATCCCTCAGTTCCGTGACCTGAAGTGTGGATCAAGGGAGGGTAACAAGGTCCATATGTGGTCACTTCCTCCCTCTGCTGCCCTGACAGGAGGCGACACCGTTAGCAGAACCACAGAACCTGTTGATCTACCCTCCATGGGAAAGATAACAAAAGGCCCAGTGATAGAGACTCGCCAGCTTTCTCAAACAGCAGCTTTCTCTACTTCCGTTCACAGCTGGGGGAAATGCACGCCAGCAGTTTGGTACAGGGTTAACCATGTGACCCCAAGATGCACCTTTGAAAGGCATCGAGGTCTTTCTTTCCCCTGGAGGTCTCGAAGTGATCGAAGTGATACTGGATCACATCAGAGATCCAGCATCAGGTCTGAGTTTATTCCACTCCAAATTTTTGGTTTAAGCGTCCCAGAGTCAGGAACCTGGTACCGAGCACCCATGGGACACTCGGGAGATACGTCTGTTGATGAATTTGGGCTGAAATGCGACGACGGACACTCTGCCTGCAAATGCTGCCCGTTTTGTGTGACGTATCTTCATCACCAGTTTAGGTCCAGTTGTTTTTGGTTTTGTTTTGTGTGGTTTTTTTTTGTTGGTTTTTCATGGAGACCTCTGCCGTTGCTCTTGGTTGCTAAGCTCCTGTTGATAAATATCAGTGACTGAATTGTGAAGTCAGCAGAGCAAAGCTGAAACATCTGCCAGCAAACTGAATTCAGCAAACTGCATCCCACAGCGTATCAAACAGAGGACACATCTTGGTGTCACCTGTATCTGCTGCAAAAGCAACACCCTTCTCAGATTGATTCAGACTAATAATATTGTTATTACCTGCTGTTATCTTAAATGAAACGTTTGGTTCTTAAATGCACTTGGAAAGTTGCCAAGACTTCTACAATTTTCCCTAATTAGTGGAGGCTTGTGGCAAATTTTGTAAAAATCCCTTTTTTTTGTGTGGCTTCTGTTGTTTATTCAGGCAACTGTTTTTTATTTAATAGTTGCCACACTGAGAACACCATCGCAAAACAACAACATATCTGCGGTGTGCTTCCTTAATGAAAGTACAATAGCTCAATACAATAATAATAATAAAGTGGATTTTAAAGCCGCTAAATACAGAGGCTTCACAAAACAACAGTTCATGACTCACACCATAATAACTATCAGATGCGTGATTCAAAGGTTTATTCCTCACACAATAGTGTAATTTTCTGTCCTGGTGACATGATGTCTTTAATCAAACGACATCACACGATGCTACAAAAAATTTAAACCTTTATTTACTGTCATCTAGAAGTGAAACGTGAAAAAAATTAGGGATCTTTTCAAGGTGATGAATACCGTAAAAACACAGGACTATAGAGCGCACCTGATTATAAGCCGCACCCACTACATTTTTAGAGGAAAATCGATTTTGTACATACACAAGCCGCACCTGTATATAAGCCGCATGTGCCCACATTAAAACATGTAAACATATTTACAAAGAAAGACGGTACACAGAGAGAGTTTTCAAAGTTTTAAGAATATACCTTAGCTTTTCTTTCCAAACAGTGCCTGTAACGCGGCAGTAACACAGCAGGAATACGGTAGCACAGCACTAACAGGGCTGGTTAAAAAAAAACGGTAAAAGTCACTGAAAGCCAGCTCGACTGCTTTTAACTTGAAAGCTGCGTCATATGCATTTCTTCTTGCATTTTCCTTGATGAGGGTCTGTTCATGCTAATTTTATTCACGGACAAAGCGCGAGGTTACGTTAAACTTGCATCTTCCTCGACACATATATTCCACCGGTCTCACTCTTACCTTTTCTGCTCGAGCGCCCCTGCGCGCGGCCGTTAGAAAAAATGCATACATTAGCCGCATCATTGCATAAGCCGCAGGGTTGAAAGTTTGGGAAAAAAGTAGCGGCTTATAGTCCGGAATTTACGGTACATTCTGACCACAAGTGTCTTAGTATCCATGTACTAAATGTGCTAAAACCAGATCTGAGGCCTCATTTATCATAGTAGTGAGTCCTGGAGACACACAGAGAAGCATGTGAACTTAGAGCAGAAGAGCTGATGCTCACCAGTTGAACCAGTTAAAGGGCGGATTTGCCAGAGGAATCGAACCTGGAGAGCCCTTCCCGCCGTACTGTGTAGTGTACCTCCACCTAGTGGCCATATCGGGGAAGGCCACCCAATGGCAGAGGTTTTTGTTTGTTTTTCATTTTCCAACTCTCCATGCAGAAACAACAATAAACTGACACATTTGTAAATGTTAATGGTGACACCCTTTGTTTAAAATATGCATATTCAGAATAATTCATCATGTCTGATGTATTCTCATTTATGTTTGTCTTCGTTCCTTCTGTCCTTCTCTTCTGTCCGATCAGCCTTTCCTCCTCCGGGCCATCAACAGAAAGGTCTCCGCACATGGATCTGGTCCTACTCACGGTTCCTTCTTCATGCTGATGCTGCCTCGCAAGTCAGAGTCTGGTTTTCTGGCACCTCTTCTAATAACGCTGTATAAATAAAGCCGATTTGAAATCGAGTTTGGGTGTCTTTAATTTGCTAGGCAGGAACCCAGTGCATAGTTTGATATTTTAGTGTATTTGGAGTCTGAAATTGTTGCCACCTTTCATCTTATTGACTGTTGTTCCTGTTGTTAGTCCCTTCGGCCGCCGCCAGGGGGCGCTGCGCCGCTGCGCCTGCTGGGAAGGTGCGATGACCAGGTGAGTAGTTTTCAAGGTCAGTGTTACACAGCCCATCTCTGGAGGCGTTGGAGGCCGCTTTAAAGGCACAAACACACTGATTTTCCAAAGGTATTCACGTCAGTTCATTGTGCCTAAAACCAACAAAACACCTAAAACCTTCGATTTAAGCGGTTCCTCTCAGATCGGCCACATCATTTATTACCTGCTTCCGAGTTTCTGAATGGGAACGGAAAAAGGGATCATTGTCACGCCTCTTATCCGCTCACGCACGCAGAGGAAACAGGAAGGCGGAGGGAAGACTTTGGTCTGTCTTCAGCAGAAGCTGCAGTGGTTGCACCATTTGTTCATCTCACACACACACACACACACACACACACACACACACACACACACACACTGAGCGGCTGGGCCCTCATTGGTCGGCATCTCTCCGCCCCAACCGCGGGAGTCTCTGAGGGGTCTGCTGCAGTGCTTCGCTCCAGGGGCCTGGAAACGCTGGAGTGAGACATTTTTTCTCCCCCCTCACTTCTATTTTTGGGCTGGATATCGGAGGTCTGCAGCCGCCTTCGTTTTTCCACTGTTTTCCAAGTGTACAGTTTCCCAGCGTCCACTGCTCACGGGCTCCTTCCTGCAGATACAAAAGCACCAAGCTCCCAGCCCACGGAGGCCATGCGAGACCCCTCAGAGGCAGCAAGGCTCACAGCCAGGGAGGAGGCAGGCAGAAAGTGCCCTGCTGCAGGCCCTCGGGGCAGCAGCCAGTGCTCAGCCAGCCGTGTAGACTCGGGGCACAGATAAGTCGTCAGTAAGGGCCCTTTCTGGAGCCCATCCCCCCACAGAAATAAATAAATAATTGGTCTTCCACCAAATGGGCTTAACATCCGGTCAGTGTAAAATTCAATGTCAAAGAGGGTTTTTTTTTCACAACTTCTTTAATAAAATATGGTGGGGGGGGGTGGGGGGGGGGGTTCAATGAATATGCAAAAACACTGCGGCTCTGAACCAGGCAATCCATCCCCATCCTGCATCAGCAAACTTATTTCCATTCCTCTGGTCATCACGGGACTTTTCCTCCGACTGGGAAAAACCAAAGAGGGAAAAAAAAAAAAAGGCGCATGGTTTTGAGCCATCGAAACGAGGCCTGTGGCGCACACTGCAGCCCGGGGTCAGGCATCCTCGGCGGGGAAAGAAAGCTCTGAGCACCGGTGAGAGACACGCCAGTGTCTGCCCACATTCAAAAAAATAGAGGGAGGTCCCTGATTCCACAATAGCCTATAGCGCTTC
>CAAE01014993.1:1257468-1280155 GCA_000180735.1 Tetraodon nigroviridis | reverse complement strand
CTTACTCCTTTTTCATAAATAATTTGTAGCTGGAGGTGGCTTGGCTTGGATTTTGCAAACACTGCTAGACGAGATGTGAAAAGCTTTACTTCGCAGAACGTTGCTGCAGCAGTCTGCCGCCAACCTGACGAGAGCAGGCTGGGAGCAGGCTGGGAGCAGGCTGGGAGCAGGCTGGGAGCAGGCTGGGAGCAGGCTGTCAGCGTCCAGGGCCCCTGCAAAGATGGCTGGTGCAAACAGAGCGCGATAACGGCGCTGAAAATAAACCAACACCGTAAAGCTGCAAAAGAATCGCTCACAGCTGCTTTTAGCTAGCATGAACTGAGAGTTAGGGAAAGACCAAAGGCCAAAGACCAAAGACCAGAGACCAAAGCGATGCTGCTGGGACCACTCCTCCGGTGCTGAGAGAAAGCCCTTCTGCCCAGAGGAGACGTGTTTTTAGATGTGGGAACCGAGAGCGCGACAAAGAGTCCTCTGTCTCCTCCGCGGCCTCTCAGACGTGACTCAGGCCTGGGCGAGGGAGACGACGTCTCCTCGTTAGAATCCTCCCCAGCTCCTCGCCGTGAGGCCACAGCGGTCCAAGCAAGAGGACGAATGCATTTTCTTTACTGCAACCGCATAAAAAATTGGAAATAACGTGAAAACCCACATTTGAGAGGCGAAGACCAAACGAGCCCCTTTTGCTGCCATTCGTCTGTTGCGGAGGTTTTTTGCTTGACAGTTTGAAACAAACAGCGCCTGGAGCAGATGTGTTATCCTCTCTCACCACACGTAAAACACAGCTCTGATGATAACCGGTGAAAATAATCACCTACGGTTTACAGAGAGCCCAGGAAATCGTTTGTGTTCAGCACAAACACTTTCAGAGGGTTGCGAAGTTCCCCCCAGTGTGAAATATACCCCTTTTCATTTCTGTTTGCCAAAGTCATGAGAATGTTTAGGTTCCGATTCGAGATTCTCTCCATTAGTGATTTTCATTTGACAGGATGGTTGCTCTTCACCGTAAGGCACCTCCATGAAAGATGGGCTGGATAAACATCTTCCTGATCCTTTAAAACTGGATATTGTCTTTCAACAGCTCCAAGACAAACATTTTTAAGTGAATGTTTTATTTTGAAAATCAAACATAGAGGATTTGGTAGCAAATGGAGATAATTACAGTGGTTAAAAACAACAACAACTTTAGTGGGGGTAATAGTTGTGTAGCAGGATTACAGACATTAGTCGAGCCCCTCTGACACACACACGCACCCCCCCAGCATCCCTCAGTTCCGTGACCTGAAGTGTGGATCAAGGGAGGGTAACAAGGTCCATATGTGGTCACTTCCTCCCTCTGCTGCCCTGACAGGAGGCAACACCGTTAGCAGAACCACAGAACCTGTTGATCTACCCTCCATGGGAAAGATAACAAAAGGCCCAGTGATACAGACTCGCCAGCTTTCTCAAACAGCAGCTTTCTCTACTTCCGTTCACAGCTGGGGGAAATGCACGCCAGCAGTTTGGTACAGGGTTAACCATGTGACCCCAAGATGCACCTTTGAAAGGCATCGAGGTCTTTCTTTCCCCTGGAGGTCTCGAAGTGATCGAAGTGATACTGGATCACATCAGAGATCCAGCATCAGGTCTGAGTTTATTCCACTCCAAATTTTTGGTTTAAGCGTCCCAGAGTCAGGAACCTGGTACCGAGCACCCATGGGACACTCGGGAGATACGTCTGTTGATGAATTTGGGCTGAAATGCGACGACGGACACTCTGCCTGCAAATGCTGCCCGTTTTGTGTGACGTATCTTCATCACCAGTTTAGGTCCAGTTGTTTTTGGTTTTGTTTTGTGTGGTTTTTTTTGTTGGTTTTTCATGGAGACCTCTGCCGTTGCTCTTGGTTGCTAAGCTCCTGTTGATAAATATCAGTGACTGAATTGTGAAGTCAGCAGAGCAAAGCTGAAACATCTGCCAGCAAACTGAATTCAGCAAACTGCATCCCACAGCGTATCAAACAGAGGACACATCTTGGTGTCACCTGTATCTGCTGCAAAAGCAACACCCTTCTCAGATTGATTCAGACTAATAATATTGTTATTACCTGCTGTTATCTTAAATGAAACGTTTGGTTCTTAAATGCACTTGGAAAGTTGCCAAGACTTCTACAATTTTCCCTAATTAGTGGAGGCTTGTGGCAAATTTTGTAAAAATCCCTTTTTTTTGTGTGGCTTCTGTTGTTTATTCAGGCAACTGTATTTTATTTAATAGTTGCCACACTGAGAACACCATCGCAAAACAACAACATATCTGCGGTGTGCTTCCTTAATGAAAGTACAATAGCTCAATACAATAATAATAATAAAGTGGATTTTAAAGCCGCTAAATACAGAGGCTTCACAAAACAACAGTTCATGACTCACACCATAATAACTATCAGATGCGTGATTCAAAGGTTTATTCCTCACACAATAGTGTAATTTTCTGTCCTGGTGACATGATGTCTTTAATCAAACGACATCACACGATGCTACAAAAAATTTAAACCTTTATTTACTGTCATCTAGAAGTGAAACGTGAAAAAAATTAGGGATCTTTTCAAGGTGATGAATACATTCTGACCACAAGTGTCTTAGTATCCATGTACTAAATGTGCTAAAACCAGATCTGAGGCCTCATTTATCATAGTAGTGAGTCCTGGAGACACACAGAGAAGCATGTGAACTTAGAGCAGAAGAGCTGATGCTCACCAGTTGAACCAGTTAAAGGGCGGATTTGCCAGAGGAATCGAACCTGGAGAGCCCTTCCCGCCGTACTGTGTAGTGTACCTCCACCTAGTGGCCATATCGGGGAAGGCCACCCAATGGCAGAGGTTTTTGTTTGTTTTTCATTTTCCAACTCTCCATGCAGAAACAACAATAAACTGACACATTTGTAAATGTTAATGGTGACACCCTTTGTTTAAAATATGCATATTCAGAATAATTCATCATGTCTGATGTATTCTCATTTATGTTTGTCTTCGTTCCTTCTGTCCTTCTCTTCTGTCCGATCAGCCTTTCCTCCTCCGGGCCATCAACAGAAGGGTCTCCGCACATGGATCTGGTCCTACTCAAGGTTCCTTCTTCATGCTGATGCTGCCTCGCAAGTCAGAGTCTGGTTTTCTGGCACCTCTTCTAATAACGCTGTATAAATAAAGCCGATTTGAAATCGAGTTTGGGTGTCTTTAATTTGCTAGGCAGGAACCCAGTGCATAGTTTGATATTTTAGTGTATTTGGAGTCTGAAATTGTTGCCACCTTTCATCTTATTGACTGTTGTTCCTGTTGTTAGTCCCTTCGGCCGCCGCCAGGGGGCGCTGCGCCGCTGCGCCTGCTGGGAAGGTGCGATGACCAGGTGAGTAGTTTTCAAGGTCAGTGTTACACAGCCCATCTCTGGAGGCGTTGGAGGCCGCTTTAAAGGCACAAACACACTGATTTTCCAAAGGTATTCACGTCAGTTCATTGTGCCTAAAACCAACAAAACACCTAAAACCTTCGATTTAAGCGGTTCCTCTCAGATCGGCCACATCATTTATTACCTGCTTCCGAGTTTCTGAATGGGAACGGAAAAAGGGATCATTGTCACGCCTCTTATCCGCTCACGCACGCAGAGGAAACAGGAAGGCGGAGGGAAGACTTTGGTCTGTCTTCAGCAGAAGCTGCAGTGGTTGCACCATTTGTTCATCTCACACACACACACACACACACACTGAGCGGCTGGGCCCTCATTGGTCGGCATCTCTCCGCCCCAACCGCGGGAGTCTCTGAGGGGTCTGCTGCAGTGCTTCGCTCCAGGGGCCTGGAAACGCTGGAGTGAGACATTTTTTCTCCCCCCTCACTTCTATTTTTGGGCTGGATATCGGAGGTCTGCAGCCGCCTTCGTTTTTCCACTGTTTTCCAAGCGTACAGTTTCCCAGCGTCCACTGCTCACGGGCTCCTTCCTGCAGATACAAAAGCACCAAGCTCCCAGCCCACGGAGGCCATGCGAGACCCCTCAGAGGCAGCAAGGCTCACAGCCAGGGAGGAGGCAGGCAGAAAGTGCCCTGCTGCAGGCCCTCGGGGCAGCAGCCAGTGCTCAGCCAGCCGTGTAGACTCGGGGCACAGATAAGTCGTCAGTAAGGGCCCTTTCTGGAGCCCATCCCCCCACAGAAATAAATAAATAATTGGTCTTCCACCAAATGGGCTTAATATCCGGTCAGTGTAAAATTCAATGTCAAAGAGGGTTTTTTTTCCACAACTTCTTTAATAAAATATGGTGGGGTGGGGGGGTTCAATGAATATGCAAAAACACTGCGGCTCTGAACCAGGCAATCCATCCCCATCCTGCATCAGCAAACTTATTTCCATTCCTCTGGTCATCACGGGACTTTTCCTCCGACTGGGAAAAACCAAAGAGGGAAAAAAAAAAAAAAGGCGCATGGTTTTGAGCCATCGAAACGAGGCCTGTGGCGCACACTGCAGCCCGGGGTCAGTCATCCTCGGCGGGGAAAGAAAGCTCTGAGCACCGGTGAGAGACACGCCAGTGTCTGCCCACATTCAAAAAAATAGAGGGAGGTCCCTGATTCCACAATAGCCTATAGCGCTTCAGATTCATGTAGGAACCTGCTGGAGCAAAAGAAGCATGTTTATGAATGAACGAGCTGCTGCTGCTGCCCTCTCTGAGCTGTGTGTGCACTCTGATGAGCAGAGGGGCGAACCGGCAGCAGCGAGGCGACACACACACTCACACACACACACACACGCCATCACCTTTTAATCCCGCTTTGCGCCTTTTACGCATCATAATAAAGAGTCTGAGCGTAAATGATCACGGAGCGTTGGTCAAAAAGAGGGGTGTGTGGGGGGGCTTTATTGGGTCAGCAGAGAAACTTTCCCCATCTCAGGCTCTCACACACTTGCGGTGGTTCTAAGGTGTGTAACGTTGGGTTTTACGCAGTACTTTTTGTGTGTCTTCGCGGCCTCAGAGATGCGTATCCGGCTTATTGATGGCGCTGAATGCCAGCGGGCATTAGAACAGCGAGCGGCCATCTGCCAGCCTAGCGAACTAGCAACCCCACCAGCTGCAGTCGCAAAACGCCCTACAAAGCAGGACATGCATGCAGCTTCTGACGTCTGCGGCCACACTGCGCTACAAAGCCCAGAAAACCCAGGAGCGGAAACAATGAGAATCAAGCTGAAAGACGCCGCATAGGTCCGCGACCAGCAAGTTTTTCAAGAGGAGGCTGCCGTTAAGTGCACATCAGTTCGTTTCCGATGGCCAGTTTGTGCGATTAGTTCCCCACGTTGGAGAAAAATCCATAAAAAAAAAAACCACTCATGCAGGGGCACTTTAATACCCCGACATGGCGACGGCAAGAAAAGGGAGAGAGCTTTTTACTATTTTGGAAACTAGCGCGGACGCAGAAAGTAGCACGGCGTGCGACGGTCGAGACTCCCCGCTTAATCTTTCAGCCGATGTGAAGTGGTTTGAAATACCGTACCGAAAGCCCGACTCGGACGAGGAAGACGAAGAGCGGGAGGAAGAGGAGGAGGACGACGGCGACGGCGGCGGCGGCGGCGGCGAGGGCGAGAATGGACTCGCGGCGGCCGCGGCGGAGCCCGCAGACGCGGCCAGCCTGGTCGCGGGAGGAGGCTGCAACATAATTCTGGTCACTGGGAGTAATGGGATCAAGCACGACGAGGAGGAGTACGCAGAGGACTGTTATTATTCTACCTCCACTAACTGCTCCGACGCCACCTCGAACGATTCGGATATTGATTTCTCCGATTTGGAGGAGGAGGAGGAGCGCAGGAGTTTTTTCTGCTTTGGAGACGACCTGGACGACGACTGCGCCTCTCCCGACTTCTGGGGCGAACCCGACCAGGTCGTTTCCATCGAGCCCTTCTCCGCCGTCTGTGGCCCGCAGCACTCGCTGGGGGACGATGCTGACACCCGTGACTATTTCCGGATACTCTTCCCAGATTCTCTTTTTGAACACATGGTGGAACAAACAAACAAATACGCCCTCTACCGGCAACGGAGGAGCGGGAAGTCAGACCCCCACTGGCACCCCACCGACGTGAGGGAGATGAGAGCTTACATGGGCCTGAACATTCTGATGGGCATCAACCAGCTGCCGGACACGGGCATGTACTGGGCCAGCGACATCTTCATCGGCAACGCGGGCTTCAAAAAGACCATGACGGCCAGGCGCTTTGAGAAACTCACGCAGTACCTCCAGCTGTGCGACCGCGAGTTCGAGCCGGGGCGCGGGGAGCGCGGCTACGACGGCCTCTTCAAAGTCAGGCCCCTCCTGGACGTGGTGGAGAACACCATGTGGGACGCGTACGCGCCCAACCGCTGTCTGACCGTGGACAGGTGTTCCATCGTCACCAAGGGCCGTTTGTCCCCCGCGCAGCGCATGCCCTCCAAGGCCCTGCGCAAGGGCCTGACGGTGTGGATGCTGTGCGACTCGCGATCCGGCTACTGCCACCGCGCCAAGATCTACGTGGGCCGGCCCGTGGACGACGAGGTGGCCGCCTCGGTCGGCTACCGGGCGGTGACCTCCCTCGTGCGTGGCCTCGAAGGCCAGTTCCACCATGTTTTTATGGACGGTTTCTTCACCTCAGTGCCCCTCCTTCAGCGGCTGCTGAGGAACGGAATATACGCCTGCGGACCCACCCATCCGGGTCGGAAAGGGTACCCGGAGGTCCTCCGCCCCCGAAACGTGGGAAAGTTGTCCCAGGGCGAGTTCTATCAGTGCCAGCGTGGCAACCTGGTGGCCACGGTGACGCGGGACGTGAAGGTGGTCAGCTGCCTGTCCACAAATTCCGCTCCGGGTATTGTAGGAATCAGTCCAGACCGGCGACAGCGGGAAGCCCACGGGGAAGAGGAGAGCGACAGCTTGGAGAGCTCGGGCGCGGCGTACGGCGTGCCGCGACCTTTGCCCCTGCTGCTGTACCAGGAAAACATGCGAGGCGTGGACCTGTGCGACCAGCTGAGGGAATGCTACCAGGTGGGCCGGCCGTGCAAGAAGTGGTGGCGCTACTTCTTGTGGTTCTACGTCAACCTGTGCATCGTCAACGCCTACGTCATCCAGAGGGAGAGCCGGGGGGGGTCGCCGCCGGCCGGCTTCAACGGCAAGCAGTTCACCCAGCGCCATTTCCGCGTGCGCCTGGCGCAGCAGCTGATCGGGGACTACCAGGGGGCCAGGGGCATGGAGCGGGCGGCGCGCAAGAGACACGCCGACTCGCCCATCGAGTACGGCCACCGTCTGGAGCGCATGTCGGAGCGCTCCCGCCGCTGCAGGAACTGCACCAACAAGGGACTGAGACACGAAAGCGTCTTTGGTTGCAAGATATGCAATGTGCACCTATGCAGGGGAGGATGCTTCTCTGAGTTTCATAAATAAAAGACGGACGGACCTTTTTTTTAACGACCTTTGTGTATTCAATCCTACAGCTCCTGTTGACGGACTTTTCTAAACAGCGCAACTATTTGTAATTCCAAAGGTTACCACTACAAGTGCACAATATATTCCCACACTTTATGTAGAGCTAGCGTTAGGATCTATTATTGCACGTATAATATAGACCATAAATGGAGGACGTGTTCGTTTATTTGAATTAGTAGAGAATGTTTTTGGCAACTCGCCTTGTGTTACACTGACATAACTGCCTTGTGTCACTTTTTTATACGTTACAAGTAATAAGAAGGATTTTATAAGAAAAAGAAAAAAATCAACTTTTCTGCACTTGTAATAGACCAGAAGACGTTTACTATGGGAAGTTTATCTCTGCTTTTCCAAAATAAAGACTTCATGATGACCTTTTCTCGTCAGTCACCTGCTTGTGGACGTGAAACGGACCAGTTTTTGATGACGTCTGGAACGTTTCTGTCCGTCCACACGTGGTTAGGGTTAGGGTTCGTTTCGTTGGGGGACACAGCTTGGAGCAATTAGAGGGTGGAAAAAGTCCCTCGCTTCTGTCCAACCGGCGGATCCGGCAGCGCCGTCGTCTGTGATTCCAAAACCCCAAAACTGGTAGGTTACTGGCACCGCTGGAAAATAGATCCGCTCGGGTGGGACGCGTCCAGGGTCTCTGGGAGGGGCACCGGAGGGCGTTGGGTGAGGGCTGCTGGAGAAACGCTTAAAGTCGGTGCGGTGTTTATCCATCAAAGTGGGAAGCGTACGTGTTAGAACGGGCCTGTGGTGCTCTGGAGTACAGGTTCTATCACACCAACGCACACGAAGCAGTTCAAAGTCAGTGTAACAGTGAATTTAATTCACTTTACTTTGATTTATATTGGGACGTATTGTAAATTATATCAATGTTAAAAACCGGCGCACTTTAAACAATAATCTTGTTAAATATTTGCCTTTTACATAAAAAGTGAATGTTACTATTTAAATGGTTTGAAATTAGGAAACGGAAAAAGTGGCTGTTGGCAACACAGACGACCTTTAAAGTTGTAAATAAAAAAGGTTTAGGATATTAAAGTTGGATTTGAATGCAAAGAATGATATGAAAAACAGATAAGGAATGTACACATTTGAGTAAGATACAACACTGCAGCAATAAGGGGGTTGGGGGGGGTTGGGATCGGGAAAAAAAAAAATATATCTCTCTCGCCCCCCCCGCGCTCTTGTGTGTGTGTTACACACACACACACACACACACACACACACACACACACACACACACACACACACACACACACACACACTGTGCTCTCCCTCAGCCTTTTCCCCAGCTGGGAGAGGGTTAGTCAACTGGACGGCCGTCCTGCTGATCTGCGGGAGCCCCTTTGGGGGGTTACCATAGCAACCGTGGCAGATGAAGACAGGGAGTCGCCGGCAGGCATGGTTGTCATGGCGCTCACTCTGGCTACGGAGGTAGGAGGTGCCAGAAGCCACACCTCCTTTCCCCTTTTCCAGAAAACCAGTGTGTGTGTGTGTGTGTGTGTGTGTGTGTGTGTGTGTGTGTGTATGTGTGTGTGTGTGTGTGTGTGTGTGTGTGTGTGTGTGTGTGCGTGCGCGCATCAACAGCCTACATGCTACATGCCGAGCCAGACTGGTTACTAAGCTCTGCTTCAGCACTGCCAAGATATAAACTGACGCCAATAATGCGATGAAGGCCATGAGTGGGCCCCCCTGGATGCGTCCTCACGCAGGTGCAGGTGCAGGTGCAGGTGCAGGTGCCCACATCAGGGACCAGGAGAACCGTGACACCGCGTCCCTCACAAGCACACACCAACACACCTCACACACCGCTCAGCTGAGAACCAGGAATCCTGCTGATGCTGCAGCAAGTATGATCAAGACCGCAGTGAGGAGGCGCATGCAGCTAATTCATGCTAATGCAACAGTTGAATACTGTATTTTTATAGGTTATTTTTTATTTGTGCAACAGTTTCTGAGCTCTGGCTCTCGCTGGCTGTCAGTTCTCACCGGCCACAAGTTCTAGCTTGAAGGTAAATGCTAAGTAGCATCACAGAAAGGATGGAAAGTTGTGTCAAAAACATTTTACTTCCAGTTAACTAATAATAGCAGGCTTAATTGAGACATTATGCTAACCTAACCGCAGCTGAAATGGGACTTCAATTTTCATGTTCCTTTTTTGGTTTTCTTCAGCAGTCTTATGGCTGCACATTGAACCTCTCTTCCTGTATGTGGTGTTACAACAGACAGATCTAATGTTTCCGGGATGAATCCCAACCCTTAAATGTTTTCAACATGTTTCTCCTCCTGGGCAGGGACACAGCCTCTCACGAGAACACGGTTCTGCTCTGACTCAAGAACTTACCCAAGAACCAGTCGTGCTGCTGAATTCGTGAATGCATCTTTGTTTAATGGTTTCCCTTTGCCGAGTGCACGGACAACGATGAGCACGAGGAACGGCTAAAACCTCCTTTCCTGCTGACTCACTGTGGTCTTTCTGCTGCCGATCGTGACTGGGACGCTCCCCCTCTTTCAAAACGTGTTTTACTCCTATCTGTTGAATCCCACATAAAAGCACGTTTGTTATACCTGTATTTGATATTTCCTCCTATCGGGTCTTATTTATGATTTGGGGGTTTTGACCAGCGGGCGGTTTGACCCTTTGACGCCGTGGCGTCACAAATATTCTAACCACTGCCACTGATGAGTCAGACTTAGATTTGGAATCATATTAAAAAGCCCCTGACTTTGTCCAGCTTTTCAAAATGAGGAGATATAGAGGAGATAAAGGTTGTTTCGTAATACTTTACTACATTGATGAGATTTTAATTTTCTTTTTGAAGTACTAGCAACAGACTACTTACTGCAAATATATGCAGGCAAGTATTGGTGGAATAATAACACCCACCTCCATCTAGTTGAGTCTGCACACAGTCTCACACAGATTTTCAGGCCGTTTGAAGGTTGTGGATGCGTCCCTTTTCCTTTTTTTTCTTTTCTTTTTTCCTCCTGCTTTTAACCGCAAAGCTTTCGAAACCAGATGGATCTTTTGGGGTTTTGTTGATGTGGTTTTGGGTCTCCAAGCAGGATCACCAGAGGCAGTTTGACTTCTACGTCCCCTGCCAGAGGGACCTCGAGGGCGACCTGTAACACAAGAAACGGGTCACAATAGTTTGAGAAGCGTGGGGAGGGGGGGGGGGGGGGTAAATATATTTATGGGATCTTTTTCAGTTTATGCGAGGGTAAAACAAGTCAAGCTTACTTAATAACAGTATTGACTGAAAATACACAGAACGAGTCGCTCTGTAACTTGACACCTTTGCAGAATATGTGCCGGCAGCCTGCACCTCCCGCTTATAGCCGCTGCGCGTCGCTGTTGGGCATTATAATATTTAGGTTGAAGCGTAAGCGGGAAGTGACCGTACCTTGAGTCTGTACTCCAGCTTCATCAGACAGCAGTTGAAAAAGGTGGGAGTCAAGTCTGGAGGGACACTCAGGACTCTGGTGATGGTCTGGGTGGTCCGTGCTGGAACACAGTCACCTGTCCCGAACAGGACGTTTCCAGTGTGCACCATCCGCTCTGACTGAGCAGCAAAGGTCTGTTTCTCACACAGGTAGAATCTGGGTGTTACCGGGCGTGCAGAATCATTTATCACCTCCAAAGACACACCCAACGCTTCCCCTGTGGAAGAAGAAACGTATCATATTTGTAGCAAGACAGATCAGAGTGTGTGTGTTCTCAGCGAAGGCGCTCACCTTGTTTGACTCCCATTTTTTCAGAGGTAACGTTGATGGTGACCTTGTCAGAGCCGTAAAATGAAATCCTCGTCGCATGCTGCTGTTCCTGTCAAATCAAAGATGACACAATGGAGTACCTGCATGCATGTTGTTTCACTAAAATCTGACAAAAAGTCATTTTCACACCTTTAGTCCGATGATCATCATTTCTGTTTTTGAGGCAAAGGGAAACTCAGACTTGGTCAGCAAAGGGAAATCGGTTTTCGCTTTATGAACCTGCCATATTGACTGCGTCAGCTTTGCTCGCAAACTGTACGTAACTTTGCCCCATTTCCCCTCATAGGATGAAGGCATGTCCCTGCGGGGCAACAGTCCAGTCAGGAAAAGTCATTCGATTGCACCAGCTGGTGGAAAACGCTGAATATTGGATTGGGTACGTACATGTTTGGTATCACAAATGTGAATGGATACACATTTTTTCCAGCGCTGATGATTTCTGAGCCTTTTTTTTAGAAAACAGTATCAGTTTCTATTATTTACCCACACACTCTGTCTAGCCACCAGAGACAGACGATGATACCAACCATCTCCTTTCTTTTTATCCTGGAGAATAATGTGTTCAAAACTGAAATAGCTCTTCTTGTCGCTGTGCACCCGCCTGGTCTCCGCTTCCCGCTCGCACCACGTCACCTTGGCTTTTCCTTTGGCCTTGACTGAAAAACACTGCACTGTAATTTGCTTGCTGATCACCACAGTCACCTCTCCTGAGAGGACGTCTCCGGGAGAGAAGCCGCCCCGTCCGCTCCCCTTCTCATAACCCACAGCCAGAAGTTTAACAGTCATGATACGCATGCTGCCAGGAAAAAAAAGAAACCTGGAAAGGTGTTGTAGTAAAGGCACACATGCAATCCACCAGTCCTTTGGTCCGCTGTGGTACATAACTCGTGTTTCTGTCTGGCTTGTCGATGAGACAGCGTCTCTCAAGGATGGAAAATGAGGCGGAACCATGGAGTGTACCTCTGGCACACATGGTCAAATGACCTGGGCCTGCAGGTGTCACATTCCCACAGGTAACTCTAGCTGCAAGCGCAACTCGGTTAAATAAATTGAGACGGAATAGGGGCGGCGCAATGATAAGAGCGGTGCAGCTCTGCATGCACATATAGAATAGGAGCGTTTCAAGGATGTTTTGCACAAGCATTCATTTTGATCTGTGCTATTTCTTTTGTTAGTGCTAAGTGGTACATCAGATTCTGAGAGGTGATCTCGGTGGGTACAGGCCCCCTGCAAAAAAAAAAAAACAAAACTTCACTCCCAGATTAATTTAAAAACCTTTTAATTCAATCAAAGAAAGTGTTTCTAAATCCTACTTTTATTAGGAACTTTCAGAGTTATCCCATCAAGGGTATTTCCTTTTGGCAATTGTAGTGCTGGGTCTATTTCTAGAACATTCTGTTAAGTTCAGCTATGTGTAATGAAACACAGATCAGGAAATGTGGGACTGTACAAACAGTAATGCAATAATGCAGCAGGAGGCCATGTTTGCAGAATCACAGGATTAATGGCATGCTGAATTATCTGAATCTCTCATCTGTGACTTTATATTCGCCGTGACTAAAACTGCAAAGTTGAAGTTATAACCTAAAAAAAAAGGCATTATAATGTTTCGTATGCAGGCGGAGGCTCTTCGGGGAGCAGCGTGGCTTGTTGCATGCTCCTTTGTCTCTGAATGCTGCTCCCAAATGTTTGGAGAGCAGCAGCTGCTGAAGCAGGCGGGCGCTCCATCGTCGGTACATCAAGAGAGGGCAGCAAAACTATAGGGAGCTTAATCCTTGACTTTCTGGCAAATGGAATATCCAGATAGACCTGTGGGATTTATGAAAAACATCAAACTGTTGGCTTGGACAAATATTTACACCATTCTTCTAAACAGAGTAGCAGGACTAAAAATGTGATTCTACCCTGTTTGAGTAAAAAGAAAGCAGAAACACCTCTGTGCCTGTTTACAAGCATCTCATATTGAACTTTTTAAATATTTGTCTTCTAGTAACAGCAACACATTACTCCCCATCACTGATCAGCTTTTTCTTAATAATAAAACAAGTTCAACTTTTTTCTGAAACAAGATAAAAGGAAATACGTGTCCCATGTGGTGTTTTAGCCCAGTTTACCTTCAGCCAGTACTCAAGGTGGACGATGGAGCAGTTGAGGATGGACGGTGTGAGATTGTCGGGAATTTTCAACACCTTGGTAATGGTCTCGCTCCTGTTGGGTTTCACCACCTTGCAGTTCTTCTTCACGAGTTTGTGGTTTTCTCGATGCATCTTATCCTGCACAGTTAGCGTCTGTTGCTGGCACAGAGCGAGCATCGGCCTCACCATCCGACCAGAGTTGTTGGCGACAATTAGCGTGACCAGGAGATCCTCACCTGTGGGAGCCAAGGTGAAATATGTTTTTAACGAGCAGCGGGGGGGGGCTGGTGGTCAAGAGGCCGCACACGAGACACTGGATCATCAGGGTCTTATTTTTGGAGTATTTAACAAAAAACAAACATTCATCCGAATATCCTTCTCACCTTGCCTTGTACCCCCTGATGAGCAGTGTAAACATCCATCAAAACATGCCCAGAGCCAACTCTGAAAGTCTTCATTTTCCTGTCATGTTGAGGGTTCTGAAAGGACACACCCACAGCACAACTACACAACATCACTCGTCCTTCCCTGTTTACTGGCAGTCCGACTCAACGCTTTCATACCATCAGCCGAGGAATATTCCCCCGTGTCTTGGAGACAAAGTTCAGGACGGTTGCGGCCTTCATTTTCAGTCTCCTGGGCCGCTTCAGCTCTACCTTCAGCTCATGGAAAATACGACCGTTGGGGGATTCGAAAGATGTTGGGACATTTCTATAATCGACAAAGTCTAAAGTCTAAAAACAAAAAAGCAACCCCTCGGAGGGCATGGCAATAAAATAACAAACTCTGACCTGTCGGGAAACTTGAAAGAGAAAGGAAATACATGTCTTCCTTTGACAATGACAGCAGGGTCTGCAGGAGAAGTAATTACTATTTTTCCCCCTTTTTTTAAAAAAAAAATTAACAGTTAGCTCTAACAGCTACATGCTTGGTTGTGGATGACGGTTTTATACATACCATCTTCTGACCCTCTAATGATATAATGCTTCATGCCATAGTATACTTCTTCTTGACTAATGGTATTCTCATCATCTTCGTTCCAGTGGACCGTTGCTTTCCCCGCCACTGTTAAAACAAGTGAGCGGATCCGACTGTCTCTGAAAGCCTTCACGATGATCCTCCCATTGATGGTGTCTCCATTCGTAAAAACATTTTTGCTGTTGAGAGCATCGTATTCAATGGAAACCTTTTTAATGGTCATCTTCACCTGAGGAGCACAGAAATCCGATCAAATCTCTCTTTCGGATGGCTGAGAGGAAAATCAAAACCATAAAAGAGCGCTTAGTCCTGGTTAACTTCTTTCGGCACCTTGTGTCGTCTAACGTGTTTTTTGGTCTGACTCAACTCTATCCGCGCGCACTTTACGCGGAAGTAATGACACAGGTATGATGCAGTTATTCCCGTGGCCTCGCTAGATGGACTCGTTGCCATTTTAAAAATGTTTTCGCACAAATCAAACAATTGAAATAAGATATTTTAAAGTTGTTTTTCATTTATTAGGACGGATAGCCGATGCTACATTTTCTGGTTACAGTTGAATATATCCAACTTAACTCAGAGGCAAATCAAAGTTAAGTCAAAGGATAGAAGAGCTCTTCAATAATGTGACAGGAAAAAATACGTTATTAATGCTTTCAGTAAGTTATTAAATCAAGTCCGTTTAAACAAGTTAGTTAGTCTAAACATTCTGCACACGCAGGATGAACTTGTAGTAGTTTCCTGTTATTTACTGTGTCTCGTTTAACCTGTTTTCCAGAAGAACTCCAACAATGTGCCCCACTGGCACAGCCGGGAATACACAGTATTCTATAACAGTATTTCAAATCAATCATCAGATGAATCACATGTTCAGTGCACGTAGGTCCGTCCAGCACATGGACTAGGACACAGTTTTGTAAAGTAAATGGCCGACCAGCTCATTTTTGGTGTCCAACGATTTGGATGTAAGAGGAGATACTAATAAAGCTAAAGAAGACACACGTCTGACACACTTTTGTTTACCAGCCAGCACTCAAGTTTTCTTTACTTCAGATAAAAAACAGTTGTTCTGTCAGTGAAACATTAGTATTTTCTCAGAAATAATTGCAATTAAGAACACTTGTTTGCCATAAAGATTTTGGACATTTTGTCTTTTTTATACAAAAACTCTTTCCTGGAATGCAAACTAGGCCAGCATACATATAACATGTGTATGTCACTTTTACTAACACAAAGGAGTGTTCGTGGTTTTGAATTTAGTATCTTTTAATGCTGCGAAAGAATGTTTTGTAATACAGTGGTACAGATACAACGGTCAGCCTAAACAACTTCACAGTAATAGCCATTGTGATACCTACTGGGAATAAGAAGTAGACTAACCATATATGTACCATAAAGAACAGGTTTGGTCAAGAAATCAGCTTATAACTGGAAATACATGTTATCCCGCAATTCATAAGGCTTCTTAAAAAACAGTTAAATGAGAGCAGTAGATATTTTTAACTCGTAGGCATCAGTCTGTGGAGGAGAGAACGACAGCATCGCTCAGTCAGCTGCACATCTCTGGTCCATCAGCCCTCATCACGGTTCTATTTACCATCAGACTTTTTTACAGCGTATTCTGGTATTCTTTATAATCTGGGAGGGGCGGGTACATCGCACAGGCTTCATAAGAGGGAGGCTGATCTTCTTGGTCCAGCGATGCTTGTTGCCGGGGTAACACTGTCTGCTGTGACCGATCTGGGCTCCCGAACCCTTCCAGACCGATGCCGGCTGCAGCTGGAGGGGAACGCTCAGCAGGCCCCCTGAGATTTGGTAGCACCACTATAGGAATTGTAACCTCTGGGTCTCTTGCACATTTATTATCCAAATAGGCCTGTGAAAAATAATATATGAAATTATTACTCTCACATTGTGTTACTACTTACCTGCTTCTTATTCCTAGTGTGTGTGTTTTTTGTTTGATTGATGGATGTTTACCTTCAGTCTGTACTCCAGCTTAATGATGGAGCAGTTGAAGATGGAGGAAGGTAGTTCCATGGGGAGGTTGATCAGCTGGGTCACCGCTTTTTTTTTGCCGCCTTCAATGGCCTCAGCCATCACCTTTAGGATGTTGCGAGCGTGAACCGTCCTCTTGCCCTGGGCAAAGAAGCTCTGCCTCTCATACAGAGCGAATGTAGGCTTCACCGAGCGGCAGGAACAGTTGGTGATTTCAAGTGTGACCTGGATCGTCTCGCCTGTCAGACCGTGAAACGAAATGAAAAGAACAAAAATAAAGATAAATAAACCCTAATTTATGCAACAGATATCCTTCAGTGATGTAACTGGTTTAATGGCATCAGGAAACACGCTGGAGGCCGGGAATTCCATTCAAACCATCGGCCAGTGAGCTGCCTCTGCGTAACACAGATGTACCTCCCCCAGCCGAGGTTCCAAACACCAGCGCTTGAGTGTCAAAGTCCAGAGTTGTGCATTTAGGCCAGCGATTCATTAAGAATTAAAGGAAAAGCAAAAGAAGGTGTCTCAGTGGGAAAAGACAAGTAACAAAAAGATTCTTTCACAGTTTTACCTTGCATATATCCCATTCGGTCTGTTTTAATATGCATGAAGACGCCTCCGGAGCTAAGGGTAAGGGATTTGTTCCTGCATCCATACTGAGGCTCCTAAAAGAATAGGCCCTTTAGACTCCATAACAGTCTTTACATTTTAGTTCAAGACATCTGCTCTAACTCAAAGCTGAGGTTTCTGAAGCAGAGAATTCTCACCATCAGTGTTAGTAGAGCCAAGTTTGCTTTGGACACGAATGTAAAGTGAGTTCTGGCCTTTTTCGTCAGCCTCAACGACTGTTTTAGTTCCGCTTTCAGCTTGTGAACAATTTTTCCCACTGAGGATTTAAAAGTTGATGGGATATTTCTGTAAAGAATGACAACATGAAACATGTGACCAGCATTAAAACGCCTAGAAAAAGAGAGTACACTACCTACCTGTCGGGGATTTGGAATGAAAAAGGAAAAACGTGTCTTCCTTTACCGATGACCTCAGTGCCTGGAGAAGAATCTGTGATCAGAAGGCTTTGACACTGATTAGAAAGTTGCACATTACCGTCTATGATTGAGTCAGCACACACCATCCTGTCTCGATTCTTTCAAGATATAATGCTTGATTTTGTAATATTTTTCATTCTGCTGGTACTGTTGTTGATGATGTAGCCCAAGCTGTTCAGACCAGCACACCTGGGCTTCTCCCTGTCCAATGAAAATAAGAGCCTGGATTGTAGTTTCCTTGGAAACCTCCACAACGATTCTCCCGTTGATGGTGTCTCCATTTGTGAAGGTGTTTCTGCTGTTGATGGCGTCGTATTCAATAGAGAAATTTGTAATTGTCATCCTCCTCCAACAGTGATCACCAAAGGTAGAGAACCAGGAAGCAACTGAAGCCTGCCCAACCCTGCGACGCTTCTTATGGTTACATTTGGAAAACATTCAGCTCTTGTTCAGCCAGTTTAGCAACCCGAGACGACTGATTACAGCTAAAACACAATGTCTTGTGATAGCAACGCTGTAAATGTAAAGGGACTATTTTCGGCTTTAGAAGCCCTTCTTGTGATTTTACAGTATGGTATTTACCACTGCAACATTTTCATTAAAAGGGAATTTAGAAGTGATTAACCCTTTCTATTGCTGATCCATTCTACCTTGTTTTCTCCTAACCCCTTTTCAGGACTTACCACGGTGCCGCAGCCCCGCCTCCAATGAAACATTACAGCATCTGAGGTAATAAAATAAACAGAATTAAACCAAAATTTTCCAGTTCTTTTTTATTAAAAAACAGTTTTGTGAAAAACTGAAATAGTTCATTACATTAACATGGCTCTTAATGACATTGTAAATAGCTTGCATATTAGTATTTATTGCATTAATATACTCATTTATTTATATTATTCATTCATTCCTTTTCCTACCCGCTTTATACCCAGTGGTGTCGCGGGGGTCTGCTGGTGCCCATCTCCAACTACCTTAGGGCGAAGGCAGGGATACACCCTGGACAGGTCGCCAGTCTGTCGCAGGGCACACACACCATTCACTCTCACATTCACACACGAGGAACAATTAGAGTCTCCCATTAACCTTGCATGTTTCTGGACTGTGGGAGGAAGCTGGAGTGGGAACCCACGCACACACAGGGAGAACATGCAAACTCCTTGTTTATATTATTAAGTTGTAAAATGCATTTCTATAAAAGTATCTAACAGATTCTAAAAAGAATAAACTGCAGTTACTGTCTGAGACTGTACACTTCAGATCTATGTCGATTATATCTGAATGACCAAACTAATACAATTATAAACTGCTTATTTTTTACAGGCCAGTAAACTTCGGGTCGGCCACCCTGCTGCTTCTCTGGAGATTGCTTTCTTTTTTTAAAAAAAAGTGAAAATCAGTCACAGAAACCATTAACCATTAAACCATTTAACCATTAAAATCAGTCTTAACTTTTTACAAATGACACTTGGGGGGAAATATTTTCCTGTCTGAAAAACAAAAATCGGACTCTTCAGCTGTGATGATTCTTGGAGTGAAAAAGAGCAAAAGTCTGCAGAGCGAAGACCACCTTCGCAACCACTGAAGCGGGCTCACACTTCACAAAGGAGGTAGGAGGGATTTATGTGGAAGGACTAAAGATGAAACAAATCAAATCACCGCAAATGAGCACCAGATAGCCAGTGAGCTGAGGAAAATATGTGGGGAACAAAAACAACAATTAAAAAAGCACCGGCGAGTCGAGAGGCCTGTAAACCCAACACAAACATAATAAGTAAACATCTTTTGTAAAAAAACCTGACCACAAAATGTCTTAGAACTGGCACCAAAGTGATCAAGTTACTCCAGCATCACCCTAAATGTGTTCTTATCTTCCTAGTCTACTGAATCGCTTGATTTCACTCGCATGAAAGTAAATTTCTAAAATGGCGGAGTGTCTGCCTGCCTACAGCTTCGGAGGATCCCCTTGATGATTGTTACCAAAGCCTGAGATGGGTGGGTACAGATTATATGTTCCATAGGAAGGCGCGGGGTCAAAAGGGTTGGGTGGTGCAGGAGGTGGCTGTGGCAGGGCCGTGTTCCCAAATCCAAAGGCAGCAGCCGGGTAGGGTGCAGAAGCGGTGGGGAAAGGTGGAGCAGCGGAAACCGTAGGTGCCCTCAGAATGACGATGGGAAACTTGATCTCCGGATCAGATGCATATTTGACATCCAGGTAGACCTGGAAAAATGGGACTGATTTCATCCTGATGGATTTTAATTGTTGTAATTGTAAACTTTTCACGTTGATAAAACATTGAATTACATGAAAAAGATAAGGGTTTTACTAGTATTCTCACATGTTCTAATGAAAACTTAGCAAATCTGTTTATTTTTATGTGTCTTACTCTCAGTCTGTGCTCCGCTTTGATGATGCTGCAGTTGAAGATGGAGGGCTCTATGTCTTGGGGAATGGTGATGACTCTTGTCACCTTTTCACTAGCAGAAGGAGGGATGGGGTTTCCAACTTCTTTAAGGAGATCTTTGGTATGAACTCTTCTTTTGCCTTCTGCAAAGAAACTATGTTTTCGGTACAGACAGTACTTGGGCTTGATCTCTCGCGAAGAGTTGTTCTGAATGCAGGCCAGGACACTTATCCCCTCTCCTGTGTAAACACAATTAAAGCGTTGGTCCTCCAGTCTAACGTTACCGTGGGAGCAGAAGTGCAACTGTGAGTCTGAAAGCTCCCACCTTGACAGAAACCTGTTTTCTCCAGGCTCACATCCATGGATACACTTCCCGAGGTAAAAAGATTCATCTTTTTTTCCTTGGACTCGTGTTGTGGCTCCTGGAAGAAGCCCAGAAAAATGAATTTGGTACCTAGGACATTTTAAAACACATTTGGACAATCTGTGTGTGCTGAATGTGTACATCAGTTCGAGTCCTACCCTCAGGTTGTGTTCTGGGCTCCAGTTTGCATTTGGTACAAAGTTAATTTTTGTTAAATCTTTCTGGTCAATTCTCATTGACCTGCTTAACCTGGCTTCCAGGGAGTACACAATCTTCCCATCAGCTCCTTTGAAGGAGGGTGGCATTATCCTGAAACATGATTACATGACGCCAGATGAATCGAGATTTCTCTGTGGATGCTTTATGGATATACATTTTTATTATAGTATAATTCTTTGAAAATTTTAATCAAAGTCATTTACAGATGTAAATCTTCTTTGATGCAGTTTTAAGAATACACAGAACTACATTGCTGAAGCACATGTGTTAGAATAAAGATTATAAACATACTGGTAAGGGATCTGAAATGTGAAGGGGTAGACATGGCATCCGGGGGCAACAACATTGCTGTCTGAAAAGCACAAGAATTGGCAAACACATAATATTACCATGTTCTGTTTTAGCAGGAAGAGCTGCCGTGTCAGAAAGAAAGGTAGCGATAACATGTACACTTACAATATTCTCCAGTCTCAGTGGTAATTAGGGCTTCAGCGTCGTCATCTGTGGGGAAAAATGTTACGTATAAGCATATGCAGGGCTGTACAGAAATTAGAATTCAGATCAAATCTCATTACCATTTTGGTTTGTTTGAAATTCTAATCAAATTCGAGCAAACACAAAATAAAGTTTAAGACTGTGTTATCTAAAATTATTGACAACGATAAATCAATAACTGTAAAAACATTTTAAATCTTTTGGGATTTTCTAAGCATCGATTCAGGAAGTATTTGGAAGAAAGTAACAGATAAACCGAAAAGAATGCTCAACATCTTGGACTCGTTTTCACGAATGTCACAAATGGGCTTCCGTACTGCCTGTGGAGCACATTTGTGCGTCTAAAAAAGCTCGAACTTTGGAGGTATTAACGGTGTTTCCATGATTTAAATATATGCACCCAACATTTATTTACTCACCCGTTGCTTTCTTGTCGCGAATAAAGTAATTCTTAAACGTGAAGTACTTTTCCTTGGAGTGGTAGACGACAGTCGTGTTTCCGTGTCGTTCGCTCCACAGTACTCTCGCTTTGCCCTTGAATTTCACGGACAGAGAGCTGATCTGACAGTCCTTGGCCACCTCCAGCGTCACCTGGCCCGACACCGAGTCCCCGTTGCTGAAGGTGTCTGTTTCATTTATGGGGTTGTGGGTGACTTTTAAGCTTTTGCACGGTGGACGACATGGCGAAGATTAATATAAAAGTATCTAACAGATTCTATAGATAATAGATAAAGTTGAGAGTAAACACAAGTGTCCCACCCCGGGATGAGCGTGGCCGAGGCCCCGACCTGAGGAGCGGGGGTGGGGCAGACCCGGGGGGCGTGGCCGAGGCCCCGACCTGAGGAGCGGGGGTGGGGCAGACCCGGGGGGCGTGGCCGAGGCCCCGACCTGAGGAGCGGGGGTGGGGCAGTCCCGGGGGGCGTGGCCGAGGTCCCGACCTGAGGAGCGGGGGTGGGGCAGATGCAGGGGGCGTGGCCGAGGCCCCGACCTGAGCCGTGTTGGGCCGCTACTACTATTCAACCACTTTCCCCCCTTTTTTAAGAAAATATTTATTATATGATATATTCGATGTGTCACGTTGACTGACCTGCGGTGTGGTGGTGTTTATCTACCGGAGCTAAAAACATGCAGCATGTTCTGCCATGTCTGTGCCCCTTTGGATAGAAATGTGACTTCGATGGACTGGGAGGGATAGTGATAAGCTTGGTGTCCGGCCTAAGGAAGGTGGGATGTTCTCACCCACCTCTCTCACAAGAGCTTTGTCCTTCTGAGTCTCTTGCTTGCTGCTGAATTAAGTAATCTAGTCTAAAAGACAGTAGTTGAGGTAAACTTGGTGTGATGATTTGGTAAAAAATGGAGTGCATAGTGTTATTATTGCTACTGTTTCTGTTGGACAGTGAAAAATATGTGACAGACAATGATCTCTAAGCAGCACAAGATGCATATCTTTTAACTCATTTAACAGACCAACCTAAAGATCTGTTTTCAGCCTCACATGTCTCAGAAACTAAAGCCCAAGAAGCTCCGATTTTAAAGGATGTATTTTTAAACAATTTGACCAAGGATCTCATATTGGATCAGCAGTAAGGACAACTCTTAATTTAATTATAACACATAATGATATGTAGAGGCTAATAGGACCAACATGATCCCTTGTTAACAAGGCCAGAAGAGGAATTATGGGAAATTGCTTCTAAGATGTGGGCATTGGAGGAGTATCCTGTCATTGCAATGATGAAATACTGTGGGCCATTATGTAAAGCAGCTAAGAGGCTTTTTTATTCTGAAGAGAGATAAATATGAGAGTACTGACACGATGGAGAGTG
>CAAE01014993.1:1093195-1204476 GCA_000180735.1 Tetraodon nigroviridis | reverse complement strand
CGTTTATCAGCTGAAGGTTTACTGTTGGTTGCTTCCATATGAAAAACAAATTACGAAAGAATGCTGTGAATACATATGTGTAACTATACCATAATCCGTCTTCTCCAATTAAATTAAACAGATGACAAAAAAGCAGGCAAAAGTGAAGCCTAGTTGCTATTTTTAGAAGGATGCCAGGGCTCCTTTCTCAAGGAAAACAGAAAATCTGCCCCTATTTCTCTGATGTGCTGAAGACCCCCATCGCATTTATCTGGGGGGACTTTAATGGCTGTTCATAAAGTCTAAATTTCCTACTTGGAAAAATAGTAAAAGCGCAATAAAATTGGTTTTTATTGCGCTCTGTTGCCTGTCTGCACCAAACTAAATTAACCCAAATGAACAAAGATGTTGAATGAACTGAAGAGTGTGTGTTTTACAGGTGGCAACGTCAGCGCCACTGTTTAAATAACTGAGGGTCCCATATTGGGAGCACCGCAGTGGGAGATAGCAGTCTCACAGCCGTTAAAGGGGAAGATCAAGAGGCTGCGCCAGGAGCAAGCTCCTTTGATAAAAATGCTCCGTCTCACACTGCTGGATCTCAGCGTTCATGGCTCTCACTCATGCATGCGAGTGTATTTGCACTTCTCAATTTAGCAGCAGCTCACCGCCTACTATCTTCACTGTACGACCTGAATTTGAAATAAGTCGTAATGTTACTAAATAAAAAACGGAACGTTACTATTTACAAAATCATGTCAGGTTGTCGAGACACAGTAGCAAACACTGAACCTGAGAATCGATGCTGGGTTTGCTCCACATCTCAGACCGTGTGGTGTAACTGATGGCCGGTCCGCTGCATCTGGGATTTTTAGGCAGAAATAGAAAAAAATAAAATAAAATATGGCTGTTTGGAAGAAAGCAGCAAAGCACCACCTCATCAAAGACTGACGCTTGGCGCCATAGTTTGTTACATGAATCAAACCTAACTGTAGTTCACTGCTTTTCATCTTAACCTTTTGTTTGTGCTCCTTTACAATATCATGGGTTTTAAATAAATTGTGTACACTGGAAGGAGTTGTAAAACAAACACCGCTCTTTGATTGGACTGTAATAACTGCCATGTGTCAAACTTTGTAGAAAATACCAAGACATTCCACAAAATGATCAACTTCGCCATCATGTTATCCTGTGATTACTGTAGCTTTACCTGAATGATTAACTGGGATTATTATCAAATTGTTGCCCTTCACACAATTAAGTCATCTTGGCATTATTAACCCACCTTAATATTCACCCTTCCAACATATTTTCTACTTTATTAGTACTCGTGCAGACCTGCACTCGCATTCCAGACTGCTCACATGCTAACAAACAAGCTGTTTTACAATCTGATTATGAGATGAGTGTAAGCAAACATAAAAATAAACAGCAGGTGGATGCATGTGCAGAAAATAATAAAGAGGAGGTGAAGAAAAATTTAATGATAATAATAAAAAAAAGCAGAAAGTGTGGTTTCTGAGCACAGTGGGAAACGAGCTGATTCCAACCAGTTGAGAACCAATGGGGGCTGGGTAGACCCCTAGTCTGTTTCCAGGGAAACTGAGCCCTTTCTCCTCTTTCTTCTCCTCCTCCCTTCTATCCCCATCTCTGTTCCGTCTCTCTAAAGCTTGTTCTCTTTTCTGTCTATATCTGTCTATATTGTCTCCCACTCTCCTTCTCTGTCTCTGCATGTGTCTCTCTTCCTCTCTCCTCTTCTCTTTCTATCACCCTACCTCTCTCTCTCTCTCTCTCTCTCTCTCTCTCTCTCTCTCTCTCTCCTCCCTCTCTGTCTCCCGACTTTTCCTCTCCCTCTCCTCTTCTTTTGTGTCTCCCTCTCTTTCTCCTTTTCCCTATCACTCTACTTCCTTTCTTGCTCTTTCTCCCTTTTTCTATCACCCTGCATCTCTCTCCTTCTGTTATTATCTCTCTTTCTCTCTCTCTCTCTCTGTCCCATGTTCCTTCTCGAACGTGTTTAGGAGGAGGGAGATGTGGAGGTGACTCACTGTAACATTATTGCCATGGCAATAAAGAGTGAGTCGACTGTAGAGAGGGGAGCTGAGAGGGGAGGAAGAGCGCGGATGTCCAAAGGTCGGAATGGTGGTCGTGATTTGCAGCAGCTGGGAAGGGACGTGTTTTTCCCTGTGGAACACCGACTGTGGATGCAGCAGATCCACTGCTTCACATGCGGAGCAACAAAGTTGCTTGTTTCCGTCACGCTGCTTCACATCAGCCCTGTTTCTCCTTTTTCTTCATCTCTTCCAGTTTATCTTCTTCCCTCCTCCTTATCCCGCCTGGTCCAGTCAGCCCTCAGCTCTCTCAGGAGTGTTTTCCACTGTCACTTTACGCTGACTCGTGCCGCGCGCGTGTTCGAACACGCCAAGGTGGCGCGTTAATGCGCTGTTGACATATGCTCTCGCTTCCGATGAGGAGAGGTTAAGCGAGGAGGTCAAGACGATGGCAGCATAAGAACAAGCTGAACCTCCGCTGAAGGGCTGATAAATGGACAGTTGTGGTCGTTTTCATTGACTGTCAGTTTAATAGACCCAGTCCTGAGTCTGCTGCCGTCCGCAGGGCTCAAAGGTCAAGTTAAGCGTTCTCGCTGACACGCGTGTCTCTGCAGCCAGACAAATATGTTGTCATATACGACGCAATCAAGGAAAAACAGAATATGTATTCATTTAAAGAAGACTGTGCATCATGAGTCACATTGAAAGAAGGATGGTTTGTTAATGAATGTGAAGAGGACAACTAAAACCTTGAACGATTCTAGAATATTTAGTCCTGGTTCTAACTGAGACTTCTTTAAAGGTAGCATCAAACTCAAGGAAACACAGTAACACAGGAGGAGCCAAACATCCAGTTTTCTGTGTCCATGGTAACGTGCAACAAACAAACCATATGGAAGAGACGAGAAGTACTTTTATTCATCGCAGGCATAGAAAATAAAATGTATGAGACGTAAACAAGGAGAGGGAGTTCAGAAGCAGATAGGCTGACCTGATGGGAGCAGCAAGCCATTCGTTTGACCCCAACTAGCCTCTGTGGGGTTTTTACTGTCGTGGATCTTCGTCTGCTGCTGCCTCTTGTCAAGGATAGCAGGATGAGACATCGGCGTCTCACTGTTGATGGACGGATTAGCGCTTTCACTCAGTGTGAGCCGTGAGAATACCAGAATTTTAGGAGAATCCCGGTTTGCACCGGAGGCAGACTCCATCCTCCTTTCCAGACCTGCAGACCTTGGCTGGTAAATCTTCACATTCTGTCTGTCTACCCCATCCTCTCCTCTCTGTGTTCAATCTCTCTTATCGCTCCCAGTGCCGTTAAACCAAGCAAGATAGTGGCTGGAGAAGTGCGGCTCGCCGGCACCAGAGTGACTATCGTTTTCAGCTCTGTGTGTGTATCTGACAGTGCATCAGAGCACAGCTCCATCTTACATATTATACATCTCCTCAGCCTCAGAGCTGTTTCCATGGGTCAATAACAGCACAAGGAGCATGGCCAGGGCTGAGAGTCTGAAAATATGTAGAATAAAGAGCAAGAACAAGTTTATGTTTTTAACTGCCGTTTTTAATTGTGGTTCTTTGTGTTTTAATTAATAAAACGTGCTCAGGGAGTTTCCGAAATAGTCCTCGGGGTTTAACTGATGTGTCGAATGGCAAAAATGCATGCGTTGTTGAATATTTTTGACTGATTTTCATGAATTTAAAGATTGGCAAACATTTGCTGAAGCAGATCCGGACTGTCTAGATGATAGTTATCGATTTCGATTCAAGTAAAAAGAGTCAGACTCAACAAGTGTGGGGGACGCAGGAGAGGAAGGGTAGTCCGTCATCAGGTACCCTGCTGGCGTAACAAACCAGCTGCGGATATAAAGACAGAAACGGTACGTGAGACGGTTCCACCCCAAGCTCAGCACCCTGAGGCTGCACACTGAGAGACAACAAGGGAGGGCGATGAACAGTGAGCATCGGGGCCACTATCCAGGATGAAACAAAGATCAATATGCACATCAGAAACATGGCCCCCAGTGATGAGTTTCTAAGTGAATACCACGGGCAGCACAAACCTGGCGAGGAAGAACAGCTGGAAGCATCATGAGAGGGCGAGCCCCGCCACCGCATGGACCACAGTCAAATTCAGGAAGTGTCTGATATCAGCTGGAAAAGTCGGGACTGAAAGAGCGTACAAGAGGGACAGAGGCCGAGATCGACCGCATTAAATGTGGACGGAGGAGAGACACAAGAAAGGGAAAAAAAAACAATAAACAGCATCTAACAAAGCTGTTGAGACATACATATTAGTATTTATCAAATGAACAGCACGGATTTCTATTAATAATATGCTCTTCTTAGGTTATATTCTTTTTTTAAACGATCACAGAATTAGTGGTCTGTGAATTTAAAAGATAAAACAAAAATTAATTAAATGCAATCTGCTTTAACCCCCAGCCAGCAGAATAAGGTGGATTCTCATCAGGCTTGCCTGTAGCTAGTTAAACACACCGCGCTGTATGTTGACACACTCATTATTACCCAGACGTGGACTAAGCTTGAACCCAGCTGTGCATTCAATTTAAACACTTTCATACACACATCATTTACACAGATTTATACGGCTGTGCATCAATATATATATCATTTCTATATCTTCTTGTACTGCAGGTAGGCTTGACCTGATAGGAACTCACATGCATCTAAAACATCAGACAACAACGGGCGATAGAGAATGAAGTTATCTTTCTCTTTCACGGCCGCTGAGACCTTTTTGTCGTTTGTCAGTGTAATTAAATCCCTAAAGCTAATCTGTTCACCCCATTTGCTGCTCACTGCCAACTTCAGAAATAGAGATGCAACGATCGATCCATTAGGTAGATAAGGTTAGATACAACTTTGTCCCTTGGGAAAGATATGACAAAAGACCGCTGATAGGCTGACACGTGTACAGTCAAAAATGGAAGTTTTCTTTTACACCCCTGAACTACAAAGGTAATTCACAGGAAACATGCTGGATCATTGTCCATCTGTTCGCCCTGCCGGTTCATCTATAAAAGGATAGAAATGATGTAAATTAGTATGTTTTGTTCTGGAAGAGGTGACTAATACGAAGCCAGTCCCGTCTGTAGAGATTCATTTCAACAACTCCCAAAATAATAAAACAAAAATGTTGTTTTTCAAGGCTGAATTTCCATGAGAAAGTGAGGTCACAGATTTTCATAAATGATAATAAAACAGGGGTACGCTGTTCATTCTTGGTTAATTCAATCTTAAACTGTAGATCCAAAAGAGGGAGAGAGAGAGAGAGAGAGGGGGTAAGGGTCAAGCAGGAGATGACCAGTGAGAGAGAGAGAGAACGGACGGACGGACGGCGTTTTCAGATTCCACTCACGCATCTGTGTCTGTCTGTCTCTGAAGTATTGGATGAAAATTACTCCATTACACACACACATGGTTGCGGGGTGGGGTGGGGAATCAGTAAACATATACAGAGACGAGAGCATTGTCTCATTAAGTCTGACTGAGGCCTGGATTCTGCTGGCATCACAATGTTGTTTGGAGGGCGTTCGCTCAGACTGTAATCATGTTTGGATGTTTCTGCCATGTTTTCTGCATATTTTCGGTGCTTTTGGCATTATGTAAATGTAATGAGTCATCTGCACAGTCACACGCGCTCCTGTTGCACACGCCGCGGCCGTGTCGGCGCTGGTCCTCTTCGGTGTGCGCTGTGTTGTGTGTATCCTTCGCCGCTGCCTTCTTCAGGAGGCTGATGCTTTGAATAATTTATGGGACAAATGAGTTTGCTCAGGGATGCCGATGTTCATCTGAGAGCGTGCAGGGGGATGTTCTACCGCCTCAGGTTTCACCGCAACTAACAAAACACTGAAACTAACATTTCAGTTTAGGAGTGTTTAGCTCCTGTAATTAGAGTGATGGCAGTCAGCTCCACTAGGTCATATTTCATTATCTTGCTTTTCAGACAGTTATATGTGTTATTATATTTTAATGCCCATTTTTGAAACCACTTTTGCTAATTTAAGATAACGCAGCTATTTTCACAGTAAGCGGTTGTAATGAAATACCAGTAGAACGTCAGCAGAACCCTATTATTAATTATGATTAATACTTATAATAGACTTAAGACAAATATGTTGCACAAGTGTGAATTTCTATATGTGAGGAAGCATCCCGATGGAAAGAATTCTTATTTGTAATAATTATTATTGACCTCTTTTTAGTGTTGCCAGTCTTCCTAACCTGACCTGAGGTTGTTCCTATGTCATCAAACATGGTCTGCAGACGGTTTCAGTGGACGCTGGTTTGTTTTTGTCTGCAGACGCAGGACGGTGCTTGTTTCAGTGTCCTGCTGGGTCTTTTTCTTTCTCTCTGCCATATTTAAAGAAAACCGCTCTGTCAGCAGGTCAGGTAGATTTTTCTTTCCCTCCCCAGTTCTCCTGTATGCACAAACAAACATTATGTGCACCCTGCTCCACAAACACTCTCACACACACACACACACTGACACACACACCCCCACATGCACTTCTCATAATCTCCGCTTTGTCCTCTTTTCTCCTCTCTGCTTCCCTCCCTCTCTCTCTGATGCGTGAAAGCAAACTCAGCAGACCTCAAGGATGCCAGCGCGTCAAGGCATTCTGGGTAATCCAGGGCGCACGAAGGCGGGGGGGTCGGGGGGAAGGAGAGAAATCCGGGAAAGTCGTACATGCCCGACACTAACCGAAAAGGTCTGCTCACCGCAATGCTGATGATTAGGGGATGGGAAGGACACCGAGGGAGGACGAGGGAATAGTGAGCGTGAGGTGGAGCGGAGGAGGATGCAGGAGTGTCGTCAGCCCGCTTTTATCTCAGCTCTGATTAAACCTTCTTCTCATCTGACCTAAAAAGTCAGCTGGTGGAAACTTCAGACATTACTCCGGAGCTCTTTACGCCCAGCCAGTGCTTTGAGGGAGGAATAGAAAATAGGGAACAGACGGGCCGACAGGGAACGCTGGCTCCTCTATATGGACGCGTGCGAACGTGCCTAATGACCCCCTCAGACCGAGGGCCACACTCGATGGCATCTGCGGGTTAGCCGGAACTGCAAAACCACAGGAAGCAGAACTGAGCTGCAACGCGCCGCCGCTGCAAACAACACACAAAAAAAAGCGGAAGGTTTAAAAAAAACCCAGCGCCAACGTGGCAGGCCGACACAGGAGACAGGAAATGTCCTACTGAGGCAGAGACGGGGGCGAGACGCCGGGAAAGACCCAAGCCTGCTTTTGTTCAGCTCAGCTGCCTAGTTCTAGTCCATTATTCATGTAGATTTGAAAAAGCAACAGAAATCCAGAAATGCCAAGAGCGTGTTATTTTATTTAAATTTATTTTGGATCCTATTGATCCGGGAGTGAGGCTTCTCATGATGTTTATCATTTGGAGAGCCAAAGACCTGATTAAACTCGCATATGTCAGTGTGAGAAGGCCTAGGACCTGACACCGGGGTGAAGGGGAGGGTTATTTTTCTGAATCTTAATGGGAGCAGAGCGATGATGCAGTCATTGGCACCGTCGCCTCAGGTTAACACGAGACAGATCAGTGGATGATTGGGTGGAGTTCTCACATTACCCACTTTCACCATCTTCGCTTCAACTCTCGATTTCTGTCACACTTATAAACTTGTGAGTGTATCTTATACAACATTTCTACTGAAATATTTCAGAGTGCCGCAGCAGCCCCCAGCCCCGTTCTCGGGAATCTTCCCCCAGGAGACGGGATGCCAGTCGGCCCGGTTCCCCCGGGATTTTTCCAGGTATGGAGTACACACAGTACCTAGTAGATAATGTAAACTCAGATATAAATCAAAAGCTCCCTTTTACCCTTTGGTCCTTCCACCAACACCTTTAAATGCTTCTTTCAAAACACGAGGAGGAGAAATTGCAGACAAAGAGTCCGCCGGATGCTTCAGGCCTGATGTCTGATGTGCAACGATTAACCATCTTTATCAGCCAAACTCAGACGCCGACACGCAGATCAATAGTCTGCAAAAGGCATTTCACAGCCCAGATTTTTTTTAAAAGAAAATTCTACACTAACAGTGAAATAGATCTCTTAGAATTTTTGTGAACATCAGTTGTCCTTTGCAAACATGGCTGCTCAGTTTAAGAAGATCAAAAACAAAAGACGCTTTACTGCTACAAATGAGAATATCTCAAAAAGCACCGAATAAATTTTGTGATTGACCAAACAATTTCAGTGCTGCAATGAAACAAATTCATGCTCATTTTTATTGATTTATCCCTATATATATGAATTCTATCATTGGTATCTAGAACCCAGAGGTAAAAACAAACATAAAAAAAAACAGCAAGTTCAAATAAAAAGAGAAGACCTTAAGCAACAGCCAGTGGACCATTGCTCTCTGGTGGCATATTCTTGTATTGCTTATCCAAAAAGCTGCAGGCTGGATTTTCTGACCACAGGGGCGTCTGTTGTGCAGGAGAAAGAGAGCATGGCCGCTGTCATGAAGTTACCAAAAACTGCTCACTGCAAAGGTGCATTTCACGCTCACATTTAAACCACTGCATTTGCTTTCATCTGTCCACAAATCCAGTCTAGTTTACATATCTGACTTCTGCTGCTGCTGCTGTTGCTGCTGTTGTCATGGGAATATTTGGAAATTGGCTTGCACTGTGGTTCAAGAGGATTTCCTGTGGAAAAAAAATGTCCCTAAAATGAATACGTTTCAGTCAACATATAATCAAAAAATGAAGATAATATGATATGTTGCTGTTTGTTTTTGTCAGCCATTCATGTCACCTCGGTACCCTGGAGGCCCAAGACCACCGCTCAGATTACCCAATCAGGTTAGATCCATACTGCCACCTACAGGCAGCCGACAGAACTGCTGTCTGTAAAACAGCGTTCAAACAGGGTAGAATGATGCAGATGTTGGTTCCTCTCCTCTCCTCTCTGCAGGGACTTGGAGGAGTTCCAGGAAGCCAGCCCATGTTACCCAGCGGAATGGACCCAACAAGACAGCAAGGTCTGCATAAACATCTGCACAACATCATAAACGTAACACCTCAGAGTAAATATAGATGTGGAAAATCCAGCTGTCACTTTACTTCTATAACAAAGACAAAAATAATAAGAGAAGTTCTAAATTTGAAATGTCACCATCTCATTGTCACCATCTCTTGTGCATGTGTTCAGGACATCCAAACATGGGAGGACCAATGCAGCGCATGACTCCACCCAGAGGCATGGTACCACTGGGACCACAGGTAACTGAGCACGTGAGCGCCACACTTTTATGAATCAAGCTATTTTATGCTTTATTGAATCCGATTTTAGAGCTATGGAGGTGGAATGAGACCGCCGCTGAATGCCTTGGTTGGTCCTGGGATGCCTGGAATGAACACGTGAGTGACAAATTGACAGAGGCTTCTGTTTACATACAGAAGTTCTCTGCACATGTTTGCTAATCAGCAGTATAGAAACCGACCCGGAGGCCACTGTTCCTCCAGTTTGTTGCTTATCTAATTTCCTGAAACTTGGTGGCATCACTTATCCTGGGCAACAGGAGAGCTTGTTGTTAAATCTGTGTGTGTGTGTGTGTGTGTGTGTGTGTGTGTCCATGTGTTCCAGGGGACCAGGTGGGGGTAGGCCCTGGCCAAATCCGCCAAACTCCAATTCAGTAAGTGTTTCTTGAAGGGCAGCCAGCCAGTTCTTCAGACTCCGTCACGAGTTGCTTGTGTTTTTCTGCAGACTCCTTATTCTTCTGCGTCTCCTGGGAGTTACGTGGTGAGTACGTCGACTGCAGACTGCTGTTGAAGGAACAAATGTACATTATTTAAGGCGACTGTGATCTCAGGGTCCACCTGGAGGGGGAGGGCCCCCTGGAACCCCCATCATGCCAAGTCCTGCGGGTAAGCTGTGTTTGGAGTAACACACACAGTTCACGCACGTGCTTTTTGGTTCTTGTTGTCATCTCGAATTTGCTCACATCAGATTCAACCAACTCTGGGGACAACATGTACACCATGATAAACACGGTAGCGCCAGGCGGAAGTCGGCCAAATGTGAGGCGCCTTATCTGTTTGTGCATCGTGTGTGTGTGCTAGTGTGTATAATGGCTCCCACTCTTGTCAAAAATAATTGTTCTTCCTTTTTGTATTGCACTTTTGTGCATCCCCTTCAGTTTCCCATGGGCGCTGGAGGTGATGGTCCATTAGGAGGAATGGCTGGAATGGAACCCCATCACATAAATGGATCATTAGGTACAGTCACCAGTGTACAAGCGCTGCATTTTATCACAATTCTATTGATTCATTCAGCAAAAATGGGCATTATTTTACATCTTTTCTGTATCTCAGGGTCAGGCGATATGGACAGCCTCCCCAAGGTCAGGAAAATCTGCTGGATTAGAATTTGTAGATCTGTTCTGTTAGGTGACCGTTGCGCCCTTTTCCCCAGAACTCACCTGGTAACCTCAGTATGAACAACCAGCCTGGGACTCCCAGAGAGGACGGAGAGATGGGGGGAAACTTTCTAAACCCTTTTCAGAGCGAAAGTGTAAGTCAGACGGTCAGATTTCCAGCGCTCCTCACGGTCGAGGCGTTTGTGGTCGAGTCTGTTCTGACGGCTCGCCCGTTTCTCCGTGTCTCCGCAGTATTCTCCAAACATGACCATGAGCGTTTGAAGGCCCCCGCAGCCCGTTGGCGAAGTCGCTCCCTGAAACGGGCGGGCCGGTTTTCTAGAAAACGCAGAAGGACTGGATGTGATGTCACTTACTCCAGCGACTCTCCCCCCACCTCCACCGCCTGCCGAGTCGGGACATTTGCCCCTACATCTTTGTACTACTGCGCCCCGATCCCGAATCCTGCACACCCCAACCCCCCCCCACCATCATGACTGTCCACATCTCCTCTGTCCAGCTCCTTCTCCCGTTTTAAAAGGTGATTCACCAGTTCTTCCTCAACAACAACAACAACAACAACAACAACAACAACAACAACAACGCGACTGTACAACAGACCCAGACTGAAACCACCCTCATGGGAGAACTTTGTATATTTGCATACAGCGTGTATGAAACTGTGAAACCGACATACACAAGTCACAGAGAAATGTCTCATCATCGGGAAACCCCCCCCCACCCACAAAAAAGGCCAAAAGGTTTTAAAAATGTATCCACCCTTCCACCCTTTCTAATGGACGGTAAGGTTTAATGTGAACTGGACATCCTGGAGGTTGAGCTTTCGCCTTTTCTTGACGCATTTCAGCCCAAGTCTGCAAGAGAATCACAGAGACATCACAAGGACATTCCCTCCCACTCAAAAGACCGTCAAACACACACACACACACCACACACACACACACACACACACACACACACAAACATTTGAAGTCTCCTTATATATCTGTTCAAAATTAAATTATAGAGTCGTTTCTTAATTTGTCCCTTTTGGGCTGTTGTAGAAACACACACCATCGCTGACTGTTCTGAAGATCAGTGAATCCTTGTGCTGATTTAAAGAGATTATTCAAAGGTAACTAAGACACCAGATATGCTTCTTGCTTTTAAGAGCAAAATTACAGAAATGGAGTTGAACTGTAGCAGCTGTTCAGATAACAATAACAGGAAGAGCCTGAATGCGAAACGTACAACGCAACTACGAGGACAATGTATAGTCTTTGATCCTGAGCTCATGATTAGTCATCAGAAGTAAATTGTGATCAAAGTGTGTAACGCAGCTCTGCAGGAGTTAATTTTAAATCGGCTGAACACATCGTACGGTTCAGGGTCACTACCTGGAGGAAGCTGCACTGCAGAAGGTTTTTCTTTATCTCACTGTTTTCCTGCAAACAGTGGGGTGCAGTAGGAGGGTCACTGCACCCTAGGTCAAATGTGTCCTGCGTCTGTGCGTGTGTGTGTGTGTGTGTGTGTGTGTGTGTGTGCGTGCTTGTAGAGCAAACCTACCTTTACCTAGGAGGATTTATTCATTTTCATCCCCGGAAGCCAAAATGGCAGAATGTTGTTATTATTTTGAAGGCACGTGTTAAAAATGCAGCTTTTGTCGCTCCCCACTTGCTTGATCGCCTGGAAAAATTGTGACCTCAGTGCGAGTCAGAGAGGTGGTTGGTATAGATAACCGATTCATTTTTTTCCAGTTTTCCTCTCTGCCCCAGATGTCATTTACAAAAAAGGGGATATACTTGTAAATGTCCTCATTTCTACTCCCTGACTGCAAATTGTACAGACCACAAATGTAGCTCCTCTGTCTTGTATGTGTATTTGATATAATAATAATTATTATTGTTATTATTTAAGGAATATTTTAGAGAGAGTTATTGTAAAAGGGAGAGAGGGTCTGAAATCCACCATCACCACACGATACTTTGACCTTTTCTGTTGAAGCCATACGTCGGCTTCCTCTACCAGATCATGTTTGCAGTTTTGTGGCAGTGTGTGGGACTCCATTTGTGTCGTGTTCATTTTATCTTTTTTATTCTTGTATTATGTTTTTTTGTAAATACACAGAGAAAAACTTCATGGGTTTGGAATATACTTGCATAAAGCTTCTCTTCCCTCAGTCACAGTGTGAGCTCCTTGTGTGTGTGTGTGTGTGTGTGTGATGATGTCTTCTTTCCAGTCAAGAACAAAGACTGGCTGCGCTGGATTCCAGTATCACAGCATCCTCATGGATACCAAAGTCTCTGCGTTACCGAAACTGGGCTTGTGACCAGAGGGTTGCCGGGATAATCCCAGAGTCACCGCATAAATGTGGGCCTTTAAACGCGATGTTCTTGTCTTTTAGCTAAACCTTACTGGGGAAAAAGCCATCCAGTTCATACTGGGATACACAACCTCAGGCTTTTATAGTGAAATAATTCTTTCTCGGTGTAATTACAGGTTAAAAACCTACACCACTTGTGGGAGGTTTGAAGAAAACTCCACAGTGTCTGTAGGGTGCGATTCAGCTTGTGGTCACAGGTGCAGTTTGTGGAACCAGAGATGTAAAATATCGATTTTCCACGCAGTAAAACAAGCAGAGGCATGAAATCAGTTATCTGTGCAGTACCAACAATTACACAAACACACACAGATAAGACAATCCACCCACCTGTCTTCTGCCCTCCAAACTTCCCCCACCTTATTATATTTACAGCTGTTCCCTCTTTCCCTGCGGCATCACAGCAGTTCTGCTGGACGAAGGGAAGACTGGTCCCATTCTCTCCCTCTGTGCGCTTCTCTTTTGTGCTCCTCATCATGTCTGTCCGGTTGGCACTGGCTCTGCTGGCCCTCTGCTCGCTGGCTGCTGCATCTGATCCACGCTGCGAAGAGCTGGTCGAACCTCAGTGCAACCACACGCAGGTACCATTAGCAACGATCCCAAGATACAGCGTCACCGTTCCCTAGAGGGGCTGGGAACTGTTTTGTTAAATGTTCAAATATAGTTGTTTTTTCTTTTTTTTTTTTTTAAACCACTAAATTGTATATTTGCATGCAGGTTATCGGAAAATGGATATTCCATGCTGGTATTTCAGAGCTCAAGGAGACAGAGGACGAGCTCAAAGCCATCAACAGCTCTTGGATTGAAATCTCAGCTGTAGCCGACAGTAAAGAGATGGTTTTACGCTGGGGAGATAGAAAGTAATGTCCTAAAATCCATTTCCTTCTACACCACAGAGGATCAGTTTCTCAGACTCATTTGTTTTTTACATCTGTTTTTCTTTACAAGCAACGAAAAATGTGACTATGGGTCTTTCAAATACAACTTTTCATCAAACATATCCAAAGTGACATGTAAGTACACAACGCTACTTAACTCCAATTTTAATTAAATGTGGCCGTCATTAACACGAACCTCCTGGTTGCCAGTTGAGTACAACTCCACCGCTTTCGTTGGCAACTACCTGAAATCCTGCCCCGACTGTCTCGTCTGGATGGACACGATGACTAATAACGAAAAAGGCAGAAGCTTGTACATCTTCAGTGAGCTCACAGCTATTTTTTTCACGTTTACCAAAATCTTTCTACACTACCGTTCTTTAATTGTATTTTTCCCACGTCCACAGCAAAGAACGGATCGCTGGAAGACTCCTATTTGGAAATGTTTAAGAAGCAGGCGTCGTGCGTCGGCTTCTCGGGTGAAATATTCTTCATGGATACAACAAGTAAGGCGCTGCCTTCATCATAACACACACACACTGACCTTCACACTCACAAACAAACACTGTTCTCCCAAAAGGCGTAACTTGACTTTCAGGTTTTTCTTTCAGATTTGTGCCCCTATGTCCCAAAAGCAAAGGAGGAAAAAGAGAATTAATAAAAACTCTCCAGAGACCTAAAGATGAGCGTTGTCTGTGTGGTCTGTGCAGCTTCCTCCTCATCTTTTGCACCATGTTTGAACTAACTAACCAATAGTAAATTGATAGGTGAAGGTGGGCCTCTCATAACAATGTTCCATCTCAGCAGAGTCCAAACTTGTGCAGCATTTTAGCGCATTCACACATTTGTTAATTAATGATACTGAATGTCTTTTTATTGTGTTTTCCACCATGATGTGCGAGTGAAAATAAATGCTGTCCTGACCTGTATGGTAATAAAGACTCAGTCCTCAACACTGATCCAAGCTGCATATCCTCATAGGAAGAAGAGTTGGCTTTATTCGACCTCTGTGCAAGAAGGGTCAAAAATGCCATTTCTTTGTATGTTTCACAGAAAGAAAAAAAAAAAAAACAGATTATGCAGGTTTTATTGTCATCGCTTTTTTTGAACTTGTTTTTTTTTTAAAGAACATTCTTTGTGATTGAACAGTGCTGGTGTTTGTGTGAATGCGAGCAGGAATCTATTCAGACGCTGCCAGCTGGCTCTTATATAAGTGGATAAATGGGACAGTGTCTCTTTCTGCCTGGATTTGAAAAGACCAGTGGGGTTTCGCACAGTCACACAGGGAGAGAGCCTTGTCAGAAAAAAAACAGCTCAAAAACAGGTTGGAAGTTGGCTGCACCGAGGAAAGCCTGCATGTCCACTGAGTGATTGATGGGTGGGGTCATCTCAATCCGAGTATCTGATCCTTTTTGTAACACTGTTGTGCTCTCGCATCAGTGTGTTTCCAAGACGTGACAATAATACACAAATCCAGTGGTTTGATGTCTGCAGGTCACGATGAGATGTTCTAAAAAGCATCATGTCACTGTGTCCCAATGAGAAAAGAGACTCAGATGTGTGTGTGTGAGAGAGAGAGACAGAGAGAAAGAGTGAGTGTGTGTATGTTTGTGTGTGTGTGATTATACAACACCTCCCCTGGTGGCTCTGGGAGAGCTGCGCCTGACAGGATCCCCCACTTTAGTGCCTGCTGTCTGGAGCCATGGCTGCCCAGCTTGCTGTTGCCCTGCTGGCTCTCGCCTCTCTGTGTGCCGCGTCTGATCTGAACTGTAAAGAGCTGGTTAAACCTCTGGTGCTGGACAGCCACAGTCCCGTGAGTATGACTGTTTTTCCAGGCTGTCAGCTCCGCCGACACAGGCAGATAGTGGGGATGTTTTGTTTTTTTTTCTCTCCCTCTCTCTCTGTCTTTGTCAGATTTACGGGAAGTGGGTGCTCCACGTGGGCTCGTGGGACAAGGCCGGCCTGAAGAATGACCTGGTGTCGGTGGACAGCGCCTGGCTGGAGCTGTCTGCTTCATCGGACAACGAATTCATCAATCTGTACTGGGCCGATCGTCTGTACGGACACTCGCGGCTGATGAAGATCGATTACTGTCGCGGTCCCCTGTTTTCTCACGTACTTGAGATGTCTCCTCTGGTCTTCTAGGAAAGACAAATGTCTCCAGGGATTAGCCAATGCCACCGTCTCAGGAATGACCACTCACACCACATGTGCGTAGTCTGTAATATATTTTATCTAACGCCCTCTATATTAAATTTAGGGGGTTTTTTTAATATGGGTTTAAACTTTTTAAATTCACTACTGGGAATGCGCACACTGCACAACATGTATTTGTATCTTGTATTTTACAGTCAACATAAATGGTCACACTTCGTATCATGATGGAAAATACTATGAGACGTGCTCCGACTGCCTCCTGTCTGAGGACACCACCCTCCTCCCTGATGGCAAGTCCAAGGGACGATACCTTTTCCTCTACAGTGAGGCTCTTTGTCTTTTTTCTCCAATAAGGTCACACTCTTTTTGTTCTGGATGCCCTTCTTTCTCACCCAAACTCACACAATTTTTGTCGCTTGCTCTTTGGAAGCACGCTCCGGCCTGCTGGAGCCAGCCCACTTCGAGACGTTCAAGAAGCAGGCGGAGTGCCTGGGATTCCCTCCGCACTACCACTTTGTGAGCACAGGTGAGCCGCCGCTTCGGCTCCCCGTCTAAGCGCTTACGTCCACTGACGACGCTCTCGTTTGTCAGACCTGTGTCCTGACGCCAGGCAGGCGGCTGCAGAGAAGATGGAGAAAGATGAAGCCTCTCACCCGGCCGCCAACTAAAGCCGTGCTCACGTGCAGGCGGTTTAACCTCCACTAAATGAACTTGTCGTCTGTTGGTGTGCTGATATTGGAAGTCTGGTGTAGTCAGGTCGGTCCTGTTGCTGTTTAACCTTCCAGGATTTACTTCAGAAAAATGCAAAACCTCAGTAGAAGATGGAATCTGGTCATAAGAACTGCAGTCAATTAATTTTTAAAAAATCATATAGTTACATTTATTTTAACATATTGTGGCTAATTACATGTACGCTCACTTGCATGAAGTCAATAAAAGGTTTCCGTCCCGTCTGCACTGTTTTTCTCCAATTTTGCTTTTCGAATGCAGCTCATTCGTCCATGAGGATGACCAATTTCACTCATTCATTGGGCTACTTCACAAATGCAGCCTGTTGCCGGGCGACGCCACTGCAGTTGCCAAAACAAGGGCCCAATTTTGTAACAGTACCGATGACCTTGGCTCTGCTGAAGGAGGGCCTGTTCCCATGTCTCTGGGAAGCTGTGGAACCCGTGGTCTTCCAGGCAGGACAAAGGACATCTGCACAGCCTTCTGCACTTCCTGCAGAGACCTGCTCCTCCCCCTTTAAGAAAACTTGGTTTTTCTGCAAAGCCCAAAGAGGAATGAATTACAGACGAGTGTTTTGCTGCTGCAGCTTGATCAGCGGTGCCGTCCTGACTCCCTCCTCATCCTCGGCCCTCTGTGACAGCCATGGCTCTCTCTGTGATCGTCCCTCTCCTGGCTCTGGCTTCACTCTGTGCCGCATTTGCGCCCAGCTGTGACGACATGGTCAAGCCTTATATTCCACTGGATCCCAAAGCGGTAAGACATGCTTCTACTGACGTCCGATTGGACCTCATTTGTAATTGTGAACGGTTGAAACAGTCGCTGCCTTTTTGTGTAAAGGTTTTTGGAAAATGGGTGTACGTGATGGGAGCCGGGGACCCTGATCCATACCACAGAGCACTGGGGTCGATCAAAAGCTCCTGGGTGGAGCTGTCCCCTACTTCTGACGTGCAAACCGTGACCTTACGCTGGGGAGATTACCTGTTGTGAGTGTGGTGATGAAATTAAATGCTACACCATCGTCAAGCCTTTAACTGTATTGACTATAGAAGCGTAGCATAAAACAACAATGTTTTTCAGTAATCAGTGCGCTCTGGGTGAGGTGAACGCAACACTTTCCGGAACTACGGTCACATTCCAAAGTAATGTACAATCAGACAATGCAGTTCAATATCATCGATAAAGAAAATTCCTCATATTTTTATTTCTTTCTGAATTCTGTGCAAAAGAAAATCTATCAGAGCACAGAGGACACCTGCTGCAGACCCGCGCCAACTCCCTGCTATGGACAGATTCTTTTCGGAATGTTGACGTCACCGGTAGATTCGTGATGCAGTTCAGTAAGTGTTGTTCAGCTCCGGCTAGGTCGGAGCTTCAGCTAGCGCTTATTTGAATCCTTTCCTTACAGCCAGGACCGGAACAACCGATCCTGAACTAGTCAGACTCTTCAAGGAACAAATCGCTTGCCTGCACTTCCCAGAAAACTTTCACAGCTACGATGGCACAACAGGTCAGTGAGCTTGCAGCCGCCACAAGGGGGCGTTGCTGTGCAGCATTGGGGAGATTATGACGCAGGAAACAGATGGTGCGTTCCTGTTCCCCTCCTTCAACTTCTCTTTGTTTCCATGCCTCCAGAGCTGTGTCCTGAAGCCAGCCCAGAATGAGACGCCCCAGGATTCACTCAGGATACAAACAAAACTACATTTTGACTCATAAATGCAGACATAATTTTACATAGAATTTACTCTTTACAACAACTAAAAGAGTTTACATTATAGATTGTGAAGTGGCAGTGGACTTCAGATTAAACCGTTCTTGCTTTACACTTGGCGTTGGACGATTCATCCGTCACCGTGGCATTTTAAAGTGAAAAAAGACTAACAAACAGAAATGGGAAACGATGGGCACATTTAGGCTACAGTGGGTCTTTGAATGGGAGATATCAGAAATACATGTTATTGCTCACGACATAGTGACTCCAGCAGAAAGAGGTCTCTCAGGAGGACTCTTGATGTCCGTTTCAGCCATCCGCCGCTGCCTATATCTTACCCGACCTGGTGCTGTCTGTCCACCGGCTGGTTCTTGTGCTACTAGAACTGCTTTTGGACCGTGCCAGCCCCTGACCCCTGAGCAGCGCCGCCACCTGCCTCTGGCACTGAGACGATCCAAAGTAATAGACCAGCGGGTCCAGGCAGCAGCTGACGGTTCCGACACACAGGGAGAGGAGGTACGCCTGGTAGGACCTGTCGCTGGACTCGTGGACCAGCTGGACATAGTGGACCATGAGGATGATGTTGGTGGGGGCGAAGCAGACCACAAACAACACCAGCACCAGCACCGTCATGATCATTGCTCGGGTCTTTTTGGAGCGGGTGTCCAAGTTGGTGGCGGCCAGAGCCTGGATAATGCACGTGTAAAAGACCACGGTGAAGATTAGAGGGATGAAGAAGAAGACAGTGGAGTAGATGGGGAAAAAGTAGACGTGGTAAAACTGCACGATATCTGGATCCTGCACGTCGTGGCAGGTGGTGATGTTCAGGTCTGACAAATACAGCGTTTGCTCAGAGATCAGGAGAGGCGCGACTCCAGAGAGGGCCAGCACCCACATGGCCAGGCAGACGGCCAAGGCTGTCAGGGGGCTCCGCCACGTCAGCGACTTCAGCGGGTAAACCACAGCCAGGAAGCGGTCGATGCTGATACCCATGATAAGCAGGACGGAACAATACATGTTGCAGTAGAAGGCTGCCGTGACGACTCTGCACAGGAAGGAGCCGTAGATCCAGTCGTTCCCATGGTAACGATAGGAGATCTTGAAGGGAAGGAGAAGGCCAAAGAGGAGGTCGGCACAGGCCAAGTTTAACATGTAGATGCCGGCGGGTTTCTTGGGATGAACGCGACAGCCGAACAACACGGTGGCTATCAGGTTCAGAGGCACGCTAATGATGAAGACCAGGGTATAGACAGTTGGGACGAAGCTGGTCAGCAGGGGACCCTGGAGAAAAACTTTAGTCTCCTCTGAGACAAAATAGTGTTTCCGCAAAGGACGGCCGGTTCTGTGGACTATACGTTTGCTCATCGGCTCCGCCGTAAACCCTGAGCCAACGTTTCTCTCGTCTTCAAAATCGTCCAGCACAGACAGGTCGATGTACTCCATGGGCTCATCAATGACCGTCCTAACGCGGCTGGAAAACGTCCGTGGTTGGAGAGCTGACCCTGGAAAAACAAACTAAAAGCTCATATGTGTACAGGAATGTGTAAATTAAGACACATATAAGGATGTAATAATAAAGCCTCACTACAGCTGATTTATCTGTGAGCAAAATGAGTCTGATCAATTTTCTATCATCTAAGATTGATGGACTAAATCCCTAAAGGTGGTATTATCACACCCTAGGTCCCGCACGCAGGTGCAAGGTGACAGGAAACGAATATAATTGCTGCCAAAGCAGCTCTCGTTCTAACAACACGTAAAACAGCCCAAACGATGGTTAACAAAGGGCTCTTACCATTCGTGGCCGCGAGTGCAGAGCTGTGCACAGAAAAGAGCAGCAACGACACCAGTGATGGTGGAATCATGACTTTACTGTGTCCTTCAGCGCTTTTCGGTGTGCGATGATCTATTAGCCAGCAGAGAAACTGACGTCTTTTTCTCCTTCCTCAAACTTATGACTCCAGTTTGCAGGAGGAACTCCGCCTCGGAGCACATCTCCTCCCCGTTCCCGATGAACCGACCTGTGACCTTAATCTGCAGACATTTTAGTGAAATATCACGATGGCAGATGAGAGAAAAAAAGAAACAACTTTTGGCCTGTGATTTATTTCACACATTAGGCAAATGTTACGCAATAAATCACGTCTAGACGGACTGGAAATGCACTTTGATTAAAAGGCACCGGTAATACCAGCTGGCTGCTTCTCCATTTACACAGTTTTGCCTGTCTGACTCCCATTAATGTTTTTTCTTTTTTTGTACATACAAAGGAAGAATAACAGTGTTCCCTGGTATAATTTACAGAAAAACAACACGAGAATATATTATAATTGAATTTTTAAAAATACATTTACAATCATCACAGAAAATCCAGAGCAGACACATTGGTTTGGATGACAGCATTTCATTTTGGACTGATTTATTATTCTCTTGTTTCAAGAAGCATAACTGTCCTGCACCATTTCGTGTTATTGATTATTTTTGTCTACCAGCAGAGTGAAGGCACAGTCTGTTTCCTCCTTCCTCTCCCATCGTCTTCATTTCCCGTAGAACTTTTTATTTAAGAGGAAAATAAGTAAATTGACGTTTACTTTGGCTTTGTCAAACATCTTCATGACGGCCACACCTTCGTACTGCAGCTGTAGGAGGTCCTGGACACAAAAACAAAACATTTACAATTTGTCAAATCAAAAAATTGAAGACGGCTTATAGAAGTAAAGACTTTTAAAATCCACTTTCCCTTCATTAATAAATCTTTATGCTGCGGTAATGCAGACACGGTTCTGAGACCTTCTGAAAGTCAACCTTTGGAGGACAGAATCCTAATCTTTGATTTCCAGCAGGATCAAGTTTCACGTTTTCAAGCACGAGTGACAAATCCGTAACAACGGTGACGCTTATGGAGCAAAGTCTCTGAGGAAATACTGACCTGGAAATGAAGCTGCACTTTTTCCATCTCAACTCCCATGAATTTGGCCTTCACCTCGAAATCCCCCACTTCCTCCGTCGGTGAAATGTCGAACATGACATTTTTGAACCTGTGACAGCACAACAGCGGGAAAAGGTTGCTACTCGTGAAAGCAAATCATTTGAGAATTTCCTGCCCAATATGTAAATGTAAATGTGAATGTAAATGGCGGCCATACTTTAGATGGACAAAGGTTTAACTCACTGGTTTGTCTGGAGTCCTTCTATCTCCAGAATGACACCTTTCTCGTGCAACCTTGCTGCCGTGTACTTCAGAGACTGCGGTTTCCATTTCTTACTGCCCTTTTCCTCTCCTTTATTGTCCATCTTTATGGATCTGCGTGAATTTCTGAGCACATACGGTACAGGCGTAAGGTTAACAAACACATTTCGACTCTGGTCGTTTTAGTGTCAAATTCTGGTTCAACTTACTTTCGATTAAGGTTGTCCAGACAGGTCTTTATGTAGGTGTCGTAGTAGTTCATCTGGTCCTGGTAGAAGGCTGTTTTGGAGTTGAGTGCTGTCAGTGTCTGCTGAAGCTTCACCAGCTCAGCCTTCCTCCTGTGTCTGTAGCGCCTCTGGTAGCGGATGTCCTGGCGATTACAGGTTCACTTTACACATTCAGAAAAGCAAACGCTGGACTTCACACACAGGTTCAGTTACGTACCTTAGATATCTCGTTGATGATGTCTTGGTATTTGTTAGCTTCGGTGCACAGTCCAGCCTGTTCCAGGTTCCGAAGGTTTCGGAGGATCTTCCTCTTCTTCTGCTCGAGAGGGAGCTGACTGTCTTCCAGGACAGCGGCGCTGCTCTTCAGCCCTTCTGGCGTCTGAGCGTCCTGGACCGCCCGTCGCTCCACGATCTTTTTATGCTCCAGCTCCTTTAGCCACAAGAACAAAGAACAAACAAGCAAACGTTTAACCGCAGACGACGCAAAGAAAAGCTGATGCTGTCTTTTTGAGTTCCAACAAGAAAACACCTGAGGGGCAGATGACGGAGTTTCAAGAATGTCAGGCAGGTTTTCTCCAGCTTGAATGCGAATCACATCTACTATGAGCTTTTTTGTCCTGAAAAACACAAACAATTATCTTTTCGTTTGCTTTTACTTCAAAAATCCCAAACTTGTCTCTCAACCCCAAATTCTACAGGTTTAATTCAAAAGTATCCGGCACACACATTTATGTTTCTGTTCCAGTAAATTCCCAAAATTACAGAAAAGACCAAATTCTGTGAAAGAAATTATCTGCACGGATGCAGGCTCCTGCCTGAAATAACCAACTCATCGCTTCAATGACAGGAAATGACAGAAGAGAAGGCAAAACAAAAGGAACCGACTGACTGATAGACCAGAGTGTCAAGACCATATCACCAAACTCATAACAATTCTACACTTTTGAAGACTTTAGTAGCTAGTTTTTAGGATTTCTGCCAAGATAGTTTCAACATAATAAACGTGGATTTTCCAGACTCCTCCTCACTTGGTCATCAGAGTCTTTAGGTCCTTGTCATCTCCTTCCAGAAGCTCAAACTTGCTGGTCAAGGTGAGCGAAACCTCCGTCTTGGCCAGGTGGCTCAGAGCGCTCTCTCTGTTTGGATCGCTGGGGTCTACCGCACCTTCGCCTGAAACGACGCGCATCACTGCCTGTTAAATGCGTCACAATTTAAAATAAAATAAAATAAAACAAAAACATTTCATGACAGTACCAAGCAGCGCCTCTCTGTCAGGGACATCTCCCAGATCCTGCAGCAGCTCGTGTAACAAGTCGTTTGAGTCGGGAGAAATGGCATCCAGATGTTCCAAAAGCAACTGCACGCGCACACACACACACACACATGATTAGTCCTTCTATTAGGAGCTCAAATATCACTTAATTTGGGATCATAAATTATTGTGATGTAATAAAATATTAAATCTTCAAAGAGGAAAACATGAAGAACATAAACAGATATCTTATCATGAGCCTTTCCACTACTCAGAAACGAGGGGGTTTACCGAGTGGGTGTTGATGATCTCCTCTATGGAAATGTAGATGATTCGGGCTTGCTTAGAGTCACCATGTCTGAATATTCGTCAATGTTAAACTTCTCCTCCAGTTCAGGAACATCGCAGGCTGACTGGAAAAACACCCTGTAAAAGGCAACAGTCAGTCGCGGTCAGAGGTTGTCAACAAGTGAACATCGCCCTGGCCTTCATTTACTGCAGTTGGTTACAAACGGACGCGGTGCCGCTCTCTGCTCGTTTGAGTGAACGTTGATTTGAGTATCTCCTAAACGCTGATGCAGCATTTGCAGCTTTTTCCATTACAAAAAAATGACCTCCGTCCTTCCTTTTTTAGAATCTCTCCACCCTTTTCTTTTCTTTTTTAACAGAATCAAATCATGCAATTTAACGAGGCGTCATGCAAGGTCACATTAGTCCAACCCCCCCCTAAAAAAGCTCGTAGATATCAAGTTTGTGTCATCGAAACAATCGATGTGAACGTACTTAAACTTCTCGTAGGTCTGGGATATGTAGTTGTTCATTGGCGTCATGTGTGCATTCTCGCCCTCAAACAGCTTGTTAGCGGCGGCGTGCTGCAGCATCTTGGCCACGGATCCAAGGTTACGACGCTGGTCCAGCGGTAGCTGCCCTCCAGCGGACAGTTCGATGATGTCGAAGCCGTCAGGCGCCACGATGGCTGGATTCATGTAGCGGTAGTACAGGAGGTTTCCCACAATCTGCCAGACAGTGACGACAACTCCCGAGTTGGTTTTTGTGTGGCTCCGCATGTGCAGACTTGCAGTATAACAGGGGTTACGGGTGCAGGCGTGCCAACATACTAGCACTACGGTAAAACATTCAAGACCTTCTACCTTCATCAGCTCATCCTCTGAAGAGTCGGGAAACTTTTCATGGAGGCTGTTCTTCAGAACTTTTGCTATGTATCTCATGCCATAACTACATGCAAAAAAAAGCAACAATGGGACAAAAGCAACAATGGGACATCAAACACAAAAAAAACACATGCCATCATATCACACAACACACACAGAGCAAGCTCGGAGGATTCAGCTTACAAGAAGAAAGACCAGTTGGAATTTAGTCCTGAGTAAAATGCACCACCTAGTGGAAATGTTTATGTGTACAAGATCTAGAGCATATTTTGCACTCTTTTTATAAGCAAAGGTACAATAAATATCTTGGCATTTACATGCCAATGACATAACTGAACAGATTTGCTTGCAGCTGAAACCTTAATAACCAAATTGAGATATTAATGACATGCAAGAAGCATATGATCATATTCTTTGTGGCTCCAAATATGTCCAACAATGAAAAACAACCAAAGATAACAGTCAACTAATGGTAACAAATGAACCGAAAAAGGGAAATTAAAATGTTGCATTCTGGTTTATAATAAATTTAAAAATACCCTTCAATGTCAAGAGACTAATACTAGCAACTATATTTAGGCACCAACAAGGAGACCGGGAAGACTTACGGAAGATTATCCAGTGATGACACAATGGAGTTCAGGACCTTATCGGTAGCAGCCCGCAGGGCCAGGCTGGAGGCCTCCAACCTGCTGCGGACCTCTTCGTGTGACATGGCCTGCTCGGGGGTCACTTCATACGGCAGCTTGCTGGAGGGCAGCATTTAGGTAGGATGTGGTTTTAGTAGGCATAATAGAGGTTTTTGTGCTTTTAACTGCCCAATTAAAATTCTCTATTTCACATGGTTTCCACACATTTCTACATTTCGACACCTGAATGCTTTGTAACCCTCAACCTGTGTTAACCGGCTTTATTTTGAAACACCTGTGAAAGAAAACCTCTGCTTGCCCGCTTACCTGGCCTCTCCGGTGGTGGTCTCCACCTGGTTGACCCAGGCTTTGTATATATCCACGGGGTTAGTGTTTATGTTCAAGTTCTTGTCGTCGATGATGTCTTTGACCACTGGCGCCAGCAGCTGCCTGAGTGTGTTCTGACCACGTGCTCCTCTGTTGAAGCTCACTACCATCTTGATGACGGTTGGGTTTCCTGTCACAATATCCTGGATCTGATCCACCTTAGAACTGACACATAAAGACAAAGCTGCACATTGAATAGGCGTAGAGATTTCCAGGACAGGAGAATGATGGTTGAGGCTCCAGTTCTCACTTGATCTCCTCCTCCAGAGCCGTCCTGAAAAGTTTGAGCAGCAGGTATTCCTCCCTCTGGTTAGAGGCATAGTTGTACAGGGTGAAGATCACAGTGTCCATAAACTTAGTGGACTTATTTTGGGGCATCTGAAAGATCAGTTTGGCTAGGTAGCTCGGGTTTGTCTGAAGGGGGATGAGGAGACATAGTTGGTCAGCATTAAACACACGTCGCTCTTTAAAGATGCAGTGGGGACGGGCTTGGCGCATTTAATTACCTGCAACAGGTAAAATAAATGTTGGTAGGCCTCCAGTTTTCTCCTCTTGCCTTTGCTCAGGCCCTTGATTCCCAATTTGTCACCTGCAGTTTGGTCCATTTCACTTTTGATTTTCTCGGTCTTCATTTTCTTGTTGTGAGAAACAACATCCTAAAAAAAAGAAGACAATGCAAAATTAACCGACCAACTCAAGCTTAGGGAAAATGAACACAGAGTTATAGTTTCAGTTAAGCATTGATCTTTTTGACAACTTTTTTCCCATCGATACGGAAAAGTGCTGCCGACCTGTAGGGTGATCCTGTTCTTCACCAGCAGACCGATTTTGATATCCATCACGTTCAGGTCTTTCTCCATCTGCTGGTTGGAGCGAATGTTGGTGACCACCTCCTCCCGAAGCCTCGTCACTTCTTGCTCTTCCTGAAGGTCCAAGGGACTCTGTTCCAACAGGTGGACAAACTTGCGCACCACAGAGAGAGGAGGATCCCTGGCCAGAGCTAAAAGAACAAACAGGGAGATAAAGATGTGCTCTCCTCCTAACATCTGCATGCTTTAAATGATTCAGTGGAAACATGAATATTTCCCTCATTGTTTTTGACCTACTTAATGTTCTGTAGTCATCTCTAGCTTTATTGGCCTTTAGAAAAGCCTGGATCTTTATGATTTCTTTTTCCTGTACACACACAAACAAACAAACACACACACACACAACATACAGTGAGCCAAAACCAATGCAGAAGGTAATAGTAGTCCAGGAACGGTTGCTAAGTGATGTTTGGTTACTCACGTGCTCTTTGAAGAAGTGCAGCCTCTGGTTGTATTTACGTTTGGCTTTCCACATTTTGACAAACGACTGAATCTGAGAAAGAAAATACATTGATGTCAGATGCCAACCCAAAACACTGTTGTCAGAAAGAAGTTTTATTACCTTTACAACAGAGGCAACATTCTTCTCAAGCAAGTTCATCCTTTCTTTGAAGAGTTTCCGCTGCTTGAATCCTTTCCAACAAGCCTGATGGGGAATTAGAGAGGTAAACTTTCAGTAATGACAGCAGCTTACGTCTTATTTCACATCATTTTTTGGAACATTAGCCCACCTGGAGTTTGACGACGTGTGGTTCTTGTCGTTGTAGATAATCCATTCGCTGTTTCTGCCTTTTCCTGACAAGGAAGCCTCTAATTCTGGCCTGCAGCTGTGTCACCAAGGATTCATTGGCTAGCCACAACTGCTCCCTGTTATATTCTGCAGTAACAGAGCTGACAATATCCTACAAGGGAAAAAGTAGTGTTTTCACACAAATATTACAGATCAACAGGTTAACAAGGTTAAAGTAAAAAAACCAGCAAATGCTAGTAATCAAAAGTGAAAGGAAAGAGAGAAAGAAAAACAGTGACAGCAGAAGCACCTGGATTTCTTCTTTACAGAGATGGTCGCCTCTGTGAGGACACCCCTCTGGCTCTTCCCAGCTACCCTGACCTGTCTCCAGATTGTAGTAATAGTGATATCGATCACTGAAACAATGTTTGACCCAAACACCATCGCTGCTGCCTGGAGGAGAGCACAGAGGAGGAATGAAGTCACGCTGAAAAATGGCTCCCCTGAGATTTCCGCACCAAATTACCTTTATGAGCATTATTTTCTTGACTCTGTGCCAGCTTTGTCTGGTACGTATCAGCACATTCAGGGCGCACGGCTCTTAGTTCAGCTCCGGGGAGTTGCAAAGCCTGCAGCGTGCTCTTCGGGTCCCCTTTGGCTACCATCCCGTTGATTTCTGCTATCGCTCCGGCCACTAACAGAGCAACAAATCTGAGTGAGATACCCAGAAACAGCACCTACAGTGTAAAAACTACAGCCAATCTCAACATCAACATTACAGTATATATGATCAAAGGCAGCTGTTCTACATTCGTTTAAAATATAACTATGTGTACAGGTGAGAACAATGATAGGAAGATTTCCACTTTATCAAGTAGACTTTAAATGGTTAGGACATGAATGAGTGAGCTTAGCCTCTACGTACACGCCAGAGCCCTTTCTTCATCTCGGTTAGCTGTGTGTATGGCCTCCTGAATCTGATCAAGCCACAGGACTGCAGACTCATCTCCGGAGCTCTGCAATCAGGCATAAAGCACCGGACCGAGCTTTAAACAGGCTTAAGTGTTAGCACGCTGGTGAAACATGAATTAGTGTTCGAGCAGTACCACTTTTTATTTGCACAGAGGTCGGCGCTAATGTCTAGGGCATAAATGTCAGCGTAAATACTGCACAGTTCCCTACACATCCCAATCAGATAAGCAGAACTAGGAAACCGGACAATTATTCCAAAGTCAAGGGATGTTTATTCCACCTTCATTTGTTCAGGGGCCAACTTTAGAAGGTGGGTGGGCGAATCTAGGAAAGCTCAGCCAACAGGAAGGAAAACGACCATTACCTAACAGCCTAACTATAGCTTTGATATTTATATCTGTACTTTCCTTCAGTGCCTGTGTTGACAAAGAGCATTATTATTATTTATTCCTAAAACAACACAATAACTAAAAGTACAGCAGAGAAAAATCTGTGAAAGAATCCATTAAGCATGTTTTTCCCCCCTCCAGTGACTCAGTGGGCTGTTACTAACTGGAAGAGGGGAATTTCATTTCAACGCCTAGACAGGAAGTCCTCTCACAAAGCCACATGTGTGCACGTGTGAGCGTCCTGTAACAGTGGGAAACTAGGCTGGGGTATAACAGGCTGGGGTATAACAGGCTGGGGGACACAATATTAGTTGTAGGTTTGCTCTGCAAAAATCGTGAAATGGCAATTTTTGCTATTGGAAAAGCCCAGAACTGACGGAAAAGCTGCCGTAGAGCGAGAAGGGAAGGCAGAGGAAACTAACGGCTGTTGACTGTTTTGAGATCATGGCTTATTATGTTTCAGGACTGCTAGTGTTTTTAATGGCGGCGCCAACCTTGCAGCACGATGGTAAGTGCAGTATTTCAACAAATTAATGGTAAAAAAAGATTTTCAAGTATTTCAAAGATCAGTTTTTTGTTTGAAACAGATTAAACTAATGCAAACAATAAATAACATGTTACACTATGTGTATGTATTACACAAAGAGCTGTAAGGTTTAAAAATGTACTGTCATAACAGAAATGTATAAAATAATTTGCAATTAATCCCTACACCAAAAAAATCAAATTAAATACATTCAATAATATACTGAAATTCAGATAAATATTCTCTTGTGTGCTATCATTAAAATAAACAAGTTCTTTGTTCTGTCCACTTTTAGGAAATGGATCTGAAACCAAAAGCGAATTCTCATTTCTCCCTAAAACCTACAGGGGTGTCACCAGGATTCTAAACTGGACAAATCCACTGGACACCAGCTCCCACCCCTGGCTGGTTGTGAACTCAGAGGAAGCGGTGAAAACCTACACCACAGGAGTGCTCAGCACCTGGGTCATACCTTTGTCGTACGTCCTGGCCATGTTGGTGGGCATCCCCGCCAACGCCTACATTCTGGCCTTCCTCAGACCCCGAGTCAAGTCCCTCTCCACCACAGTTTTTTATCTGAACCTCGCCTTTTCCGACCTTCTGCTCCTGCTCTCTCTGGCGCTGCGTGTTCACTACCACTTGAACGGGAACCACTGGGAGTTCGGAGAAATTCCCTGCCGGGTTCTCACGGCCTTATTCTACGGAAACCTTTACTGCTCGGCTCAGTTCGTGGCGTGCATCAGTCTGAGCCGCTACCTGGCTGTGGTCAGGCCCTTTCTGTACCGGCGCCTGGCTAGGACTGCCTTGGCGCTGTGGACCTGTTTGATTGTGTGGCTTCTGTTCGGCGCGGCTGCTGTGCCTGAGCTTCTCGTGAGGCAGAGCTACCGGGTGGCCCAGCTGAACATCACCATGTGTCACGATGTACTTCCCTCCGAAGAAAACTCCCACTCCGGGTTGTCGCCGTATCGCCTGACCCTCGTGGGTCTCGGCTTCGCGGTGCCCTTCTTCATTTGCATCTACGCGCATGTGGCGGTGGTGTGCCAACTGAGACAGTCGGGCTGTGACTGGAGGCCTTTCATCAGGGTTAGCACGATGACGTTTATCATTTTCGTGGTGTGCTTCCTACCTAGCAGCCTTCTGCACATCATCCACCACATCTGCCTGTTTGCTAACGGTGACGACAGGCTGTACGGATACTACAGAGCAGCCGTGTGTCTCTGCTGTTTCCATAGCTGTCTTGACCCCTTTTTTTGCATCCTTATATCGAAGACAACAACATCTGAACTACAATTTATTTCCCCTCATAGAGAACAACAGAGACCTGATGTTATGATGTGACCTTTGATGCGTGTATGATCACATGGAAAAGGCATTTCCTTGTTGGACCAATGATGGAAGCAAACAGGACGGCAAAAAGCCCAGAATAAAAAAAGGAAACAAAACCGGATGCAGCAAATCACTGGGAAATAATTCATTTCAATCAATAATGCAGACTTAAATAATAAAACTGTTCTTTGCTCTGAAATAAAGGCCTGGTTGCAGTTTGCTTATTCATTTCTCTGATCGGGACATTACTGGACAACACGGACATTTTTTTCTTTATTAAAGGTTGTAAATAAACGATAATTCATCTAAACTCTGAACTGAAACTGGAGCCACAGTACCTGGCAGAGGAGTTGTTTGGTGTACTGAAGGACATCATGGTAGTGTTTGGCTGTGGCGGCATTAACCGCCATCAGTTTGGCTGTAGGCAGGAGGAGAGCTGCAAGAGTCTGCTGGGGGTCGGCCGAGTTGATCGCCTCGTTGATCTCGGCGATCGCTATGATTCCTGAAGAGTATCGAAAAGAAAATCAAATACTGTCTGACCCCTCACATTCCACACACTATCTCATGTAAAAAGAACCTATCAGCTCATAGAATCCACAGTTCCTTACGTTCGTGCTCCTCTTGGACTTGAACATTGACTGTGTCAATGCACTTTTGAACATCATTCCAGGTGAGAAATTCCTGCCCTTTAGCTAGCGCCTCCCCTCGCTGCTGGATAAGAGTGTCAGCATACCTGTAGCGAAAAAGTCCCAAAAATTAAGAAATCACCAAACTGGGTCATCCACTCGCTGCGGACGGCACCGATCTCTTTCAGTGTGACCTGTTAAGGTTGTCTTGGTCCATGTTGGAGAAGCCGAGAGGAGAGTCAGTGAGTTGTTCGATCACTGCCTGAGGGTCTTTGGTATCCAGCACCTCGTTTAGCACTGCGACAGCAGACAGCATCTCCACGGCTACGCTCAGTTCCTCATGGCTCAGGCCAGACTAAGTCAACAAACAAACACGGAACCATGCGTGAATACAGCGGTTAATCAAGCGACTGGTGGTTGGACTTGAACGATCGGTCATCAGCACACCTTTACCGTGCGGCCAGGAGGCGAACGTGTGAACTTACCCGCTCCCCTTGAAGCTGTAAACTGAAAAGCTCATTCTGGTAGAGGTTGGCAGCAGTTTGGTAGACGATCGGTAGCTGTGCTTCAGGGTTCGTTAGCTCCTCCACCGTTTCGGCTGCGTTGCCAGTACGGATTGCTTTGTTGATTGAAGCAACTGCCTCCAATTCTGGTTAAAAATGATCACAGACAGATCTTATAACTACACGCATATAGCATTTCTCAGTGTTATTATAAAATCATTAAAAAATGTAAGCTAAACATAGGACACAGTGCATTTTAATCTAAGAGCAATGACCAACAGTGTTTTCTTGAATGAACACGTACTTCGTTTCTCTGCCTCGGCAAAGTCATTACATGAGCTGACGACTCTCTGAATCTCCTCTTTCTCCACCAGCATGGCCCTCCCTCCATCCTAGAGCATGGTAGAGAAATATGAGGGAGCCCCTAAAATGATTGTTTACCTGTTTTGTACGGGGCCCTTCACCAAAGAGTCACATGCTTGGTCAACCGTAACACCAGTCAAGGAGGAAACAGTTTGGCAAAAAGCTGCTAGGTTAGCAGGTAAATTGAAGCAGCCATTTAAAACCCCACAGATGTGTTTGGTTGTCATCTAGACACGAGTCGCGTGTAACGTAGCGACTCCATGATTACCAGTGCGTGATGGCGCGTACCTTGGGTTTGTGCTGGCAGTAGGTGGTAAAATGCTCCAGGTACCAGTGACCGTTGGAGTCCACAACACCCAGCAGAGCCAGAACGTCCAGTCTGAGAGCAGCCAGCAGGGCGGGCTGATCCTGAGCCGACACGGCTTCGTTCACCTGCTGCACCGCTGCCTTGACTGCGGGAGACAAAGCAAACCACGCCGACTTTTAACTCCAGGGAACCTTTAGTATTTCTGTTACCAAAAAATAAAAGTTTTGTGCTTGTTGAAGAAATCATTCATTACCGTTAACTACGTCGAGACAGCCCTGGAGCTCCTGCTGCGTCAGCAGCTCCTCGTAAACGTCTCTCTCTTCAGTTCCACTTGAGCAGCGCTGATTAACGGGGACAAATCGCACCAGTGGGACAATCAGTTGTTTTCAGCTTTCTCACATTTTACTTTCCATATATTTGCTTTTAGACGTCCTATTTCAATAGCATTTGCCAATATTAGTTTTTTAAAAAATGGAAATTAGTTGGGAGGGGGGGGCGGTGAGGTGAGATGCTGTGGAAAGTTTGTTTTTAATGAAGTACAGCTGACTGTGCAGCTGGTGGAATGTGCTGGCAGTGCACGAGGAGTGAGTCACCGCTGGAACCGCCAGCGTGAGTACACTAAACCGCCAGAACTACGTTTTAAATTCAGAGCCGTTCAGAACAAAAGTCCTGCTTGCCTTTTTCTCAAGACAAAAAAAAAAGAGAAAAACCACATAACTCAACTAAACAACAAAATGGTCTCATAAACACTCTGAGATAAGGGACGACGACGTTGGTTCGGTTTTTTGCACCTTCTCTGAGGACTGTTTCAGCTTTCGGGCCTTGGCCTGGCTCAGTTTGTCCTGGTAATCTCCTGCCAGGGCTTCCTGTGCATTCCTCATCATTGCATTAGGGTTATTCAGGGCTGCCATTGTCGCAGGAGCCTGCCCTCTGTCGATGGCCTCATTAATGGCGATCACAGCTGCGTGCACTAAGAAGAAACAGGTTCCGTCAGGGAGGCTTCGGCCCCGGAGCCTCAGTCCAAAACACTGAGCAGCTGAAAGCAGACTCACAGGCAGCTTCATCCACCGACAGCTCGCTGGCCAGGATCCCTCCAATCTTACTGAAAGCTGGCATTTGAATGCCATATTTATCCAGCTCACTCCTCATGTTACTAATCTCTTCCTCTGGAGAAAAGAAAAAAAAGAAAAAAGAAAACAGGTTGGAATGTTGTAGAAGGCAACACATTAAAGGCCGTTCGGCTGTGTTCCATTTTTGCATACTGCAACCGTTTCTATGTATTCAATTCCATAAAGAAGATTTGAAATAAAACAGCAGCACAAACAAACTCTGAGTTAGCAGAACTCCGATCTTTTGAGGGATCTTGAATCTTTGTCTTGGTGTTTGTTGTATTTTAGTATAGGAGACTTATTTCAGGAGGCAGCCTACCTGTGAACGCAACTTTCCCCAACAGGTCCTGGATCTGTGGGGCCACCCCAAGTTTATACAGGTACAAGCTGAAAGAATCACATTGGATGCCACAGTTAACATAAAATCCAAACAATAACGAAAGCCTGAATCATTTCCCTGTTCATGAATCTGATATTCTAGAATTAGACTGAGGTACTTGAGAGGCCTTAATGTGCCCTTGTGCCACTGGAGGGTAGTGTTGACTCAAATTACAACCGCCTGAGCCTGGCAGCCAGAGCGCCATAAAACTTTCATCTTCCCAGGGGCAGCTGATACGCAGCACTGAATTATAGATATTAAAAGCAGGTCCGCTCTGAATAGAGCACACACTCTGTTGTGTGTCTGTGTATGGTGGTGTGTGTGTGTGTGTGTGGGGGGTTGGGGCAAGGCAGGGGTCTGAGTGTGTAAACATGAAATTACCTGTGTCCTTGGGACACTGCGGACTTTAAACAACTCTCACCAAGCGGACTTTAGAGAATGATTCAACATGGAGGCAGTTTATTTGAAGGAGACCCAAGCGCAGTAACAGCTGACCGGTTAATGACGGCGGCTGATTATAGGCCCCAGCGGTTACACACCATCAGCTGACTAGCTTCCAGCTACACAGACTCTGGATCCGCTTTGTTTAGTCCCATGTTTATTCAACTGCTTTTGAATGACAAACCGCAAAGAGCATTTAAATTGTCCTAGTTTGCTCATTACATTCAATTATGTTCTCCTCAGCGACACACTTGATGTTCTGCAATAAAAGTGTTGGGCCATGAAACACTATGAGCTTGCGGTCGGGGAGCTATGGAGAGTTCACGGGGTCCTTTGGGGACTTCAGCTGGTTTTGCAGGAAGGAAGAACACGTGTGTGCATGAGGAGGGAAGGAAGCCGATTCTCTGGGGCTGGCCAGAACACTACCACCGAAGAAAAACAGGCAGCTCACATGTGGACTCGCAACATCTAGTTATCTGGAGGGGTCTGATTGTCGACACGCTGGCGTTAATGGTTACTTTATGTACGCTTTGGAAGCGCTTCTGATGTCCTGATACATGAGGTTTTTCTGTGCCAAGCTACAGGAACAGCTGGAAATTATATAAACACACAGCATTTCATGTCATCTTGTACTCCTGTCTTAAATGAAAGAACGCCATACATTTTTCAGCTGTAGATGGCCAAACAATTGGCGCCTGACCACAGCCCTCAGAAAGAACTGACTCAATCTGAGACAGAGAATGGCGGCGTGTCAGTGACAGAAAGTACAAGTATGCCTATTTCTGACCATCTCACAGGTAAACGTGATTGCAATTTTTGGGGAAATGAGCCAGAACAAAATGTCATCATCTCACTCAACTACAGTATGTCTATGCAAAACACTGAACTAGTTTAAAGCAGCGTAAATACTGTACAGCTTTGTATGTGTTACATCCTCAATGCAACTATCATTTGTGAGTATTCGATGCTAATAACAACACTACGGGTGTCTGTCTGCTTTCGCTGACATATTCACCATTTATTTATGGTCTTTATCAGAAGTCGCATAACTGCTGTTTCTGTAATCTTCTCAAATCTTACCTCAGTGCGTGTATACAGTACACAACCCTGGGCATATTTTTACGGTCATACACGTCTGTTGTTTCAGGGTAGAAAATCTGAAAGAAGAAAAAAATACAACAGGCAAGTCAGCGTTGCTTCATCCCCTGTTGCAACCAAAGCACACACATCAACTTTAGCCAAAACCTAAAGCCCACCTACCGAAACGTATGTTTATAGCACGAAGAGGCGTGATAATTGATACTTTGGTGGGGTTTAGTATATAAATTTGAGTGGAGAATCTTTCTCGTCACTCGCAATCTTCACCTGGGGATAACAGTCTTTAAAGACACCTCCTCCTCTCAGACAAAGATGTGATGGATGGCCGTGTACTGACCAGCCGAGGCCATCATCTACTGGATGTTCACCGTTTATTCTCTTTTGTCATGTTTAGATGCTTCATGAGTTTAATGGCTTTCTCTTCAAAACCAACAAAGGCTTTGGGAGGACTGAACGCTTTAAAATTCTTAAAGGCAGCACATTTTTGGAAAGTAATGATCACATGACTGCACTCATGATGTGATGTTGTCATCGGATTTGAAAGAACTTGTGGTATTTTCCTCCTCGCCTTGGGGTTGTTCGTCATGGGGATGAATCACTCTTCAGTGGACTCCTCAGCTTCTCCGCTGAGATGAACTATTATTAGCTGATGTATGATCTAGTCTGCCTTTTCTGGGGCTACCATGAGTCAAATGAGCAGGCCTGCTGTGGATTTGCACTGGTCAAGCGTGGCCATTTCTGTGAAATCCCCCTACCTTCGGGAGCCCCACTGACTCCATGGCTCTGAGCCACTGAACCGTGTTGTCCGTGTGTCTGAAGTGCAGCCCGCTGCTCTGAAGGTAAAAAAACAAGAATATTCAGTATACAAAGACACGACATCATATATGAAATCACAGATTTTGTGCCACATAAGCCAGTTTTACACCTCAGCACGTTAGCTTTTCTTCCTCCTACCCTGGGAGTAACCGTCCCAACCACCAGAGGATGTTTATGCACCTTATATCGGGTCTGATCTCTGTCATAGATTCTCTTCTCAGACACCATTTTCGGAGCAAAGAAGGTGGCAAGTTTGCCAAGGTAGACGCCGTTCCTCAGACCCTCCTCCAGTTCAGTGGTAGGAGGCAGGTCCTCCTCCAGGCAGGCTTCCATCCACCTAAGAGGACGAGATAACACAGCTCAGTGAGGGCAGAGGAGGCAGGCTGACCTCTCAGACGCTTTTCCCAATCCTTCAGAAACGACCCATGTAAAAGAAGAACAGCACGTAAGCCAGAGAGAACTGGGCATTGTTACAGGCTGCACCCACATGAGCTGAACCCGGCATACTTTATGAGGGAGGCAGTGAAGAGATCTGCAGCTCGGGGCCTGACGCTTTGACACACGACGGCACCAGCAGAAAAGATGACATTTCTCACATTTAACTTAGTCACGTTAAAAAGAAAAATGTTTTTTCAGTTTTTCAGCCTGGAGCTAGTGATTATCCTCTAAAAGGACCTATTTCAAGCTCTGATCAAGGTCTGGTCAATGATTGACCAGCATAGTGACTCATCATTTCAGGGTTCTGTGGAACCTTTTCTGCCTGGAAATACCGACGGCCATGTTTACTCTCATGGCACCACGCCATGTGCACTTGTTTTATGTCCTTCTGACTGATCGGAACCCAAGTTCAGTTATCCAGCGAGAAGGTGCGCTTCATTTACTGTGTCAGCAACTCCGTCCTTCAGGTTACACAGTTTACCCTCCCTGATGCTTGTGCACACACCATGTTTGTGTTAATTAAGGTCTGGGCGGCTGCCCGAGGACCCAGTCTGCCAAAATATGTGTCAGCACTTGAGGATCCTCGCAACACGCCAAGCCACTGTCAACACAACACCAGCCGAGTGTGCAAATAAAACGAACAGGATCCTAAACAAACTTCAAATGTCATATTACCACGATTGGGTTCTACTTTTCCACACCGGGTGTAAAAAAAATTGCAAAAAGTCGTTAACAACAAGTGACAAAATGGACCAAAATGGACAAAACTGCCAATAATTTGACAGCTGCACAAAGTGGCGTGACTGAAAAGGCGCATTTCATAGTGAAACCTGTGGCTGGAACAAGATCTGGGAAGCAGTTTTACCAGCTTTTCTTTTTGTTTTTAAAAAAGTGTCATATCTACAAAGTTGTTGGACACAGTTTGAGTGCGAATCAGTCAGTCAAACGTCTCACAGCAGCATCCTGCATGCTTAACATGTTGCAACTTCACTTCCTGCACCTAAAACAATGTTGGGAGAACTGAAGCAGGAGAGCCTCGCATTTCTGTTTGCAACCCCCCCCCCCCGAAGCGGGCCTTCCTGCCTTTGTCTGACCTACGAACAACCAGGCGAAAAGAGAACACCGCTTTCTGGATGTGAATCGGTCTTGATTCCACAAGGGAACATGTTTGAGGCCAAAATCCTTTCTTCCTTCATACGCAGGCTGGCAGGGCGGCGTGCTCAACCATCCCTTGAGGAGAAGTTATAGCGAAATCAAACAGTGGCTGCTGCATAGTTCTGCATTCTATCAAAAAAATAAGACAGACATTTACATAATTGAATAGTTTGCACATTTGAAGATGGAAAACAGGTCTGAGGCATGAAACAAGTTCATGGGAGTTCCCAGGAAAAAGGTTTTCTTTTTTTAACACTGCTGCAACTGCAAACATGCCAATCCTCTGGAAACAACGTGGCAGAGCAGAGCAAACTTCAATATTTCACCAATTCCAGGAGGTGAAAGGCATAATCCCGTCTAAAAATAACAGCCTCCTGAGCCTGTCCTTAACACATCGATGCCAACTCCTGAAAATATCTGCAGTATTTTACACAGAGTTCATGCAGAGTACTCCAATGTATGTTCTCTGATCATATTTTTGGGGTTTTTTTTCTCATAAGCCATTTTTAGTCGTCCAGTTAAAACAGGTTACAAAGAACTAGGTTGTCAGAACATACAGCTGTAGTTACCATGGCAGCACAGAAGCCAAAGTTTACTCGTGAACCACAGAGAGTGTGACCCCACACATGACACGCTGACATTTACCACCACGAGTATCGCAAAACCGTGATCGGGGCCGGACTTTTCCGCTGATCACATGTCTGGTCGGGGGGGGTGAATCGCTCGCTGCGGCACCTCCATCGTTTCCGTGATCCGGTAACTGCTGACGCCCGACCCAGGAGAGCAGAGCTTAATCCCACGCTCCCCGAGGTGGACGGCCTCATTAGGTGGCAGACTTAATCCTAAACTAACCTGACACCTCGCCCGGAATAGAGGTCTTATTGCACAATATTGCAAAAGCGCTGAAAAGAAAAGAAAGCAAAACGACAGCAAGCGAGCGTGTGTGCGCGCGTGCGTGTGGATGTTAACAAAGGATTATCGCCGGCACATCTGGCCCGTAAATATCCTTTATTTGGAAGCACAAATGTGTGCAAAGCTTGCTTAGACCTCTTATTATGCCAAACGAACCATGTAAAACCTGCTCATGCTGGGCCTGATTATCTTGTGAATAAGGAGATAATGCGGCTTCCACCATCTGCAAGTCAAACTTGAAGTTTGCAAGTCAAACGGCGAGATCAGCCGAGCCCTGGAAGCGGAGCGTCCCGGGGCTCCGCACGTGCACGCCCGCCGAGGCGCGATGGGGGACGTGTGGCTGGAGGGCTGAGCAGGAACTATCACTGACAAATCAGTGCGGCAGGGAGTGCGGCAGGGAGGGAGGCAGGGAGGGAGGGGTTGTCACAAGATGCGTGTTATGAAGCATGATTGCACTTCCGGTTTCCGTTCTGTATGAAGACAGGAAGTTTAATATTCAAAGGCCGATTTTCTCTGTTGTGACGCTGCCTGTTGAATGAAGGCTTTATGCTAACCCAGCGGACGTTACTGAACCATCAAGCGTTTGTAATTATTTGTCCACAATCAGAGACAAACTCAATCAAAGCATGGTGCGACTACAGGTCCGTGTGGGAACGCTACTTTGAGCTGGGATAAAGCAAAGAGGCCAGAACAACAAAAAGAGAGCGGCTGTATTTAAGCAGCATGACCCGCTAAGCTCTGCTTATCGTCCCCTCGTCCGCTCATCCCCTCCTTCGGCCAGCTTTCGCTCTTCTTACTGTTTGGCCTCTTCCAGGTGGCAGAGGTACTCGTAGGCGATGTTCTGCCTCCTCCTCTCGTCCATCTCCTCTGCTGAAAGCCGCTCATCGTCCTGAATGGCTGAAAAGACAACGCCTTGTTCAGATAACATCCTCACATTCCTAGTTATCCTAGTTAAACGTCATTAAGCGACTGCGCCTTCAATCAGGTGATCAGTAACCATGAGAATATCCATCTTTTTCACCACTGTCGTCACGTTTGGAACCGCATCGAAGCGGTAGCACATCCCACGCCGCCATCGGCTCCTGTTGACATGTTTGTGTCAACAGGAAGACAGATGACCTCTGCGGACAGTTGACCTTTTCCTGCAGCTTAACCCACTCTCGTCCCGCCATCGCTCCTTCCGCGGCTCTAATCCAATCACACCTCCTTATTTCTGGCTGAGTGAAAGGACGTTTCGCTGCGGTGGGTGCTGGGTGGGTGAGAGGGGCAGGACAGAGCTGCCCTAGGGGGCTTCTTCTCTAAATCGGACATATTGATCTGTTGCTTCCAGGTGTCTGAAGTCGTTTTCGTCGGCGCAGACATGCGATTCTATTTTGCGTCTGGGGTTTAGGGAGCGAGTGAGGTCCTGTTAAACATTGACTCTGGATGAGGGGAAAGGCAGCGCTGCTATGTGCTACGGTGCAAAACTGCTCAATAAAATTCTGTAGTTAAAGACATGTTTGAAGTGGCTTCTTCCTGTGGCGTTCACACGGCGCGGTTATTCCGATTTATGACTCTCAAGTAAGTTTTCGGACGGCTCAGCGGCCATTTATTCCTGGACAATAAAAGTTATCTTATCGCAGCACCGTTGGCAGTTGACACATGACTTTACTGTCTGCGTGTGTGCAGTACGCTGAACACACGAGTCTTTTATCCATCTAAAGTCGGCCATATAAAGAGCTGGGCACGTTTTAGCGCAGCTGAGGGAACTTTTCATGAACTAACCCAGTTTTGCGCCTTCTGCAGGCGTCACAGCTGAAACGTGGATATTTTGAGGTCCGAGTATACTGGGGACAACGATATGGAAACACCGTTTACCTAAACTGGGCTTCTCGGGGTAACCTCTGAGACCCTCTCCTATTGTATGTGTGTTTAGCTTTGCTGAATTAGATCCACGCCACATGCGGATGCAGCATGTGCCGAGCACCCACTCGAAAACCCACTCAGTCACTTCCTGGAAGGGCCCGTCTGCACTCTGATCTCTGTAACCGTTGACGGTCCTGGCTTGTCGTTTCCGAACATCTCGGGATCTGGTCAGACGTCATGCTGCAACGCTGGTATCTCCAAACACAGTCCTGCTGAGGTCATTATTACAATATTATCGGGTTTTACAGTAAATAGTGCGGCAGGAGAACCACTAATCCCAATTCGCTGGGCCAGATCCAGGGGTTGGGGGAACCTCATTGATCTGTGTTATCTCTCAAGGCTGCACTTTGCCCAAAGACAACAGAAAAGTAAAAAAAAAACCTGGTGAAAATGATGCAGTCTGTAGATGTGCTGTTTGCAGATCTGTTAACCTACTTACAGTCTTGATATAATCATGGAGGCCCTCTTAGATTTCTCAAGAGCAGCAAAATAGAGAGTGAATGATTAACCTGAGAAAAAGCCTCATGTTCTTCAGGGGAACAGCCACGGTGGCCACATGAAACAAGCAGATAAATGTCGCATTTCAGCACAGTTGGCAACACTCGGAGGCATTAAAGGGACAATAAAAAGGATCTAAAGACGCTGAACGACTGCATGCATAGTTAAAGTGCACCACTGTTTACCTCACCAAGTCAACCGTGTTCTTAGCGGCGCAGACACACCTACCGGCCCTGCAGCCAGGTGCTGCAACCACCTGCTGCTCATCAAGCTCCTGCGCGGGCATTTCCACACTAAAATGACGACTTTAGAAAGAACAGCCACCCTCCGAGGACCTGTACTCACTTCCATAGCGGGGCTTTTGGACGGTGGCGGTCTCCTCATGGTTCATCTTGCGTCGCTTCCTCCACTTGTGCGCTCGTCCGTCCTGGAAAACTCTAGAAGCTTCGATCTAACGCCAACAACAGCGATAGTCCGGAAAGAAACCTGTAACAAAACCACACCTGGCGACCCGGGGGGGGGGATAAACGGTGAAAAGCGGGGGTATCTGTCCCGAAAGCGCGGACTGTCACTGGGAGCAAGCCTTCGCCATGGTGCGCTCAGCCGCTCATTGACTCGCCTCGGCTGCGTCTCTGGCGTTATCGGCTCCCCCCGCGGCGCCTGGCGCGTCGGCGCGCATCAGCGCCACCTGGTGGCGGATTGTGCGCCGTTCATCACTCTGGAGAGCTGGAAGGGGTTTTTGGCCTTAAATTTGTCGCCTAGAAAAAATACTCAGACATGAATGATGTTTTATAACTGAAGAACTAGTCATTTTTGTCTTTTTTTGATGTCTGCATGAATTAAAACATCATTTAATCCATAAAATACTAGTGCTGGTTTCTACTGATCGCATATACGGTAAAGAAATAAAAGCAATTGTAATGTTTGAGTTGTGTCTATAACAACTAATGTATCCTAAAACAACTTTAACAAGAAAGAAAGAAAGAAAAAAGAGAGAGAGAGAAACGGGTTAAGCCCATAGTAAAGGTTTCGTTACCATTTCTGTCCGCTAGATGGCAACATTGGCTTGATTCCATCAAGGTCAACTGAGCTGCTTGAAGGCCCAACAGCTTCTTTTCTATAAAAAACATTATTTTGTACACGTAGACAAAATACATTCGGCCTTGTTTTGAGGTGATAAATGATTTTAAATGACTGATTCGAAAATGTGACTTGCGAGAGAACATAACCTTTATTGTATATGTGGGCTGCTGCACACAGCATCCTTGTTATTCCAGCTTCTATCATGATCTACGGAGCATTATTTGGCAAATATTTCTTCATGGTATCACATTTATGGACTTTTGAACATACAGCTCGGCCACAATATGCCTTACAGGCCTTTCACAGTAATTTACACAACTTGTCAACATACATTTGTTTACTTTCCTAAAAAGGAAGAACAGAACCGACATGAGTGATACATTCACAGTTTTCCTCAACAAAATCAAAAAATAGCAACTACTTTGTTCCTATAATATACAGATAGAACACAGGGAGGAGCACAAAAGAAACCAGTATTCTTACATACATGCAAGTTTAAACATACACACACGCACACCACACGCACACACACGCACACAGAGACACACACGATCTTGGGGACTTTAAACTGAGGACTCACAGAGATGTACAACAGTGTTACAGTAGATGGCTTTATCACATGGAAGCAGGAGACAAATCAATCGATACACACAGAACCCTGAGGTCCACCAATATCTGCCTTGTTATGTACAGAATTTACACATATACACACACTTGCACACACACGCGCATGCACACACACGCACACAAAGGTTATTATATTTTATCCCAGGGTCATCAATAAACACATCAACATTAAAGACACATTAATGCTTCTGTTTTTCATTGTTGTAAACTCTGAATTGATGGTGTCAAAATATTTTCTTTTTTCAATATCTGCTCCAGTGCATTTATTTAGAATCTGTATACCACGTCACTCCCAAAATATGGTAACTGGTGGTTAAAAATACATATTGCACAATAGAAGCACGCTTTATAAATGGACAGTACCATGTGTGTATTAATTCATTCCTGTCTATTGTACATGTAAATTGTAAGTCTAATCTCTGCACTGATGTTAGGGCTCTGAATGATAAGATTTAGTGTTTTTGTTGTTTTGGTGATGGTAAATAGCAATAATTACTCATGTTCAATTTGGTTACATATCTATGACTGACTTAAGCATAAATATATTGCAGTTTTTTTTGATTGTGCCAGTTTAACTAATTAATTCATACAGTATTTCATATAACATTATTTTTGGATATGAAGGATTGAAAGTAATAATAACGAGCTGTTTATTAATTTAGAAAGCTAACGTTTTCTTATTTATTTTATAGTCTATCCACAAAAATAGTTCTTTCTTGCTCTAATTACTTGGCTTGTTGTTGTAGCCTCTAAAGGAACTTTGTGAGTGTGGGCAAACCGCTTCCGTTAAGGAGAGGCACATCTTTTAAAAGGCCATTTAGTATTTTGAAAAGGAAACATCTGACATGTGCCGAAAGATCCAACACAAAGATGCAACACAGGGAAGAACCTATGGAGTTACAAAAACTCATATAAATGATCCTAATTCATCCCTCTCATGTCTATGAAAACTCAACAATAAGAAGATCCTGTCGACAACCTCGTAAAAACATTTGGTTGCTCCGACATGAAGTTTTCCCGTATGGCCTTTATATTCTGTCTGGGGTCTGCAGGGCAAAGGTCACGGTCTCCTCTGTGGAATCATCCACTCTGAAAAGGTTAAAGACGTCTTAGCAAATGTCATTAAAGTAAAAAAAAAAAACAAGTGCTGCTTCAAGTAAATGTTCTACTTGAAGACAGAATCTGTACATTTCACCTCATCTCAATTAGGGAGGGGTTTTTTTTTTTTGGATGCATTTGTTTATGTTGGCTCTTCGCCCACCGTCCAGGAGGGGTCCCGTGTTCGGGGCCACGGTGGGCGAGCCAGCTGTCGTGCAGCTGTGTCTTGTGACCTCTCCGTCTGATCATCTACTCCCTGCGTTGTCGCACAGCAGGCCAGTTGTGCTCATTACTGCTTGTTTTTCCCGCTTCTCTTCCCATCTGTCTCACCTTAATAAGACGGCGCCGGGACAAGAAGCTTTGAGCTGCGGCCGCGCTGAGGACTCGTGCACACACTCATGCGTGGCTGCAGCTGGAAGGTGCGATCAGACGCCCCCAAAGTCTCAGTTCTGGCAAATCCTGTGAAATCTCCTGACAAACATTCCAAAAAAAAAAATGCTGGGATACTTTTTTTTGACGACGACGAAAGAAGCTTGTGAACCCAAACGTGTACGATAAATGTAAAGCCAAGAGCGGATAATGTGAGCTGCAATCTGGCTAATGGTATATAAGTAAAGTGTTATTAACAGTGGTACGATCCAAACCTCTGGCACTCTTTGCTCCTTTGGCCCCACCCAGATATATATATATATTTTTTTCCAGTTCATGCATTGCGAGCTAGTTTTACATAAGCACATTTGCCATGGTGTTGGGCAAGCGCAGGCCCACCAGGCCTCCTCCGACCAGCACCGACGAGGCCATGAGGATGGGGATAGCTTTAGTAATGCCAACAAGAGACCCAAAAATCAGGTTTCCCAGCACTGCAGACAGTTTACACAGAGCGTTGCAGAAGCCAAAGCCAGTCCCCCTGCAGAACGACACAACAGGAGACCAGGGTCAAAGGTCAGTGGTAAATCTGGTCAACTCAGGCTGGAATCCGTAACGAAACGGCTCCTCACCTCCTGACAGTGGGGAAAGACTCGGTTGTGACCACGTCCAGAGAGTTCCAGGCTGAGATGCTCAGGCCGTTGTAAAGGCACAACATGAAGATCATCATGGACTCGCTGGTGCCGAACCACAAGAAGAAGCAACTGATGCCTGAAAGGATCATGGAGCCACCTGATGGGTGGGAAAAGGGAAAAAGCAGCTCTTAAGGATGCCAACTAGACTCTAAGACACGATGCAAAGTTGCTGTTTGACGCCAAACACACATAATGGGATGCAGCCGGTCTGTCCTTACCTAACATGGACAGACGGCCGATTTTGTCCATTAGCAGGGCGGACACGATATTACCCGGCAGCACAGCAAGAGTCCCCAGGAAATTGATGAAGTACACCCAGTAGGCACTGTAGTCGTCGTCAAAGGTCATTTGGCAGCCCGTCTTGTTGTGGGTGAAGGTGCTGTTGACCACCTCGGTGCCGTCTATGAGCTTGGAGTCGTCAATGTCTGGTCAAAGAACAGAGACAAGACCGCTCAGTATTTGCATCTCAGCAAGTCTGCTTTTGTTTTTTTGTATATTGAACGACTCACCCGTGTTATAGAAGAAAGCATCGATGAAGGTACAGTTGCGGAAGAAGGAGCCCACCGATGTCACGTCATCGAAGAAGCAGTTCCGAAAGGTCGAGTCAATGAAGGTCACAGACTTCAGCTTCATGTTGATGAACCTGGAGACACAGACCAACATAATTCCACCGTAACTGCTCCCTACTGGACACACATTTCATGGTTTTTCTGCTCTGACGGCACGTGGAGCCTCCTACCGATCGTTAATAAAAAGGCCATTTTTGTGTATCTGGTTCTCCAGGGTGAAGTTCAAGGTAAAATCTTCGATGCGTTCGTTGTGGTAAATCTTCACCTTGGAGGCATACTCATCCGCCTGGAGGTGTTTGATGACATCAGGGAACCAGACGGACAGGCCATAATACCTGGAGTCACAGAGAGCTCAGTGACATCAAAGATCGAGAAGAGACAAAGTCTGATGTGTCAGACTGTGGCCGTGATGGACAGATGAAACCCAAAACAGGGCAACGGGCACGGCCTCAGTTCAATCATGGAGTAAATGTTGTGTTTTTTCCCCCTTTTTTTTCAATCTGTCCCTCGGCTATCTCTCTAATTTCTTCTCCCACCGAGACACTGATGGAGCGGTATTGATCTGTGAGGAGTGATTGATTTAGAGACCGCCTCACACCCGCACAGCTCAAAGATCGCAGACGACATAAAAACAACGCCACCGCACGTGTGTGGATGTCCGAGTGGAAAAATCACATAAACCACGTGAGGAGACGAAGTTTACCCGAAGGAGAGCGTGAACCAGACGATGGCCAGCCGCATCATGTTCTCTCTCATGGGGTAATTAAAGCACTTCATCAAATTCAAGTAGATCTAAAAATGGAGCAGACACATGGAGGGAAGGAAATAATAAAGAAAATAAAAGCCAAGAGTCAAAGAGAGCTTTTTTTTAATGGAAATGTGTCAAGTCTTTACCCCATGAATCTCAGCTTTCGCCCTGAAGAAAAACTTTGCCACTGGGTTGCCAGATCCTGACTCCATTTCTACAAATTCATCCAGTTGTTTGGGAGTCTTGATCCTGTTCACCTAGAAGAAAGAGGGAAAAGGATGAGGATTGCCGCCTATTATACTATTCTGCTCTATAGTTACACTTTGTTAAAGAGTGTTTTCTCAAAATTACTGTGAATAATACTAATATACTACCATTAATGTCTTTTTTTTTAACTCTGAATCAGGAACTAAGGAGAGGGCTGAGTAAGAGGCTTTCAGCTCCTGTTGCAAAAAAGCCTAAATGACACAAAAGCTGTCAGAAATTTCAGGATCCGTGTGTGATCCTGCGTGGTTAAAGTGTTCCAACCGATTCCGGCGGTGACAAAATTTAAACCTCTTTGCTGTCTTAAGCACACGGAGCTGCCAGGAGAAGCTCACACTCACAGTGAAGACTTTCTCCGGCTGCCCCCGCGCTCTCATGTTAGTGTCATGGATCTGCTTGAGGATCATCCAGGCTTCGTCGTGCTTCCCCACCTGACAGGAAGGAGAGTGAATGACTGCAAAAGCTAAATTTAGCTCATCATCTCTGCTCAGCAACAGAAACAGCCACACTAAGTCATTTTTAGGATTCACCCCTGTTATACATCCCTTTGATGTCTTTCTTTTCTGGTAAATCAGACTATCTGGTATAATTAACATCATTAAGCGTGCAAATTTCTTGCCCTGAGTTAACTTACAAAATAACCTCGGAGTCAGAAGCTGTTAAATGAACCTGTAGTTTTCATAATTCAAGGGATGAAAATACAGAAGTTGTCCATTTTTTACAGATTACACACAATTACCTCAAGATAGAATCTGGGACTTTCAGGCATGAAGGTAAGTGCCACCACGGCACAAACACAGGGCAGAGCGCAGACCACCACAAACACCCTCCAGCTGTGAAACTGGTAGGCTGAACCCATGCTAAAACTCCAGCCTGTAAAAACAGCAGTCCAAAAGCAGCACTAATGAGGTTCAGATACAGAAGAGTGACACAGACGAAGCAAACGTTGATACAGAACAGAGACGTTGGCGCTGGAGCTGAAGGCTGCTGGCCTTTACAGACAGCTAATCTTTGAGCCTTTCAGATCAGAAGTGAAAGATCCTCAATAAACTAAAAAAGGTCCCAATGTCATCAACTCCAGCACTAGAGAACTTTTTACTTTTTCTGCCACACGGGGGCAGTATACGTAGTTATAAGTGGACTTAACATATAGATCACTAATCCTTATGTTTAGATCAGTGGAAGGATGATGTCGATCGTGATTGAAAATCGGACTTATTCCTTCATCAATGGCCCCTTAGAGGCACAACGATCAGTTAATTGAATATGTAAAAATGGAATTGAGGCGTTCTGCTCAATGTTGCGCACCAGATCTCAGCCCACAGGCGCATTCCTGGTGTCATTAATCACCCAGGAGAGGCAGAGACTTATACACCTTCAATACCAGGGCACACACACACACACACATACAGATACACACAGACACACACACACACACATACACGCACACTATAATAGCAAATTACCATATGGCATTAACAATAATGACATAATGCCATTTAAGTAGTTTCCCACCCACACCTATAGAGCAAAAATACATATGTTGACATTTTTTATTACACATTTTCATTTTCCTGTCATGTCATCATAAGATAAAAGTGAAATATTACCAAAATTATCAGTTGGACCACTTGAGAAGAGTGAGCCCAGCATGAAAGGCTCTGTTTAAACATCCATTCTGTGTCTCTCACATCAGATACATATTGTAAGAAATATTGGCATCTGAAACAAAAAGTGTCGGCATCAGCGGACCCTGCTTTACTCTGTAATGGATTGAGGGGTTTTTTTTAAAGATGTGTGGTTCGGAGGAAGCAGATAGAAGTGGCTGACGAGTTAGTCGTGACCTCCCACGGTTCTCCAAAGATCGTGCCTCATGGAGATGCTGCTCCGAAGGGAACAGCACCATTATCCATCAGCAGGCGTGGGACGGGAATCACGGGGTTGGGAGGAGGGGGGTTAATGCTCGTGCTTATGCCAGAAAGCAGCTGCTTAGTACTAATCCCACGGCATCTAAAAAAATCTGGCTATTAAAGCGAAGCGTGTCAACTGCTAGAATTTTTTTTTCTTTTTTTTTTTTTTGCTTTTCTAATTTCATCGATGTTTTACACAACACTATACACAACACACTTCAAACTGAACTTGGCTTTTTTGATATTGCACACACAGTGCATTTGTGCACTTGGGTGTGTGTGAGTGAGCCCGAGTGGAGAAGCACAGAGACAGAAGAACAGAGAGCAAAATAAAGGAGAAGAACTTGTTCAGCACTGATTGCCTCTTCAACAACAGAAATATAGTGTTTCTTCCTGCCCCTCGGGGTTTGTGTTTCACCCATGTCACTGGAAATCTCATTATGTCGGGGATTATGTACATAATTGACTAAGTCGATGGATGACTGAGTCAGCAGTATTACAGCACCACCAGATAAAGATAGATAGATAGATAAATAGATAGATAGATAGACAGACAGATAATGACTTTATGTCACCATTTAAGGACCTGAAGGCATCTCTGCACACACTGAAGCACTGTTTGCTGCAGGAACTGCATGATCACAGTCTGTGCAGAGCAGAGTGAGCGCGCGCTTTCAATAGGATATTAGAGGATGTGACAGCCGAGTTTGCTCGTGAAAACCAGGTCTGGGTGCAGAGGACTCTGTGGGTTCTCATTCCTGCCTTATAGCCTCCCAGTGAGCGGATCTACGTGTCCTGTCTGGTAGGTTAGGAATCAGAAAGCCCTGTGATTGTCAATGCTGGTGTGGTTTAACCCAGACAACCTCCTACAATGTCAGATGTTATTACCTTCATTCTGCCAAGAAAAAGACCATGGTATATGGTCACACACACACACACACACACACACACACACACACACACACACACACACTTTTGGCTCACTGATGTCAGTGGCTAAAGTACAGTCTGGCCATTAATCATGTCTCGCTGTAGCATTGTCCTATTAGAGCAAGGAGAAAAACCTAATTATGCTTGATCAAGAAGAACACTCTGCAGAGACAAGACAGAGAAGGCGGGTAGTAAAAGGAAGGACACCGCTGGAAAGCAAGATCGGGAAAAGTACAAAGCAGGAGGAGAAGAAGAACCAGCCGAATCAAACGGTGTCAAATGAATTTTTAAAAAAAAACAATCCAGTTAAGGGATATAAGAGAGAATAAACTCCTTGTTTTTGTTTCTCTTATTCACTGCGGCTGAGACGTGATCGAGGATGGTCTGTAAAATCAGGCATTCTTCTCTCCCACAGGACCTCCCTAACCCTTTTAGCATGCGGATGTGTATTTTAATCTCTTAACCTCTGTCTTTCACAGCCCGGAGCCACTCATTCCTATTAGCTGATTGATTCTCACGGCAGGGAGAACAACGTCACCCGTGGCTTCACAAAGTCATGCAGTTTTGGAACCTGTAGCCAGGAGTTCTGCCAAGTCTCTGAAACACTAATCTAATATTGGTAAGGCTTTTAAGAGTTTTTGCTCATATTAGAACTCACCGTAGTGCGGGATGATGGCCCAGGCCATGGCCGAAGCGTAGATCTCACCAACCATCCAGAACATACACAACCAGCTGAGGTGTTCTCCTCGCTTCTCCCTGGACATCACCTCTGCAAAGAAGGAGAACACGATGGGCACAGCGCCTCCAATCCTGCAGGAGAGAGAAAAAAGGCAAAGTTTAAATAAGAGCGGAGTAGTTTTATGACTTGCGGTGAGGTAAACTGTGTTCTCTGTGTCAATGAATCAGCAGCAAAGACTTTATTGACAGACTCCATAGGTTTTTCAATCACTCTCCAGGTCTCTTGGGGAAAGCTGCAATTATTGATTTAGTCCTTAAGAGATCAACTACATAAGCAAAGAGAAGGACATGATAAATTAGCATCAATTACTTTCAATTACCATTTCTATGATTTGCTTTACATCCTGTTTTAATCAAGTATGAAACCTTCATGCACTGCCAGGCCACAGCAAATAATAATAATTACGGAAACCTTTAGAGGTTGTTTTTAAACTCTATAAATAGTTCTATCTTGAATATGCATGCGTGTGTGTGGTGGTCATCAAGCTTTTCTGTCATGAGCGTGACCTCTGACTTACCCAAAGCCTGCAACAATACGGCAAACCAGGAAGACGCCATATCCCTGGACGAACGATGATAGGAAGGCAAAGAAACCATTTGTGGACATGCAAATGAGGAGGCACTGTCTGCGACCTACTTTGTCAGACATCCCTCCCCAGAAGAACGCTCCAACCATCATTCCCAAGTAAACAATACTGCCTGCAAAAACAAGGAGAGGGCTTTCACTTTTCAGCCCCATTATAGACACATATACATATACAACATGTGTGCGTCAGTTGGAGAATCAACCTTTCTATGTACTCCTGTGTAACTATCTTTTATTGTGACACAAATGGGGATGTGAGTGATGCCAGTGAGCCAGACACCGAAAATAAGCTAAAACTGATATATTAATGCCGACAGGCAAATGTAGTGAGTAAGAGACTAAAAACACACTCGGATCAATTCCAGGATAAATGTGAACGGTAATGCTGGGTGACTTTACAAAACAGCCCACTGTTCTATTTTAAGGTCTCCCATCACAAATGGGATCAATGTTCCAACAAAACAGCATTGATTTCTGCCTGTGATCATCAGGATTCCGTTCTGGAGGGAGCAGCCTGCGATTACTGCCTATTGTACGTGGCATCGTGCGGTTAAAAAGCCTGGAGAGACCGTTGCTGCTGCTGGGAGCAGTTTCAGCTGAATCTCTCATTTTTCTGGCACATTTCTTTAGCTGTGGCAGTTTCTGAATTTTGCGTTAAAGCATAATGTACATATATTTAAAACACATCACCAAAAACCAAGAAAAGAATGTGAGCTACAGTCAAACTGCTTAAGAACTATGTTCATTTTGTTCCGATAAAGCAATACAAAAAAGGATTCTCTGTTTTTCTCCGTCTCTTTAGGGGGCATAACCTATCTGTCATACAAGGCAGCCATCTTGATTCCTGTGCAAAGTTGCCATGAATTCAATTGTAAATTTTGCAACTTGAATGTATGCACAATTTTATTTTCGCCTTATTAAAGAGAGGCTAGATAGATGAGGCTCAGCAAAAACACCCACCGAGCCGCCCCCCCCCCGCCCCGCAGTTGTCATCTGTGCTGCGGAACAGCCAGCAGCCCCTCAACTTTCCACTCAAACAGACAGCAGCCGGGGAAGGGTGGCTATGTGGGCGGGGGCCTATTATAGTTGGAAATTTAGTGTCCTTGAAAAAGGACATTAAACTGTTGACTGTTCCAGAGTCATGATGTAATGAATTTATTGATGTTCTGTCTCACTGGTTGCATCACTGAGCGTGATGTCAGCCGCGCTCTTACGGGCAGAGAGAGCAGCAGCGTACTGCAGTGTAATAAAATGTAAAAATAGCACAAGCATTACATTTATTACAGACATTATGATTATGAAGCAAAGTTCACTCGAACCAACAACCCTCCGAACCCCAGGCCTGGCCCATACAGGCTGAGCTACCACAACGCATGCTTTGTTTCGTTTTTTTACATCAAATTGTCTTCAGAAATGCACGAGAATGAATTTTATATATAAAAAAAGAGTAAACACTTTGGTGTCACCCTTCCTGTTTTAACCATTCAGGAAACCTTTGTGTTTTATTACACTGATGTTCCTGCTGCAGATATTGGACATGGAAAATGTTTCCTGTCAAGATTCTGATTAACGATTAGCAGCAACAGCATCACAGCCCGTCAGGGCCTTTAGTAGGGCAATAAACTAGAGGTCCTTCGTCTGCTCTGAGGAGGAGAACACAACCCCCGAGGTTCACCTTCGTTTCAAAATAACTGATTTCAGGGATGCGCTTGATAGCGATAAATGATGTGGAGGTTTCTCTGCAAAAAAAAGTGAAATTCAAATCTGCAAACTAGCGTAAAATGACAAAGCATCAGCAAAACCACAAGTAAACTCCTGAACTTACAATTAACCAACAAAAGTTAGGTTACAACAACGCGACCAAACGAAAGAGCAAAAAACCACAGAAGGCAGGGTGACACAGTAATGAAGGAGGAGAGTAATTGCAACATAGGGTGAAATAATGTGAGGGAAAGGGGGAGGAAGGAGGAGAACCCGGTGCACTGTTTTGTCACGTTCTGATGAGTCCCCAGAGAGCCGTGGGAGCGCTAAGCTGCCTCACGACCTCTTCTCAGATTTCAGGCATTGACGCTCCCTCATCTTAGTGTGTGTTTTTCTTTCATCGCACAAAAACACCCCTCCTGTTTTATTCACAACAGTGATGCTTGTCACAGCAGTGTGGGCTGGCTCAACAGATATTCCCAGTTTCTTTTGTCCGTCGGTCTGGCTTTATACTCCGTTGTTTTCGGTACCTCCCCTATTGATTTTCACATTTCTTGAGTGATTTTTTTTGGATTTCATTTCCTTTTCCTGCCTAGCCTGTGCTCGGTCCTCATTTCTTTTCTCTTTTGCTCCACTGTCATCAGCCCCTGCACGCAGAAGCGTGCCGAATCACGTTTGTACTGCACTGTGTCGGTTTGATTAAATCCATGCTGCCATTTCCTGCCACCTCCGCACAAAAAGAGATCGAAGGCCTTTGTTGTACCTAAGTCATATAAGTGGGTGCAGAATTCCCATTCAGTTTCTGGTGCCCTACTGTAGGGCTTGCAGAGGGAAGGATTTAACCTGACTCCTTCAGCATGAGCAGTGATACGTTCTCTCTTTACATTAAATTCTGTGGACACCTCACATTTAATATGATGATCCTTGAGCTGCTGGACTCGGATCGTGCAGATTGATAGTACTGGTGGCAGCAGGTTTGGTCCCCAAGCGGCCACACGCTCATAACTCTCTCACACTCCCACCTTTCTGCTCACACTTAAATGGGGTGTGCGATCGCGTTTCACATGCACAATGCGCAGCCGCAGCTATATCCAAGTCGTGTAATCTCCGCAGTGACGCTGCGTTCCCACTGCGGTTTAGCCATGCTCAGATGCGCCTGGATGGCACAACCTCACGCAGCCTTCCAGCTGGCTCATTCAGACAGTGAGAAGCAATGGCGGGACAAAAAAAGCAGAGATAAAGTGGAAGAATCAGGCCACTGCGGGGTTGGAGGCTGAGTGGAGCCGGGAAGTGAAGCTAGGACGCAGAGAAGTCTGAAACTAACCTTTATCAGATGAGGCAAAACCGCAGCTATGCGTGACCTGATTTTTTTAAAGGTCATGTATTATTGTTTTACTTCTGTTTCTTCTCAGAAAACTGGTCAAGACAAATTAGGTCCACACTATTATAAAGAAATCAGATTGAAAAGAGAAGATCATTATCAGCAGAACCATATTCTTTTAGGAGCAAACACCTGATGGCAGGGTCATGGGTTCTCATTGTCTGTTGTGTCTCCATCCAGGTGTTCTGAACCACTGATCCACCACCTCTACACACACCCACACCTCTGTAGAAGAGTTTTCTCTTCATCGCATATGACATGATGATTTAAAGGTTCGACGGACTTCACTCCCCACAATCTCCGCCTTCTGTCCTTCATGCAGGGTAAGGTTTCCTGCAAGTCTGACAGGATCGTAGGGAATTCTGTAATCCAGTCAGCAATCCAGTCATCCATCCTCTACAGACCTTTGCACCTTTTGACGCATTATTTCATTAGGTTTATCTCCGTCTGTGCAGCATGCCGCCATCTCTGGCTGAGCCGCATCATGAAAATGAGATAGGGAAACCCTGCTGGGTTGAATCATATGATTATTCTGAACCCCATATACTATGATTCAAATACATTTTTTTTTACCATCAGAAATGGTACCTCAACAAAATGTGTACAAATATACATAATACAACCAAAACACCAATTTCCAGTTTCCACTGCCAGTACAGTAAAAACAATCTCTCCCTCATCAGGGGGTTAAGGTTCTGATTGGCTACGTAAATCACATGCATGAACTGGCTTCATAATGTCCTGATTTCACCGCCTGTGGTTTTAAAGTTTTCACAATTATTCCCAGAAAACACAAATTTCTTCAAATGTGATGGCTGTAATTACACATGATTACGCCTCGGAAAACCCCAAATCAGCACAGACAAGGTCATAGTAATCATATAGGATATGCTCAATAATAAAAACACCATCCCATACACACACAAGCACACACGCACCAGCCAAGTGCACCTTAATAGGGAGGAGCCTCTGGGCAATCAGCGTAAGAGAATGGGGGAGGATGTCAGAAGAAATGAGAGGCACACAGAGGATGGGGGCGGGTGCAAGAGGTGAGGGATGGAGTCACGAACAAGAAGAAGCCGAGCGTAGAGCATGGATGCCTGCAGGACTTTCCCTGGATGTAGAGGCCAGAAAGAGTTTACAAGGATATTTGAAAAGAGACAGAAAAGTGAAGGTTCACAGAACAGGACATATTGTAAGAATTAAAGAGTAACAGCCCCGTCAAGATATATTAGCACTCTCTTATCAGGTTTAAAGGCATAAAGTAAAAGCACTGGAATCAACCAAATCTGTAGTGGTGAGGCTGCGTATTCAAATGCGAATAAAATACGCATTTATTGTGAAAAAAAATAAACCTCCAGTCATTCTCAAACCATTCCTGTCAAGCCAGTTGTGCTTCAGGTGTTGGAGTGTATTCTTAATTCCCCTAGTGGCTGTGAGTTTCTGTCTTTGCCGCTTGCGCTGACACACTGCGTCAGCCCACTCTACATGGTGATGGATTACACACCTGCAGCCACTGGGACTGCTGGGACTCCTGCTCAACACGCAGAGCACACAGGGAACGCTGCCCTCTCAGTCCTGGCAAAGCGATCAGCGGGCCAAGACGTCATTGGTGGGAACCACCACCAAGACTGGAAGTGACACTTTGACTAGAAATCCATCCAATCTTACTTGGCAAAATGCTAAGTCATTTCTCTTTCTCTCTCTCTCTCTCTCTCTCTCTCTCTCTCTCTCTAACTCTCTCTTTCTGTCTCTCTCTTTGTACAGCAGAGATTTTAAAAAGACAAAATCCTACATTTTTTATGTGAAACGCAACTCTATTTTAAGTTAGACAAAATGACCAACTTTGTTTCCCTTTTATGCACATCCAGACTTCCTTCCCCTGGTCATGGATTCATCTTACCTAGCCATCCTGAGCTGGAGTTTGGCACACACATGTCTGTCTCTGCACTCGGGAGCACAAAGCCCACCACGAACACCTCCACGCCGTCCGACATGAGTGCCAGCCCGAGCACGAGGAAAAGCTGCCACTGGAACTTCCCGTGGCCACACTCTTGCATGATCAGCTCATATTGTTGGGCCAGCTCCTCCTCGTCTGCCTGTCTCTCTTCCTCCAGCACCTTACGGTCTCTCGTGGCATCTGACATGGGTTGCCCCAGCGCCACCCGTCCCTCCTTGTGGCTCCTATCCTGTGCCGAGGGGATGCCCTGGTACTCGCCCTCATAGATCTCGTCTTCATCGTCATGGCCCTCCGTGGCATCACTGGAGCCTTCCTCGTTGTCTTGGTAGGCTTCTCCATCCTGCCTCGGGGGGTTCTGGTAAAAATCCTCATCTTCGTCCTCCTCATCCTGGAATCTGCTGTAATTGCGGTGGGATGAGTATTCATCTGAAGCGCGATCCACCACCTTGCTGGCTTTTTTTTTTGCATGCCGCTTAGCCTCCTTGGCCATGTCCTTGGCCCCTCTAACCAGGGAAGTCCTGTTATTGTAAGTGTCCTCCATTCTGTTTCCACCAATGATTCTTCGCAGGGGTCAAGATACTCAGAAGCAGAGGAAAAGAAAAGCAGAGGAGCGGAAGCTGGTAGAATGGTGAAAGTGGTGAGTCTCGGGACGCCGCAGGGTAGAAAACTCTTGAGTCCGCAGTCACCACAGGAGAGAGCCCACAATGGTTGTGGCAATCATCAGCCAGGCTGAAAGTGCAGGGGGAAGGGTGAGAGACACACAGATAAAGAAAAATAAAAACAGGGAGGGAGAAGGAGAAAGGAGAGATCGCAAAGAACGAAAAGAGGAAGTAAAAAGAAAGGTACATCTTTATTAGACAATGCAACAAACAGCAAACCTCTTTACTTATTCACTTATTTCTTTTAATAATCATTGTAAGTTCTGGGAAAGAGTTCGGCTGCATTGCTTTTTACTGGCCCTCAAATATAAAAGTCAGCTCTGATGCAATTTGACATTGGTTGAGTTTGAATTTGTGTTTGAAAATGAGAACATTGAATCTGAGTCACTTTAGCTGGAAGAGACCGAAACTGACAAAGCCAGCGCAGTAAAATATCCAGTTGGCCCCAATAAGCAGCCAATTTATTAAAATGGCAGCGATGGTCCAACTAGAATTGTGCTGTCATGTACCATCAGTGCAAAAATAGATAGACAAACAGCGGTGAGCCGATCTGTGCTGCTTCATACGTATACGGACACGTCGGGCACATACGTGAGTGTGCTTCCAGCCACCGCCAATCCTGGCAGAGCTAACGGGAGGGAGACCTCAGCCCAACAGTGCACGTGATGCAACATGAGTCACAACAACTGTTCAAACTGTGATTCACACCTCATCATCGCTCCACAGGATCACTCTGACTTGTTGAATTGACACTTTGTGAACGGTTCAAAAACGGTTCTATAACAACTACTTGCTATATACTAAGTGATAGTTAGTCTAGTGCCCTCCAGTGTGTACGGTTGGTGTGTGTTGCCAGAGCGGCCCGGCGTGTGTGGTTCCTGTGTCTAGGAAATGCTCACGACAGCCTCTAATGAACACTGAAGCCTTGTCAAGAGGACACAAATCACAGGGCCAGCTCCTGCTCCCATAATGCAATTTTACTGGGCAAAATGACACTGCTGATTCAAGGTGACTCAACTAATCTCCTTTGTCTGATTGGATGGCTTTGTTGCTTATGAGCACAGCCATTTCCATGGAACAGATCATTTTTCAGCACCTCCACTGACCACCTGTGGTGTGTCGACATGATTCATAACCAGCCAGAAAACCTGTTTGTTCCACTTCTGAATGCAGTTATTCACGTCTTTGGCGGTCACCTCATGGGGTTCCTATTCTATGTGATTACTGACTGTTCCTAACTGCTCCTAGAAACATGAATGTGTCTTGTGGCAGATCTTCTGCCTTGATTCAGGCTTATAGTAAAAACATATTTTAAAACAGCAGATTCAAAGAGGTGTCTCTGAGCTTTCATGCTTTTTTTTTTTTTTGCTGGGGTCACTCCATTCTTCCTTCATTATAAAATGAGCGCACGTAGCCCAACCCTGAGCTACAGCCTGATCCACCCTGCCTGTCAGAGAGTCGGTGTAGTGTATGGTGAGGCCTTCTGTCAGCGGTGATGAAGCTCGCGGGACGCTCAAGCCGGCTCACCTGAGCGCCGCTGATGAGACCCTGGCAGCCCAGACAGCTTAGGCAAAATAAGCAATTACAGTCAGTCTGAGGGGCGGGGTGGTGGTGATGGTGGTGGTGGGGGGGGGGGGGGGGTTACCTGCACTCCTAAACCCATGTTTTAGCTTCTGCACACTGCAACGTTTATATAAAAGAGAAATATTTAAAGAATTCTTTTCCATCGACTAAAATCAATGGGAAAGCATTAGTTCCTAATGGATCTGCCATTGTAGAGGGCTGGGTTGATTCACACGTAATTGTTAGGTGAGATAAATATGATACTTAATGATATTTGAAGAAAAATCAATATCTTTTTTGTGGCAACATAGAGTCCATAAGTCAAACTATTTCTTTCAATTTGTACCTAATAAAATCTCCTGATATACATGATGGTTAAATAGTCAATTTTATTTTACCAAATGTTTTTTTGATTTTCATGCATGAAAGACGATTTTAAACCGGACTGGTCTGGTCTGTGCCAGAAGACCAGAGCCGTGTCAGGACTGTGGGTCTCGACTGCGGGTTTCTTTAAGCAGTGAGCTCCTAACCTCGTCTGGAAGGCAGAGGTACAGCCATCCCGGGACATCTTTCATTAGGAGATTTTATCAGACATTGATGCCATTACTGACCGAGTGGAGCAACAGGGAAAAGAGGAGAGAGATGTCGAGGGTACAGGAGAAAATAGAATTATATTCTAAATGGAAGCCAAGGAATACTGGGAGATGATAAAATGGAATTCCCATCTGAATTAAATTACAGGATGCACAATATGTGTATGTACCAAACATGAGCAGACTAGGCTATTTTCCTTTTTAAAAATAAATGCCCTACCATGGGCTCACCTAGATGTCAATCCACTTTTACAGCCAGGGGACTCCATGATTCACATGTTCTCATGATTTTAATTAAATGTTCTCCTCTGAAATAATGATAAATCTGGATAACAACATATCTTCTTCTCATACTTCTTTGCATAATCCTGGATTATTTAGGTTAAAGTCATTCTGATGCACGACCGACAGATTGAGCTTTCTTGGTTTTGATTTTTTATTCTTTTTCTTTTTTTCAGGGTCCAGGGGGGGAAAAAATCAAGTCATTTTTGTTATGTATAATTACTGGACTTTTCTTTTACCAACAGTCACCCAACAACCTGACTACAGCAGCCTGGAGAGTGCAAACAAAGCACTTTGTCGCAAATTTCCAGCTCACTGGCTGCGCGCCTGTCAATCGCTCATTGCTTCTTGAGGTGCAATTCATGGATGAGTCAGTTGCCTGCTCCATTCATCCTCCTCTGTTAGGCGGCTGTGCAGAGTGCTTTAACTACCCCAGGGCAGGTGCTGGATGGCACTATAGCGTGCACAATCTGCAGACAACACGTCCATACACGCTAAAATTGATTTTTTTTTTAAAAAAGACCCCAGTGACCATCAGAAACTGTAAATTTTAAAATCAAATAATATAAAACCAAGTGGGTGTTGTACACTAAACTAAATTTAAGCAATAGTGTAGTAGATATAAACAGTCTAAAAGAAACTAAAGCCTGGGGGGAACTTTAAAGAAACGCTAGAATAAACTTATGAATAAATAATAAAGCACCTCCCAGCGCAGCTGTTAGTTGGACACATAAAGCACAACAGCTCGACTTGTTAATGGCTGATTTTTCAAAAATGAAGCAGGGATAACGCTACCAACTTGCTTTTCTCTCACTAGAAAGGGTTGCACAGTCAGCACATTCATCAGGCAAAGTAAAGATTACTCACCATCATTTGTGTCGGACAGAGCGGGCTGAAGTGTGGTGTCCCATATCCTCAGAACCAGCTCTCTTTGAAAGAAAAAGGACCTTGTGGGGGAGTTTTAACGGTAGCAATGGATCACATGTGTGGTGCACGGCAGTGCTTTAACGCAGTCTTCCCTCGCTGCAGGAAAGGAGAGAAAGAGAGAGAGAGAGAGAGAGAGCTGATGTGGTGGTGGAAGGTGGGGATGGAGAGAGGGAGGGAGGAGGAGGCGGTGTGATCAATAAGTGTACTTCATTGAGTGATTCTGCTGTTTCCATGTAAATGACGGGTGTACTTGGGTTAACAATGATCCAGATTGGATACATTTAAAAAAAAAAAATAAAAAATGTAATTGCTTTCTTCTAGCTTCCAAAACTAACTAAATAGATATATACATAAGTTTTCCCTGAGTTCTAATAGGCCTACACAATAAAGTCGGAGAAAAAAATCCATATATCTGAAATAAGAATATGCTTTAAATATATTCAATTGCTAGCTAGTAGTTAGTTCAGGTGTTCAGATGTTTGATGATCCAGGTTAGAGAAGCATCACAGGGTTGTGAATATAGTCTCACTGTCACTCTTGGCATCACTTTGTTTGCCCTAAGGATTAAACCTGTTCATGACCGGCTCTCTGTGCACAGCCACCAGCGGTTTTTACAACTGATAAAAGCAAATTCACCTCTTAAACCATTTCAACCCTCCATCAACACTTTTACAGCCTGTGTGAACAGCGACTGTTGCCGTGCCTACTAGATCAGATCCTTATTTCCGTGAATGGTTAAGGGGTGGAAAAAGATGAACAAAAAAAGAGGCACAAAAAAAGGCAACACACTGGTGCAGGCGTATACAAAGGCATACAGCCTTTTAGTATTTGCGTGATTAAAGGCTGCAAAGTCTACCAGCACCAGCGGTCGGATTTGTTCTAATGCTGAAGTGACTACCAGCTCTTTGATGCCCTCACACACTGATACTTGTATTACATGCAGTGAATCATGATCTGCATTTGTGCATCTGTGTACCAAGTTTGAGACCTCTGCACACAGCGGGTATTGCTTTGCATCTGTGCATCATGTCCCCTAAAACAAGGCAGTAAATTGTGAACACTGTGTGCATAAACACACAACACGGTAGCACACAAGGACGAAGAATTCCCAGCGTCAGGGACCTCGAGCTGGGGACACTTTTGATTCAGAGACGGGAGACAACCCCACCCCCTCCGGCCATAGAACTCCATTTATTCATGCTGCAGTGCCAAGAAGCACTTAGCTTAATGTACGGGACAGTAGAATGACCCTCACACACGCGCACACACACACACGCACGCACGCGGGCCGTTGCATAAGTTAATACTTCATTCTGTTTTGTATGTGCAGTCTTATATATGTCTGATAGTCGCTGATAAAATTCCTGCAATAGAATTCTCTCCTTATCACAATTCTTTGTGCAATATAAACTTCCTGAACAAATTCCACACATTAGTGTTGGTACTTGTTTTCCCCACATCCATCTAAAGGACAATTGTCCACAGCACTTGTTTCTGCTGAGGGAAAGATGAAGGGACATCTGTCCGCTGCTTAGCATCATCTCAATTATAACAAATGGATGTGGATGCTAAGAGAATTTGTTCTTGCCCTGTGTTAGAGGCTCAGGTTAATCCATTTAGCCTCCATATTTTGTCGTCCTCTGCTCATCTGATCTCACGTAGCTGACCTTTGCATGCAAGAAGTCAGCTGTTATTACATTACAAAGATTTTTTTTAAAACAAAACCGTATTTTTTGAAAAAACCAAGTGGCGCTCGTCACGGGTAAAGTGTTATAATAAATTTAAATCTCTCATGGGGTAGGTCCTGATCAACCAAAATGTGATGAAAACTAATTTTAAAAATGAATGCAGCCATGAAAAACGGACCCAGACACGTTCTATCCACGAAGAGCTCACAAAAAAGAAAACTGGGTCGATAACAACATGATTGATGGACTGACTTTAGTAGTTGTCTTGAGGAGCGATGGCTTTCTGTGAGTACATCTGACTGAAAGTCAATCACAGGTAGAAACGAGTTACACCACATTAATAATCTAGACTGAATATAGGAATCCAATATATTCATTTGACATGTGCAAAAAGAATAAATATATTTGGAATTAGTAACAGAAACCTAGACATCACATCAGGAAAATATAAAAACACTCAGAAAAATCTACCTGAAAATGCAGCCTGTTTAGGCGGAGACATTTTTCCTATCTGTGTTCTGTCTACCAGCAAAAGGTCCTGAACAGTCCAATGTAAGTGAGTTAAAATACCAGGGGGGAAAAAGTCAAATGGATTGTGATTATTGTCCCGGAACAGATTGAACAGCCTACGAGAGCAGAATGTGAGCTGAATTCCATTACAGCCCACAGGTCAGGTGCATTAACTGAAAAGAAAGCGAGATTTCCAAGGAGAATCGTACTTAGGCCTAAACCTTGGCACGTTTTTATACTAAGTGCCACAACAATTTGTCAGACAGAGTATGGCAAAAAAAAAAAAGAGTAAGGATTTATTAATAAATAACAAAATGGAAAGTCTGTAAGTGCTAGTATATTACATATGTTTATTTTTTTAAACATAAACCTTTTATGTTTACATTTTCAACATAAAGATACCTTATAAAGCAAAAAAACAGTGACGGGGCCAACAAAATCTATATTCAAATAATTTGAATACACACACACACACACACACACACACACACACACACACACACACACACATACGCACACAAATAAATAAATAAATGGCTAAGACATCTACTCTGAAACTTCAGCAGGAGAGCTAAATTACAAATGGCAGTAGGGATTATTCAATTCAAATTGGCCAACATAAACTGTCCTAATCCGTGACAGAATTATTATGATTATTTATTTGGCCAATATCAATATTTTATTTTGCTCATTTAATGCCCTACTTATTTTTTTATGAATATATTGTATTAATTTACTGATCCTAAAATCGACTGCTTGTTTGGTTGCACTGTTACAATAAATGTTTTATTGTTGTTTTTTTAATTGTTACTCATATAAATACTATTGTCACAGTTGAGTACTTTATTTACATTTTATTCTTATATTTTAATAGTTCCGTTTTAATACATCATGTAAACGGTATAAGTGGTGACGTTCTCTTTAAATATACGATACAATCCGTGCTTCCGTTTATTGTCACCATGGAAACGCGGTAGCCAGTCATTACCAAGTTAAGAGTAAGACGTAAACGCAACAGCCAATCATAGAGCACGTTCTTGAAGAGTCAGACTTTTTCAAACGGCATAGCAAGGGTTTTGGAGCTGACGGGATATTGTTAACGCGTTAAAGGTGTGCTAGCCTCAAAAGATATACAATTTTATACATTATACCACATTTAAAGGGGTCGATCGACATACAGTTGCAGTGCAGGTATGTTGCCTCTTTTAAGACTTTTATTTACTTTTGAAAATTTACTTTTGTTGTATGTGATGCCTGAATATTTACGTAGCTAAGAGTCAAGTATGTCTATGGACGCTGATTGCACTATTTACGAATTCGTAGATGTTCTGCATGTCTAAAATCTTTTTGTGTTAGAATCATAACTTTAGCAAAAGTTACAGTAACAGATATTAAAATACATCTAAATAATTCAAAAGTGCATATAATCTCAGGGTTTAAATGGACAGTGGTAAATCATTGGTTTTTCCAGATGTCAGAGGAAGCGGATCAGAAAAGTCCTGTTTTACCTGAGGATTTAGATTGGCGTGGCTCTGTTTCCTCTGACTTCCAGGTGATAATATGCACAACACACACACACACACAGACACACACACTTGTGGTACTCAGAGTTAGGACATTGAATCAAACAGACAAAACCCTTTGAAAAAAGCTATTACGATATCTAACTGCTTTTACAAGCTGCTGATAAAGTAATCATGTTACCTTTAGTAATTTGATGTATGTTAATTAACAGGATGAGTATGAAGAGCTTCTTCACTATGCTACTGTCACCCCGAAACTAGAGACATTTACCAGTGTTGGCTTGAAGCCGCCGAGCACCTCCGACCTCTCTGCAGAGAGAATGACCTCGCAAAGAAGAGATGACGGATCCCAGCATTCAGCAGGTATCTTGCTTACTCTTAAATGCAGAACAGCATTACAGGCGCATTTTTCCAAATCCTCTCGGTTGGAAACAGAACTTTAGCTGAGGAGACACGGTGACCTTATTAGAGACAGTTATCTGACCGAAAGTTTTGGCCACGTAGTGTTCAGGGCTCAAAATTTGTGGTTTTAATCAGCCTGGTATTATTTTGAATAGACTATATAATACACGAGCGTAGCCGCCATCTCTAAATCATTTTAAACAGCGGTAGCCCCGCAATCTCTCATGATTAATCAGTTATTTTTGGAGTTTTAGGCCTTCTCTCCCCCTTTCAGGATTTAATTAAGATATTGAAAGCGAATCATTCCTGGATGAGGAGCCATTCTTGTATTCTGTTGTTGCAGTTCTCAATTCTGACCTGAAATCACTTTTGCTGGTTAATGTAGCTCTGTTAATATCACTCTGTCTTCTTTTAGGTGTAGGCACTGAAGCAAAAGATGGAAACCATTCTAGCAGTAAGTTGACTAAGTTGGTCTTTCCACTGATTGTGGATTGTCTTGAAGTATTAATCAGTAAAATTAAAATGGGAAGGAGCTTTTAGTCGATGCTTTTCTCATTTTTCATCTAGAGTGTGTGTCTTTCCTTTTCAGCTGAGGCTCCTCACACATCCCAAAGGGTGTCAGTTTTGTCAAATGAAGAGTTGCGCACACTTCCAGAGAGGTCATGGTCAAGCGAGCCAGAGCATCAGGTGTCTGTCTTAGCAGAGATGTTTGTCACAGATGAGAATATCGGCAAGATGGAGAACATTCTGGACACATGGAGCAGCAATCTGAAGGTTAGTGCACGCTATATTCAGAGGCCTTGAAACTCATATAGTATTACTCAATATTAATATTAAAAAAAACATTGAGACTGTATTTTGTGAACGTATTTCTGTGTAAAATGCCCTTGGTTTTGTTGCTGCGTCTGTTCATCTCATTTAACTAACAGGACATGGCAAGTCTTGGCTGGGCCTGTGTAACATATTGCAATGTCTCACTTTCTTTCCCCTAAATTAGTCGGACGTTGTGACCGAGCTCAGGAAGTGGAAGCTAACATTCCAGGAGCAACACAAACTAGAGGTAAGAAAAGAGAGGGAGAGACATGCCGCCCAGGCAGCTGGCCTGAAACTGGAGATGGAAAGCCTGAAGGAGCTGCTGAGAACCTATGAGACATCCAGCCAGAGAAAAGACGAGGTAACTAAGCAGGATTCGTCTGCCTTCGCCTCTCCTTGTTGCGCTGATGGGTTAATGAGGCTTGACGGGGTTGTGGTGCTATTGCGTCGTGTCGCTTTTTCAGGTTATTGCCAACTTGAGCCAGGTTTTAGATCGGCAAAAAGAAAAGATTGAAAAGATGAGGACCTTCACCCACTGGAGAATTAAACACACTGAAGCCAAAGAAGAGGTAAACTGATAGGAGGTCAAAGATTTCATTTACAGTTGAAAGGTTTTTTTGTACTTTTCAATGTGATCACAACTCAGTGAAATATTTATTGTGGTCTCGCTACTATAACTCCAGCTTTAGTCACATGGTAATACATCTGTATTGTTTTAATGACTTATACTGTGTTATTTCTTTAATGAGAGTATTCTGGTGTTGGCGTGTTTCTGTGGCAGGCTTTCTCCTTTCAAATAGCCCAGCAGCACCACAGTTTGCAGCTGAAGAGGAAGGTGTGGCTCGGCTGGCACACTCTGGTCAAGAAACCTTGGAAAGTTCAGGTGGAACAGGCCTGTCGTGCAAGGGCTGAAGAGGTCTGCTCCCATCTGTCAAAGGAATACGAGGCCAAGCTGGCAGAGGTAAAAAAAAAAAAGAAGAAAAGGAGCGCAGACACATTCCAGATTTGCCACATCACTGAATCAGCAGACCCGAAACACCAAACACTCTTGACTGCAACTTGGTAGCTAAAATCATTTTACTTTTCCAACCACATCATTATTTTTTTTAAATAGAAAAGAAAACAGTAAAGTATCTGAGTAAATAACAGCTCCTTCACACTTACTACATATTGTAGTGGAGTAGGTATGATAAATAGGACTGAGCATGAAATCAATAACTGGGCTTCTCCCCACATCCGTCGGTGCTCTGATGCCCGTCTCTGCAGCACTGTGAGGTTATAGCGAAGGCCCAGGCAGAGATTCAGAGGCTGCGACTGGAGCGAGAACGCTACGAGGAATCGATGAAGAAAGCCTTCATGAGGGGCATCTGCGCTCTCAACATGGAGGCTCTCGGCATATTTCAAAGCACCGAGGGCCGGCCGGAGCCGGCGCTGGGATCACAGGCTCAGCATGGTCTGTAACAATCACCACAGAAACAGGGCTTCATATATGTCACCACGTGTTTGAAAGGATTCCAACATTTGAAGTATTATTGCTGAGTTTTAGATTAAAGATTTCATCATCTGGTATTAGTATCTGGGTCGAACTGGAACAAGGAGCATTTTGCCCAAATGAGCCAAAGAAAAACACTGAATAAGAAATGGATCCATTCATGAGGCAAAATAGCTTACAAGTTTCTCAAAGAACATATTCAGTAATCAACATGTTTTAGCTTTAAACTGCTATATTCATAACAGTTAATTTATGGTTTAAATGCTGAATCGTGTTCACACAAAGTAACTGTACCGTTAATAATACAACCAGTACAGAGAAACCGGCTACCAAAGACAAACTGCTTCGATTATGTCTACCAGGATGTAAGCCAAGCCGATAATATCCTTCTGATTTGATTGGGGAATGTTAATTTAATAACTCCCTGGCCTGCATTAAATGTATTCAATATTCTACGGAGAGTATTTAAAGTGTTTTTCTCGTACTACAGATAGTGCTCTACCCAGGGATGAAGCTGCGTATCCCAAAGTGGCTCCAGTGCAGCCCTACCCCAACCCCTCCATCCAGTTTGGCCCAAACCACTTTGAGCACTTGGACCCTTCACATAAACAAGTCTGTGGTTTGTTTACACACCGATGCTTCTAATTAGCACACACCCAATTAAAAAAAAACGTGTTCCTCCTTCCCTGTCCCTCAGGTGAGCTCAGGGGCCCCTCTGTCCAGGGTAGAAGCCCCCCAGCTCTCAACTGTGGTTCACAGCTCATTGCCACCAGGGGGCACTGCGGGTTTCCAAAAACAGGTTAGGTTTTAAACCAACAACCTATGCAATGTGCCAAAAGGAGAAGAGTGTCAGGTTACCAGTGATCTCGCACATATAACACATTCGTGTTGTTTATGTCAGGTCAGTGGTCGTGTCGTCACAGCTGGTCAACAAAGGTCTTCAAAGACGGTGACCGCTCGCATCACCGCGCGCCCCGACACGGCTAAGAGCGCACGCAGCAAACTGCAGGTGACGGGGGTGGCCCCGCCCCTGAGCTCCATCATCGTTGAACGCCATCATCCCGTCTCGCAGGTATCAGGCCTCGTTTTTGCCCCGGCACCTCCCCGGGCGAAGCTGAAACGTCTGGTTTTCACTCTCTCTTTCAGCTCACCGTCGGTCAGACAACCGCTGCCAAGTTCCCTCACTCCTCCCAGCAGGGCCACAGCTCGGCTGCACCCAGGAGCGCGTCCAGAGCTCAAGCAGGCACGTGCCACGTGCACTCCATCAAAGTGGTTGAGTGAACATTGAAAAGTCCCCACATCATCCAACCGGTTACGTTAGTCATTAATCTGGATTTGGACCCTGCTGTCCACATTTGGAGACGACCTTCATCACTTCTATTTCAGCCAATTCAAGTTATTAATTACAGGCGAAGCAATAATGCTACAGACGTTTTGAATTATCACCAGCTTGGCAAGAGGGCTTTCCTGTAAAAGGCATTGCTTGTATAGTTAAATGTTTATACGCTGAATTTTAAAATGTGAAACTCTACCAGAATGTTAAGAATCCCATTTTTATAAATGCTAGCTTGTACCTGTGTTTTTTCCGTCCCAACAGGAAAGCGGTTAACGTCTTGGAACAAAAGCAATATAGTAATGATTATTTGTGATTTATTTTTTTTTTTATTAAAAAGAATAAATTATTTTCTCTGATGACTACCTGTTCAGACGAGTTCACAGTGCTGTGCCGGTGGTGCTGATTTTGTCCACGGCTTGCACAATTTATCCTCAGGAAATGTTGCAGTTTTTACTTCTGGTGTCCTCCTCTTCCATCCGAATCCTGTCTGCAAGACAAACATTTTCCCTTTTGAACATTTTGCTCATTTCCTCCATATTGACGTTGAAAAGTCGGTGCTGCGGATCGACTAAAAGTCTGAACGTCCCGTTGGCGCACCTGCGGCTTTACTGTTGCCCGTGCTGACCAGGGCTTGGTAAAGTTCTTTAGCGGGGCTCATCCCAGCCAGCTCTGCTCCGTGGAGCCATATCAGCAGCATCCTGTTTCCGTGCTCCTTGTAGCTGTGTTGGCCTGTGGATGAACACGGAGAAGCCCTCAGGACAACAAACCTTCCAGCTCCAGTATTTCATTCATATTTCTAATCACAGCAGCAGATATTGACGCCAAAGCCTACGATCAGCCTGGGGTACCTGTCCACTGCTCCTCGATGGCTAATATCTGCTCCTTGGTGAAGGCCCAGTGTTCGGCCAGTCTTTTCCAATCCGCCGGCTTCAGAAGCTCGTAGGCCAGGCGCCAGACCACGGAGCGGAACTGCTTGGTCTCCAGGCGATGGTCGGGTTTAAATGTGAGCGGGTACTGGCTGTGAACGGTCTCGTTTACCTCTGGGTTGGCCTGAAAGGGCAAAGAAATTATTTCAGCACATTAAAAAAGGTCAGGAGCCTCAGAGATTATTGGAAAGATGCGCACGTAGTCGGCAACATGAACGAGTGAATAACATAGCTTGAAAATTGAATTTGATTATTGGTAATTTAGCTGTCAGCTATTACATGTTGGTCTTTTCATTATTTCCATTTAATTGTATTTTTAGATATCAGATGTTTGAGATCAGGATTTAAACCGACAGTTTAGAATGATTTATTTTTGTTAAGTGGTGTTTCTTCACTTTTGTATTTAAGTAACATAATTGGATTAATTTCTCAACAGCGGCCACTGGAATGCATGGTGATGCACCAGAGTTGACCTGCAAATGTAATTTCTCTGTGTCTCACCTTCCTCCAGGCGTAGTATCTCTCCGCTTTGATGATCATATCAGCAATGATGGCCTCGTCTGCTCTGGCTGCAACACCCAGCGCCGTCTTACCCTGCTACTCCATGTCAAAAACAAAAAGCAAACTGGACTTAGACCTGAGCACCGCGGATCTTCTTCCATTAGAATATGCTTTCCCGAACCTTATCTTCAATTGTCAGGTCAAATTCAGCCTTAAGGAGCATCTCCACAACATCGATCTTGGCCAGTTCTGCGGCGATGTGCAGAGCAGTCTGAGACCTCTGATCGGCAGCAGCATGGGACAGAAAACACACACACACACACACTTAGTATGTAAAGTGTTTGACCAGCAGTGTTCCTGCTGTACCGGGCAGCTGGTACCTTGTCAGTGGCGTTGATGTCACATCCAGCTGTCAGCAGACAGTGGATGACAGGGATGTGGTTGTTCTTCACTGCCAGGTGGAGAGGAGCCTCCTGGTCCTGAGAGTAAAGTCCACAGATAAAAAACAATGTAGGAAATCTGTTGAGGGAAAAAAAAAACTGTTTTCTTACCTGATTCCTCGCGTTTGTATCGGCTTTGTGTCCCAAAAGGAGCTGGAGGAAAGATGTGTCTCCTTTCTCTGAGACTGGATGGAGAACACTGGACTTGCCCTTGAAAAGAGTCCAGACACACTCGTTAGGACGTGGATTTATGGTCCTGTTGGGAGGATGAACTGGAAATGGTGGGTCATTTTAAAGATTGTGCACTTCTTATCAGACCATGAAGATGTTGGGCTCACAGCCGGCCTCCAGCAGGGCCAGGGCGCACGCGTCGTGGCCGTTGTTTACGGCAAGGTACAGAGCTGTTTCACCATCCTGCAACACAAATGTAAAAACAAAGGGCCTTTTTTTTTTTTTACTATAATTAAATTCCAATTCAATTTCTTTCACTATAATCTGCGACTATCATCTCTCAGATGGTATCTGTGACTGTTTTCCAGTCCAAGAGGAAGAAGCGAGCAGATCTTATCAAGTGTCATTTCCATGTCAGAGATGCTTTCCGGCCAGAACCGTTTTCCAGATGCAGCAGCAGCCGCATGAAGGGGGACGACACTTCAGCAATGGAGCTGCCATCCAGGGCTGGATGAGCCACTGAGCACACACACACGGTTGAAGGGGACGTTTGCGTTGATCCCTTACCAAATTGACCTCATCCCGAGTCTCGAAGTGCAGCAGCAGCATGTCGATGGCGTCCAGGTGGCCGTTCCTGGCAGCTAAGTGCAGCGGTGTGTCTCCAGTCTGGCAGGAAAGGGGGAGGGGAGGACAATTCCATTTCTGAGATCTTCAAATGTGTGTATAAGTAGACGTAGTTTGATAGATGGAAACATGCCTTGGACAAAAAGGACAAATAAATCCACACACACACACACACACCTGGTTGGGCTTCATGGTGTCCATGTTGTATTGCTCCCTCAGCACCTCCAGCATATTTACACAGCCGTTGTCCGCAGCCAGGGCAAACGCCCGGTTTCCAGACTGAAATTGGGATGATTATGTTATCATTTTGGACGGATTTCACAGGTCAATTAGAGAGAAGTACGTACGTTGTCTTCTTTGTCCAGTTCTTTCATTTGCAGGTCATTTATGATATACTCTATGATGTCGGTGTGGTTGTTTATTGCTGCGCAGTGCATTATATTCTGTCCCTCCTGCAGCACAAAAACATTTTACTGTTAAATTATCAAACATAGCTTTTGTTGTTAGCGTTCATTTGCATTCATTTGGGTATTTTTAAAATATTTACATTAAACATTTAGATTTTTTGATCGGGGAAAAAAGTTTATAAAGTCTTTAACAACTATTATAATATTTCCCTGCCTTTACCTGATTTTCCACCTTTTGTTCGGCCCCAGCCTGCACCAGTAACTTCAAGATATCCAAACTACCAAACCAGGCAGCTAAATGTATGGGAGCCATACCGTACTGTCAGAGGACATCAAGTTGAGATTATTATTTAAGATGATATTTGAATAAATGTAGATTTTTTTTATGATTATCATTCTTCTTATTATTAATAAACACTCCCACCTTGTCCTTTTGGTCCACTTTGATCCGCCGCTGAAGGAGAAACTGCACAGCTTCCTTGTTTTTGCCTGCCACTGCGAAATGAAGTGCAGTCCTGTCGGACTGAAGCCAACGGGCCGTTTTATTCCCTACTTTTGCAAAATCACAATGATTTCATGTGTTTCTTGTCAAATACTGTACACACCACATTCTTCGCGTTGAAGTTCAGGCCCCTGCCAACCATCTTCATGGTCTCCACATCATTCATCTTGGCTGCCTCCATGAACTGCTTCTCTGCTTCCAGCACTGGACAAACATCAGAACATCAGACGCTTTACGACACGTCGGAGGAAAAACCAGTAAAATAGGTTACATACTCACACATCTCCTCATTGTCGTAGCTGTCAAAGGTGTATTTATCTACATCTTTTTCCTGGTGGTGCTGGTGAAGGAGCAAGTCGCCAAATTCCCTCAGTTCTTCCCGTTTGCTCAGCTTCGGAGCATCCAGGTCTTTCCTGTGAAGACGATGCTTCTCAATTGCCCTGAAAGCCCTCTCCATCGTAAAAGGCTTTGTTTTTTTTGTGTGTAACTAAGGCGGGCTGTTTTCCTGAACCAACAGTTCAATGGCCGAGGTTGGTCGTTGAGGAAAATATCAAGGACATTGATCAGCCTGTTCCTTTGTCTGTCAGCAGGTTCCTCAGTGAATAAGCCTTAAAATGGAAGCGCCCTCTCATCCTGTCAACTGCTCGAGGGCTGCTTCATGTTTACTTTAGAGGTTCACACCCAAGAACAACAGTCCTGAAACAGTCACCTGCTACACAACCAACTGTGACACGACCAAACTTTGTTGTTTTCCTTGACTGTAGCCGACCATGTTGTAATGAAAGTATTTATTACGTTTTCTGTGATCGCTGAAAAAAGTGTGAATTGAAATCGAGCACAGGGCTCCAATAGCTGTTGAACTTGTTTGTGCTGCAGAGAAGTTTTCTTCTTACACACCCTTTTTGAGAGATTACACTTTCAAATAGGCTCTCTCCATTATGGCTTCTGCAGTTTCGCTCACTAATGCGACCCAACGATAAATAAAATAAATGCTATATTTCACCAGTATGAGAATTTATGTCATCTTTAATTATTTCATATCATTAAAACTGCTCCTTAATCATGTTATATAATTTACTGTAAAATTACATAAAACTTCATATCAGTAAAATACCATATATTAAAAGTTTTCTCCATTAACAGAATTGGACATTCAAAATGAACATTACCAGCCACCTTTTAAAATAATCCTATTGCCATTCATTTGCAGGACTTGAAAACAGAAAAAGTCATTGGGTAAAACATTGTTTCTAAAAAGAAAACAAGCGTTAAAAAAACCTCTTCACAGATCTTTTGTTTATCTGCAGAAAAGAGCCATCAGGTCCTGTGGATGAAGGCGTTATCTGAAGAATTTATCAATGGTGATGCAGGAGCCCGGCCCTTTAGCCTTTTTAGAGGGAGGAGAGGAAGGCGAATCCCGTCTAAAGAAAAGAATAAATATATATTATTATATATGCTTTTTTTGGGAAGGAAAAATATCAAGTCTCACCTTCTGGTTTTCCCTTTACCAGCTTGCACCAGCTTAAGGTGGCCTTTGTCTGCAAAGACAGGAAACAGTCATGAAGGGCCGGTAGAAAGAAAACAAACCATCGACTGGGCAGGAGAACAACATCTCTGCTGTGAGGAACAGACGGCAATTACTGAGGCAGGCTTGTTTAGGAGGAAACGGGATTATGTTCATTGTAGGAAAGGAATAGAACTGAAAGTGTTGCTCCGGGAGCTGATGAGAGATGTCTCCTCTTGGCTGGAATCGATAGGAGCTCCTAACGCAATCCCCCTCTCGGGTAATAACAGTCATAGGCCACATGGCAGCATTCCAAAAGCAGGAATCCTTCCGTTCCCATAAACACTGACACAACACCAGGCAGATACTCTGCTACGTTGGCCGGTGAAGTATTAAATACGTAGTAGCTACTGCTTGATACGCAGTCATCAAAGGTTTAGAAACGTCAGCTTAAAATCGGCTGCATGTGTAGATTAATTATGCAAACATAAAGGAAAGAAGTTCTCCAGATTCGTTTTTAGGCTGCAAGCATGGATCCACGCACACACACTCACCCACGGCCTTGCTGTGTGACAGCGAAGGTGGGTTGATGGGAGAAGATGTCTCCAGCTGCAGTTCATGAAGGACCTCCTGGTTCAGGCACAGGTCGACGTGGCGGTTGAACATACCGAGGTCGTCATCGTCTTGGCTCAGCAGACATATTGGGCAGACGAGGGCTGGGCTTCCACCGTCAGGACACCGTCCAGAGGCGTCGGTCTTCCCACTGACCGACGAAGCCGTTTCAGCGGAGGTGCGTTCTTCCGTAGGAGCGATTCGCTTGGATTCCTCGCCGGCGTCCGCCTCCTCAACTCCGCATCCGCGGGTATCCTTCTCCAGGTGCCGGCTCGGCGTCGGTGCTGAACTCTGGCTGAGACACTGGTCTATGTGTCTGTTAAGGAGAGACAAGTCTGCCGTCTCCACCCTCCTGAAACACACCGGACAGGAGAGGCCGACACCTTCCGATGTGGCTGCGCCGGCCTCGCAGGCGTGGTCCTTCTCCGGTTCATCCGACGCGGCGCCGTGGTGAGCGTCCCTTACTGGTGGAGGACTGGTCCCTAAACCGGCCTGCTGTGTCGTGCTTGCGGCCGCCGCCTGGAGCTGTAGCCTTTTCGCACGAGCCCTTTGAAAAAAAGACTGCTGGGGTTCTTCGGGGGCCTTCTTCTCCTCGGACTCCTCTGACCTTTGACACCCGAGGGGCCAGATCTGGGATGAGCTGGAGAGCTGGCTGTTTTCCTTCAAGTGCTGCTGTTTTGCTCTTTGAGAGGAGCCCGATTCTCCTCTTCCTGAATTCAGGAATCCAACGATGCTCCTCTGCAGCGGCTTTTTATGGTCCGAACTGACAAAGGCAGAGACTCTGACACCTGCGAGCACCAAAAGCAAACTCTCTGAGGAGAGGTGTCTCTAAAGTGTGTCACAGGTCATTCAGAATGAATGTAACCCAGCTGTGTTAATCTGTTTGTCATTTAAATCGGTTGATTTAATTACCCATGAGCCTCAGCCTGAGTGGCTGGGGGCTTTCGTTGTCTCTCTCTGTTTTCAGGAGGTCCTTGGCAACAGTGAAGATTTCATCCGCCGTAGCAACAGGGTACGGCAACGTCAGCGCCCTGGTTTTCACCTCAAAGTTCACATTCTTGAGCTTCAGTGTTACCGTTTTACCCTGAGGAGAAAATGAAACGAGGCATTTAAAGAGAAGCCGGTAAGAGAGTTCCGTCTGCTACGTCACAGCTTCCTAAGCATAAGCATGAACAACAACACTTGACCGACAATAATGCGTAAACAGAAAAAACAGACCTATCAAATCTGATTTGCCACAACACATGACGTGAGAAACCTGCCATAAAGCGTTTTCGCTGTAATGTGATAAGCGTCTATGGAGACATTTGCAAGGTTGACAGAAGCCCCCGCCGTCTCTCTAATGGCCCTCCATTTCCTCCAGCCACGGTCGTGACCCAAGCAGGCGGCTGATGGTGGTGCCAAGCCACCCAGTTCTTTTTCTTATTGATTGGAACGCTGTCTTTTTCCTATTCGAATATCCATCATTAATTACAAAAAGCCATCCATGCAGATATACACTCATAGAAGAGCGCAATCTTCTGATACTACCTTCAGACCTTCTTTCTTCAGGTCATTTGCTAAATCTTCACAGAGCTCATGGCACAAGGACAGCTGCTCCTCCACTGCGCTCATTTCTTTGAATGTCCTGAAATAAAAGATTTGTAAAAACTAGGCCATTTATTTACTGTTTAAATAGATATTTAGACCATACCTCTCTGTGCTCATGCTTTTTCTTTCTTCATGTCTAAATAGGAGCAAATGTGGTTAGCCTGCTTCAAAACGGACTTCTGTTTTTGGTCAATCTGCTGAGTTTCATCTGGAACGGAGTGAGGTACCTTGGTATAAACGCAGAGCCCAAACCCAGAGAAACCTGCAGGAAATGGTGCCAGGAGGTCTCTGAAAACAGCAGCGACAGCAGCGCCATCTTCTGGCCGAGGTGGGAACAGCTACTGATGCCCAGCGCACTGAGCAGCTTCTCGCTCACCTTTCCGACACCAGACACCTGCCAGAGCCCACAGGGACAGCTTTACTCTCCAGAATACTCACCCTTCAACCGTTCATGCACTCTATACCTTCTTTTATCTTCAATATTGTATATCTAAATTCTTAGATAGATATTCCTAGATTTTCTTTTTCCATAACCCTGTTTTAAAAACCCAAGGCTGGTGTTTTTAAAAACGTTACACTACTTTGCGGACAGGCAGATCACAGACGAACTCCATGACAGCCTCTCTAGTTGGCGGAAGTCTGTATTGGCCGTTGGGCTTGTTCTTGTCACTGCACACTTTGGCAAGCATCATGTTTGGAGCAATTCCTTTAAAAAGAAAACGGAGGGAGTAAGTTTTTTTATGCATTTACCTTCCTACTACCCTAATTTTAGTGTAGAGAAATAAAAACAATCACACTGATAAGAAATGTCTTTTAAGGTTTACAAATTTCTACCGTTTTTATGTGGGTTTCCCTCACCTGCACTGGCAGTGAGCATGGTCTTCTGCTCAATACGAAATCGCATTTCCCTCACAGCCTCCTCAACTGATGTCCCAAAGATCTCAAACGCATCTCCAGCGTCTTCAGAGTTGGACGAGGAGCTCGGGCTGTCCTCGAACAGGACGGGAGAGAGGTCTGGCGTGCCAGGTGCTGCCTCCTGGGCAAGCTTGCCGCTTTCTTCACCTTTACAGAAAATAAATAACTCCATAGCCATCAAACAGGTTTTTCAAACATGTTTTAAGAAAAACAGCTCCTGCCTGTAGTGGTGGTGCTGGCACGATAACGGCGCGTACGTAGGGACTCTGGCCAGCTCTGCCTCTTTTCCACATGTTCTGTAAAATCCAGATAAGCTTCATCCAGGCTCACTGGCATAAAACCGGGGTCATAATCTGTAAAAATTTCACGAATCTAACAGAAACCATATCACGTCTGTTAGAAAGCAGAAGGCTGTGATGCAGCATCTGGACCCTTTATTTGTGTGGTTCTCCATCACCTCATTGCTCACAGCTCTGTATTTGTCAAAGTTGGTTGGAACGATGACTAGGTGTGGACAGAGTTTCTTTGCGATGAAACCAGGCATGGCTGCTCGGACGCCGTACTTCCTGGCAAGGTAGTTGGATGTTGACTGTGAAGTGAATTATGACATCAGACGTATACAATATGGATATATATTAGGAATGTTGGTCAAAAAAAAGCCACGATCAGTCTGAAACTCTACATTTCTCTCATATCCTGATTTTTCCCTAGTGTGCAACAAAACAAACTGATTTTACATTATGTGCATCATCAGCTCATCCACTTTATCACAATAAAATGCGTCAGTTTTAGGATTTAAACTGACCAGCATGCTCATGGATCCCACTGCCATGGGTTTGTCCTTTAGCTCAGGACAGTCTCTCATCTCCACAGCAGCGTAAAAAGCATCCATGTCCACGTGCACAATCGCGCGTGTTAAATCACGGCTCTCCTCCAGCTCTGCAACCATCCTCTCCACCTAAGACACCAGGAAAAACATACAAAATACGCAAAGCATTCAGTGGTACGTTGGTTTTAAAGCATCCTGCTGACTGAAAAGGGCTCACCTGAGCTTGAGCCTTCTTCAGCTGTTGCTCTGTAATTTGCTCCTTCTGCAGCATCATTTCTCAATGCGCTGGTTCACCTGCTGCTCTCGCTTCAGCTCATTCTCATAGAACTTGGATCCCTGGATGGAAACCAGGACAATGACCAAAAGAATCCCTTCAGCTCCGTGGGAATCTGTCTCCTCACTCAGAGACATGGAGGCAGGCTTGAATGACATGACTGATACCTTAGACGTTTCCATGATGATCTTGTTGATTTTGTCCCTGTCGAGACCCTCCATACCAGCCTTGTTGTCATTGAGGGCCATTCTAGAGACAAATCCCTCCGTTTTAGGGGGGAGACTTCCATTCTCCATCCTAAAAAGTGATCTCTGAGGGGGGAGAAAAAAGTGGAAATCTATCGGCGTCAAACGTCCCCAAACAGCATTGCGGTAAACATGTAGCTTTTTCAGCTACCACTCACCAGCGCCAAGAACGTATTTAATCGCCGTGTTACTCTAAACAGAAACAACAAAATAACGATAAGACTGACAAAACGGTTTGAATTCTTTTTCTACTTCCGTGTTCGTGCGTCATCACCGGATTGTGGTGAGCTCGGGCTATTTTACTTTTCAAAGTAAAACACACTTCAACTAGGTGGACATCTTCACTAGGATTTTGCACACTTTTCCTTTCTAAAAAATATAAAATTAGCAGTTATTTCTGGACACACTTTGTTTAGAAATGATTTGAATGCCAATAATAAACCAAGACAGAACACGAGTTAGTCTTTTGATGCACACAATAACCTTTTTCCGGTATCACTCGTGAATAATTCCACCGCCTTGACTCCTCGGGTTACCTCCGCGCTCGCGGCTCCTCCCCCCGCCCCCCCTGAGCAGGATGAAGGGAAGGTAGCCAAACATTCGCTATTGCTAACTGAACTGCGGAACTACACAGTCGCGCGTCTTAGTTGCAGGTTGAAGTTAAATACCTCTAACTCGACAGCTTCATTGTCGGGCACTAATTTAAATAGTTTGAGAGACGCAGTCGATTTAGCTTTTCCACCCACAGGAGTCGCAAGTGTGTTGTGACGTTTTTTGTAGCTAGTTGCGTCGTTTGACAGCTAACGCTAACTAGCCTACTCATTTGTATTCAGCGTCAGTTTCAAAACAAAGCCCGCAAAATCAAGAAGTTGCGTCTTGGCTGTCAGTTACAGGACGCTTGCTGCAAAACGACCTGGCAGAGTTAAACGACCAAGGACAGTCGTCTGTTACTATTTACCACTCGGCTGCTGGCAACATAAATGTTATTTGGCTGTCGCTTGCACAGCTTGGTTTGATTTCTGCGTTTTGCGTTTACCTGTGCCACCAGCGCTAGTCACACACTAGCTGTATATTTGATCTGTCGATAAAATTGGATTTAAATGTCCGAAAAGAGTTCATCGTCCGGTTCGGACGATGATGTGGACCCGGAATCCGGGCACCCAGCGGAGCTCGGAGGCGTCCTGAGCAAGGTACCGTAAACTGACCCCCCCAAAAGGACGGTTGTCTAGCTAGGTGTACTCCACTTTGTGAGTTTTTAAACGGCACGGTGCATCCAACACTTCTCCTTGTGTTTGCAGTGGACAAATTACATACACGGATGGCAGGACCGCTGGGTTGTGTTGAAAAACAACACTTTAAGCTACTACAAGTCAGAAGATGAGCGGGAGTACGGCTGCAGGGGCTCCCTGTGCCTCAGCAAGGCTGTCATCACAGTAAGTCACTACCCAGGAGGGCCGGGGACCTGGCCTGCTTTCGTAGAAACTCTTAGAAATCACCCTCATTGTGCTTTTATTCCAAATATCCCCGCATAATTGTACCAGAATAACCTCATCTTGCTGCAGTAATTGCCACGCTGCACATGCCTGCTGTTGTAAACTAAAAAGCCCCACACCCTGGTTAAATATTCATCCCTCTCCCGGTCCAGAGGCCAAACAAATCACGTAGGTGTCATTTGATTATGACGCAAGGGTGTTCGTTGTATCTGCAGGCAGCGGTTGGCCATTTCCCGTGTTTGTGTGGCCCCGAATGAAATGCCAGAATAAACGATCGTGTCTGACAGTTTACCGAGAGAGAGCGCGGTTTGATTGCAGATGTTTCCTAAAAGTTAAGCTTATGGCTGCCAAGTGGCAGACGAAAAAAGCTGTGGTATGAGAACTCTGGAATGTGGGACTGCATCATTCTGTTACACACTGTAACTGTAGATATACACACTCACACACTGCTGTCCGCATACAGAAGCCAAAGGAAACAAGCAGGAAATGGTACTGCGTGAAAATTCCTGTTGCAGGTCCAGTGATTTTTATCAGGAGTTCGTCAGACTGTTGCTCCACTTTACACTTTAAAACAATATTTTTTTCACAGGAGTTTTGTAAACTGGAAATGAGCAAGTTCACTTCTATAATCTCATAGGAGTCTGCAGTAAAGACCTGCCTAATCCTTAGGATAAGATTTCTGCAGAAAGAAAAACAAAGGTATAAACTCATAAAGTGGAGTTTTATGGTATTTGCATAGTAAAATAGCCCAGCTTTAGCAAAGCAGTCCTGGTCAAATCACTGCATGTGCTGCAGTTGTACCATTGTTGCTTGTAACGCTTAAAAATACGTATCTATTAGCGACCGAAGCGAAACATGTATCTATTATCTATTTAGCCCGGGAAATACAATGCAGCCTGTCTTTTAGCGGTGGTGACATGTGTACGCTGCTGTTGTCCGTGGCAGATAAAACACGTGAACTTCGTCTGGCACGTCCTCATTTCTGGCAGCGCAGACTATCAGCTGACATGGCCGACCGACCAGGCAAACAACCTTTAGTTATCGTTTCCAAGGACGCTTGTGTTCTAGTTTGCGGAATGCTGGAAGAGGGTAGGGTTAGGTGGCCTACCTTTAGGTCATCATGGGTGGGGTGAGGATGCACGAGTGGAAACTCGTGCCTCAAACAGAGAGGAAGGAGCAATAATGCTGCTCCTTCGGGGTCAGGCGGGGACATGCCGGGAGAAAACGGCTCCGCTGCAGATAATTACGGTTGCATTTGCACCCCGTAGACACCAGAGTCTAATTAAAGACGCTTGTTTTTTTTGTGGCAGATGGAATCCATTGTTGCTAGCGCGAGGGGAACCTTTGGCCCGCCTCCGTTTGTTTACGCCGCAGATACAGCGCGCGCTGGGATGCTCTGTTTGACGACGCGTGTGCTCTCCTCCCCCTCTGCAGCCTCACGAGTTTGACGAATGCCGTTTGGACATCAGCGTGAATGACAGCGTCTGGTACCTCCGAGCCGAAGACCCCGAGCACAGACGCCAGTGGATCGAGTCCATAGAGCTGCACAAGGTGGGTGGAATGGCTCATGGCTCCCAGTCTAACTCCAAACCCTCTTTCCTGCTCACTTCACTAAAGTCGATTTCTACTCAAACAGACTTGAAAATATTTTTGTACCTTTTTTTCAGTATATTTTTTTTCCCCTCACAACAAGTTTGGTGCGTTCATATTTTGGTGTGTTTGTTATAGATTGGAGCTTTAGACTGCAGCAGTAGTATTGTGTTCATAATCCTGGGTGTGGCAGGACAAGAATTCAGACAGGCTGCAGCCTTTTCCTTTGGGAATGTCAGGAATCCAAGGAGTGATGCCTTTAGGTGGGGGTATCCCCTGTCCTCAGATATCAGGCAGCTGTGGGCTCACACAGTTAATGTTACGCATGTTTTTAATAACATTTTGTCGTATTTAAATCTTTAGACACAGAAATAAGTACTAACGGTAGGTCCCAATGTTTACAACCGTTTTCTCCCTTTGATAAACAGGAGAATGCTTGTGTGGTTCTCATTTTATAATATATCAGTCCAAGAAATCACACACACCCCTTCAAATTTTGCCACCGAAATTAGAATGAAATGAAATGATATGATTTTTTCCTCATATACCTTTGTATAACAAAGTCCTGCATGTCCTGGTTGCTGAGAGGAAAAAAAAACATTTATCGTGTGGTTTTTCTAAAACTGCCAAATGTTAGCGTGTGTTAGTGATAGTATCCTGTAATCTATTAGGAGCAGAGTTCAGAGTGTTTCAGGGTTGGGCCTGGATGGTGCAGGAGAGCCTGCAGCTTGGGTACCCTTGCACCGCTCTTCAACCAATTTATGCTAAAGGTTTCTGTTGCTGCCACGTTTACCAATCAGATCTGTAAAAATTACAAAAGCTGTACAGGTAAATCATCTAAAGACAGTGTTAGTGAAATGTTAGTGTTGTGGTTCTTCTCCTGGGAAAAACATAATTTTGTGTAGTCCGTTCATGTTTTAATGTGTGGGTGTGTTTGTGTCGGTGTTGGCCGCGCAGAATGGAGACGTGTCGAAAGTGCAGCTCCTGATAAATAATACATTTTATAATCCGCTCTTCTCACAGCAACCAAAATCATCAACTCAAACCTTTTTTTATTTTGTATTTTGGAGCTTTTGTATTCTTTTAAGGTCGAAGTGTCGATGCCGGTTGGAAGGGGGAAATCCCTGTTTCGCTACGTGTCCACAGCCTAATGGATGTGAGTTTTAAACAGGCTGCACATGATGGAACCATGTGATATCCTGCTGGTGGTTAGACAATTCAAGATAAAATGAGAGTCTGGTGGGAAAGTGTCACCTGGGCATGCAGGCGGATCCTGTCCTCCATCTTTCTTTCTCCGCAACACATCAAACAGCTTTGCTCGCCCACCTGTTTGGTGTCTGGCTTGTCATGCAACAGCTCTCTCTCTCTCGCTCTCTCTCGCTCTCTCTCTCTCTCTCTCTCTCTCTCTCTCTCTCTCTCTCTCTCTCTCTCTCTCTCTCTCTCTCTCTCTCTCTCTCTCTCTCTCTCTCTCTCTCTCTCTCTCTCTCTCTCTCTCACTCATCCTTCCTCTCCCTCTCTCCCCATATCTTATTCACTCGTTCTCTCCCTCTCTCCTGCACGCAAACGCACAGAGACACAGCCGCTTCCTCAGGGGTGGATGCTGGACACAAACATGGACAGGATGCAGAGGTTTTCCAAACCAGGCTTTGTTTGATCCGACTGATGTCCACACACGTGTGCAGCGCGACGGCGTGCACCGTAGGCGTGGCTCTTTAAGAGCACGTGTGTCCGGCCGAGGGATCCTCCTCGTTCCTGCCCAAGTCGGCGTCCGCCGTCGCGCACCAGCGGACCATATCCACTTGCACCTCGTCCTTCCTCTGGCAGCCGTTCTCATGTCCTCCGCGAGCTAAGCCGGGGCTTCCCCCACCTCATCCTCTCTTGCACTCGGGGAAAGCAGGCTGAAGCGTCCGACTTGTCGGAGCAGTGGGAGTGTTGAGGGAGCGTCGGGGCCATGTTGGGGCCAGCAACTCAGCGGAAGTGCAGCAGCGTCCTGCTCTGTCTTGGCTGTTGGAACGGCCGGATGGTGGGCTCATTGCATGTTGCATGCTTGCGTGTCCCCGTGTTGTCGCTCTCTGGTATATGGCACTCGTGCTGACCTGCTTGGCGGGTGCAGTTTTTCACTTCAGTAACACGGACGTGCCAGCCTGAGTCCCTGTAATAAATCATTCATCCTTTTTTGGGTTTTTTTTGGAAAGCTTGTTTCTGGGTCAAATATTTTTAAAACTAGATTTTCAATTAGCAGTGTTGCAGCACCTAACGATGTTTCCTAGGTGATGACGCCCAGCAAGAGCTGCATGTTTGGCCGGCGTGGCCGTTATGATGACGTCTGCATTTATTTCCCCACATCGCCTTGGCTGCTGCCACCTATTAACACTCAAATGTGCGATATGAAAAGTGCCAGTAAACCAGGACGCTTCATGATGGTTTAAACACAGAGTTTATTTTTTTAAGAATGTTGTTTATACCTGTAAAAAATGGCAGCTCTGTTTAAGCACCAGTAGCAAATAATGCTACATTTTGTTTAGGGATATACTCAGTCTAGCAGACCTGGAGCTCGTGCACATGTGGATATTTAGAATTTATTTTTGTCACATTTGCAGCTGAATGAAGATGATGGACCAGCACACACCAGGAGGTGTCAGTCTTAACTGCAGTCACACACACACACACACACACCTTCATTTACACGTGTGGTTTTGATTGACATGAAATAATGATGCATTTCATTCTGACCATTAGCATTTTTTAAGTTTATAACCAGGCTTCCAGTTCTAACAATTCCACAGTTCTAACAAATATTTTTTAAAAAAACTTTGTTTAAAAACAGCTTTGCATTGCATTCCAGGTTTTGTAATTAGCAATTTGGCCCAGAAAGTGTCAACTAGATCTGAGTCATAGTAAGCCGAACATGTTGAGGGGCCCAGGCCTGCTGGGTTTCACTTGTGTTTAACAACTCCAATCCGATTATTTGTGGGTGCAGATTTAGGCTCTAGATGACCTCAGCATTGTTGTTGTCTGAGTGAAGAGAATCGATCAAGCCTTCCTTGTACTCCTGGCTATTATGAATTGCAGAATCTTGTTATACTGCTGATCCTAAAAGCCATTTGTGCTTCTTTGGTTCCCTCTTTCTCTGTGGCTCTTTTATTTCTTTACCTTTTGTTGTTGTCTGGATTGTATTTTTCTCCCTACGCCCAGTCTCCCGTCCCTGTGTTTATTGATCTTCCTGCCTCTGAATTTCAGGCTGAGTCTGGTTATGGTTCAGAAACCAGTCTCAGGCGTCATGGTTCCATGTTGTCTCTTACGTCAGCAGCTAGTGCCTTATCTGCCACGTCTACGTCCTCCTTCAAGGTAAAAAAAAAAAACCAAATACTTATATTGTCTAGTTAACATATAATATATGTCTAAAATATCCTAAATTGTTCAGGTTCTAGCCAAAAAAATGTGGAGTGAAATGCTGTGAAAGCCTTTTTTCCCCTTCTTTTGTGATTCTCTGTCCTCAGAAGGGCCACAGGTTGCGTGAAAAGTTAGCAGAAATGGAGACGTTTCGGGACATCCTGTGCAGACAAGTTGACACCCTGCAGAAGTACTTTGACTCCTGCGCTGACGCTGTCTCCAGAGATGAATTTCAAAGAGACACGGGTAGCGTACGGCATGAAGCTGCTGCTTTTTTTAAGAGATTTGTCTCAAACAAGTTTCGGCAACAGTTGTTATATTACTCAAAAAGTTCATATTTACAGTTGTATAAATATGACATGTAGCGTTGCTTTTAAATGACGTGACTATTTTGGATTTATTAGACAACAGGCTATTAGGATTACCTTTGGTGTACAGTCAGCTTTAAGTTTGCATCAAAGGAATTACATTAACTTTTTTACACAAGCTGACCATAACTACCATTCAAGTTTGTTTTTATTCTTTTTGTTGTTATTTTAACCAGTAGTAGAGGAGGATGAAGATGAGTTTCTTACTACCAGGGCTGAAGGAGAACACAATCACAACAACAACGGCAGCAAAGAAAAGCGTGAGTCAGTCTAAAAAGGTCTTTATTTATTCAAATCTGTCAAAGACTTTTTCATTGTTGGTCCTCTGTTTGTAGCTGCTGATTCCGATGTAGTTGAAAGTGTGCGTTCATCTGACTCGCTCATACCTTTGTCTCCGTCTGCGCCAGTCTTTCCCCCTGCCAGTCCCAAAGGTATGAACGGGATCGACTTTAAGGGCGAAGCCATCACCTTCAAGGCCACCACAGCAGGGATTCTCTCCACTTTGTCCCACTGCATTGAACTGATGGTCAAACGGGAGGACAGCTGGCAGAAGAGGCTTGACAAGGTAAAAAATAAAGTGGAATTGGGAGATAAAAGCTGGAATGACTCCCCATTCCGTGCATACCTTCACGTGATTCAAATGCAGCTTTGGCTGTTCGGTGCTACTACAGCCGTCCTGGGGTCATCCCGAGGGGACATTGACAGCCAGGACACTTGGCTGCTGTTTCAGGAGGTTTGAGGTCATGTATTTGTGTTGGAAGGCTTGCAGCCAATCATGACTCACTCCTCAGTTTCTTAAAGAACTTTCAGCGCTCTACTGAGAGAGTTCTTCAAATACTAACTCCAGTGTAGCTCAAATGATGTTTGGGGTTACTTTAAAAAGCAATATAGTTAGAGTGAGGTGTTGCTATAGTAGATTACGTAGTCCTACCAATTCGGTTTTATTTCTACCTTTAAAGCATTATTGCCCAACCCTGGTTGCAGTGTGTAAATTGCAGTGCAGCTTTGTGTGCTGTGAAAAAATAATGAGTCACTTTGGTTTGGTTTACACCACTCTACAGTAGAGAGAGGACTCTCTTAGTTAAAAGGACAGATTCTCTTTTTGCTTTTGCTTTTTTTACTCAAGATTATTTATTATGGTTTTGCTTAAAAGTGCGGTTTCCTTGTGGTTTAACTATCATTTTGTGTGTGCTTAGTTTAACTCTTCATGCTACGTCCTGATCTGTGGAACTGTTGTTGCCAAACCAGTTTTTTTTGTTTTTTTTCCCCCCCCTCCGTGTGTGTAAAGGTGCTCAGCCCAACCCTAAAACACACAAATATACGGGAAGTGAGGCCAGATAGCGAAACGGCTCCAGTGAAACTACCTCTGTTATCTCGGGTCACATGCATAGCTGCCAATGCGGTGTTGGGACAAAGGAACACCGACAGAACGCACACGAGGATCTACCCACGCCATCTCGGACTCGTACAAAGATATACTCGGAAAATGACTGCCCGCACCTGGTGCAGTTTGTGGAAACCTTCCATCCACAGGGGGACGGAACTCCTCAAATATCAGACGCAACGATGGATACCTCTGCAGACCTGCAGCCGCCTCTTCACAGTAGGTCTGGGCTGGTGCATTGGTCCTCGGCTCGCCGACAGGATCCCCTTCTGTCGTGTACACTCTTTACTACAGGCTCGGACTAACGCTTCATTTCATTTTGTACTTTTATTTCAAATAGCTCTGGTAGGGAGATTCTGTTTTTTGTTTTTTGGAGTTTTTTTGGTTGCAGTTTTTTCCGTTTGGTCCAGCCAAACCTGCCTCTAGGTTCTTTCGTCTGAGGCACGTTTATTTGCCTCTGGCAGAGGGCGAGACGCTCGGTAAAACCTGTTTAAGGGTGATTGCTACAGAATGGTTGGGGGTGTTGTGAGCTTGTCGTTGACATTCAGAGCTGCCTTTTCCCGACCCTTTCTTTTTTTTGTTGTCAACTCTTATCTTTTGTTGTGTTGTGAATACTTGGCTGGAGTATTTTATGCTGCCCACGCTTAGGTATGAAACAACAAAATGAGTCGTGGTTTATGGGATCTATGTCCGACTTTTCGCTTGAGTCACCACAAACATGCAAACGTTTCACAACAGCTGGGTTACAAAGGTTTCTTCAAAGAGCTCAGTAGTTTAGACGCTATCGATAAAAATAGACTGATGTGTTCAAGTGAGAGACTGGTGAGGTTTATAAGTCACTGCCTCTAGGGGGAAGAAGGAAACCTCAAGGAAATCCACATCCCACTAGCGTCTGCAAACATGGTGCCGCCATGTTTTTGTCATCATTTTGACAGCCTAACCTCAGATTAGCTGCAGAACAACTTTGAAGCCATTCCCCTGCCACACGCACGTGATAGCACTTGATTTACGGTACTCTCGCTACGCTATGGGAGAAAATAAAACGTTAGGCGTAACCGCTGATTTACTGGCTGGTTTCCTGTAACTGGTTACTATGCTTCCATATTTTACTGTCGGTGTTCAGGAGCTGGAGAAGAGGCGGAAAGTGGAAGATGCCTACAAGTCTGCTGTGAATGAACTCAAGAAGAAGTCACACTACGGGGGTCCAGACTATGAGGCAAGAAATAAGAGAAGCACGTGAATGAGTCTAAACAGGACGTCTGTCCAATGAACAGGATGTGCTGACGTTGTCTGATTGTTTTTATGGAAATGATAAATGTGTTCTTCAAACATGGCCTTCTGAAAAAATGAAAAAGGAAAAAAAAAGACAACTTTTGCAGTAATGACAGCCTGGCAGACCATAGCCTTGCCAGCTAGATGAAGTCTGGCTAACTGCCTCAACTTCTTAAACGTTTCACATATTAGAGGCGTGTTTTGGGTCACCTCTAACCCAGGTTAAGCGCTGTCCGCAGGGTAATGAGAAACCTTGCTTTCTTTTCTCACGTTTCATCCCACTTTTCAGAAATGTCCTATTTGACTGTCTCCAAATCACCCCAGACCGTCCCCCTGCCTCACTGATAGCATTAGGCCCTTTTCTTTTGCAATTCTATAGGACTTTTCACAAATCACGTCAAAATAAAATATAAAGGTAAACATATAGCATGTAGAATGTTCCTAGAAACATGTAGAAACTCTGTTTACATCTTTTGCAAGGTTGTCATAATCTGCTCTGATTCTCCCAGGAGGGTCCCAACAGTCTGATCAACGAGGATGAGTTCTTTGACGCAGTGGAAGCTGCGTTGGACAGGCAGGACAAAATGGAGGAGCAGGTTTGACGAGAAACCACGACTGCGTTTGAGCGATTAACATTTCCTCTGGCCAATGTCTGATTCCGTTGTCTTTTACACATATCGGGTTCCTCAGTCCCAGTCGGACAAAGTCAGGGTACCTCGCCTGACGCCCGCCCCTGCCGCAGACACCTACTCCACCATTAGCACACACAGATTCGCCAGCAAGGTTTGGTTTGCTCTTTAACATGTCCGTCACACACGCATTTGTTTGGATGACCTTAGGGCTTCCCTCCTTTCTTAGCCTAAACAGGCAGTATCACCTTTGCAATTTCAACCTTCGTACTAGGAAAAAGCCTTTTTTTTTCCATGAACAGTTACTTCAGTAGGTCAACTGTCTTCTTGACTTCTGCTGTAGTGCTTCTTTGTTTTCTTCACTCTTACTTTCTCTTTCATCATGCTCCGCTGCTATCCAGCCTCATAGCCATTCCTCTTCCCTGTCCTCCGTTGAGCTAGTCAGTGCTTCCGATGACATTCACAGATTCAGCACCCAGGTACTGTACTCTGGTCCACAGGGAAAATGTCCCTGCACCCGCTTCTTTTCACCGCAGAGAGCATGCAGATAGCTCGGCTGTGTAAGCTAACCACTCGCTCTTTGCATCATGAGAGCAGCCGTTACTAGCGAAACCAAAAGTCCTGGAGGCGTCCTCAAGCCACATTTGTGATCAAAGCAGTAATTCGCACGTGGAGGGACACTGAACAGCGAGTTCAAAGAGGCCACGTTTAGTGTTTTGCCGTTTAGCGTTGAGAGGAGATGCTTTGCTTGTGTCGAACACAACTTCCATCTCTCCTCTGCTGTGTTGGCCACAACTGTGTCATGTTTCTGCTGGCGTCCTCAAATAGAAAAGTGATCAATATCTGTCCCCGTAACGCATAGGTGGAGGACATGGTGCAGAATCACATGACTTACTCCCTCCAGGATGTGGGCGGAGATGCCAACTGGCAGCTGGTAATAGAAGAAGGTGAAATGAAGGTGAGAGCAGAGAAGGGAAAAAGTGGTGAGAATTTACATTCCAGCCATATGTTTGAATGCCCTGGGAACGCCGTAGGCGTACCAGGATGCTTACTAGCAAGCAGACAAACGTACCTCTGTGGAAACGCTACTTGTTGTTTTGAAAAAAATAATGGAGTTTTGGTTTCAACTGTCGAGTTTATGTTCCTAACCACGTACAGTAGTGGTCAAACATGATGGCTGACCTGTTCTCCCCCTGAAGGTGTGTTTTGTAATGCGATGCTGGGTGCTGACGCGTCTTTAACCCGCTCACGCTCTCCTGGTGTCTCAGGTGTACAGGAGAGAGGTGGAGGAGAACGGTATTGTCCTGGACCCTCTCAAAGCCACACACGCCGTGAAGGGCGTGACGGGTCACGAGGTCTGCCACTACTTCTGGGACACAGCCGTCCGATTAGACTGGGAGAGTGAGTTCTCGCTTCCACTCATCCCTGTCACGTCTGCAGCGTTTGGCCTCCTCACGCTGATATCAGCCTCGTCTCTTTTCCTCCATCAGCCACCATTGAAAACTTCCACGTCGTGGAAACGCTGTCTGACAACGCCATCATCGTGTACCAGACCCACAAGGTAGAACCACTGTGGGGATACGTCGTCCCTGTTAACACAGGGGTGTAGTGTGACTTATTAAATGTGTGTGTGTGGGCGTGGTTGTGTTTCAGAGAGTGTGGCCCGCCTCTCAAAGAGATGTTCTCTACCTGTCGGCCATCAGGAAGATCTTAGCAACCAACGAAAACGATCCCGACACGTGGCTGGTGTGCAACTTCTCCGTGGACCACGAGAAAGCGGCTGTAAGTTTGCCGTCAGCCTAGCCTGTTGGGAGCAGCTGAAAACCGACTTCCCGCCTGTCGTTCCACTTCCAGCCCACAAACCGATGTGTCCGTGCCAAAATCAACGTCGCTATGATCTGCCAAACGCTGGTCAGCCCACCAGAAGGGGATAAAGAGATCAGCAGGGACAACATACTTTGTAAGATCACCTACGTTGCCAATGGTAGGTGCCCGCCTGTCTCCCTTCACATCTGCACTTACCCGCCGCTAGGGGGCGGTGTGTTACTAAAAGTGTGCCTGTGAGGCATGCTTTGGCACAAGTCCTGATCCTTCCTGTGTGTGTGTGTGTGTGTGTGTGTGTGTGTGCAGTAAACCCAGGAGGCTGGGCTCCGGCGTCAGTCCTGAGAGCCGTTGCCAAGCGAGAATATCCCAAGTTTCTGAAACGCTTCACCTCCTACGTCCAGGAGAAAACTGCTGGGAACCCCATCCTCTTCTGAGCACAAAAGGTTCGAATGTTTCTGATCGTGTGGTTGGTTGTAGTACCTGTATTGGTTTTGGTAAATAAGACTTTGTTCAAATCTGTAAGTAATTCAGTAAAATTTAAATAACGGTCTTTCTGATTTCCCGTTTTAGGCTTCCAGAAGGCCAGAGGAGAAGCCAGTCACTAATTACTAGACTCGTTTTGTCTTTACGTTAGAATGTGTAGAATCCTTACATGCAGAAAGGCGCGTCATCGTAGAGGGATGGGTCTGGTTTCATGGCTTTAACCCGTCCGTCCTCACCACCCCAGCCACATCGCTCTGGCTTATCCCCATTTGTTGGTCGTGGGGGTTCTTGTAAGAAAAACTTTCCTAAATTGGGTTTTGAATTGTGACCTCTAATGATCTTTTTGTATATTGTTTTGTACATTTCCTATGATTACAAATGTCGACGTTTTTGGGTTTGCTATCACTGGTTGCAGCCCCTCGTTTCACTGCTGCTGCTGTAACCTGACGGGAGGAGACTGACCCAGAAAGCATTGACGAGGTGTTTGACAACAGCCTCCCCCCACCCCCCCCCCCCTCTCTCTCTCTCTCTCTGGTTTGCCTTTTTCTGTCTGTATTTACTCTCCTCACAGTTCCAGGAGAGACCTTTATATTTGTAGATTCTTGTAACTTCTGTGTTCAGAAATCGATGGAGATTTGCTATTGACCAATGTGAGAAATGTGAATTGACTGTTTAATGCTTGAACCGTTGGACGGAGGCTGGGGAAACCCGGAAGAGGGGACGAAAACGTGCCCGGGAAGGGCCAGCCACCGTGTCCAATACGAAGATTCTTCTCTGTGGTTGAGGGAGAGCGGAGGCCGTGAAGCCTCGCGGCCTCCGCTTCACGGGCGTCGGCTTTGTCAGCGAGTCCCGCTTCTCTCGTGCACTATGAGACCTTTAAAGTCAGTTTTATTGAACACACCGTCTGCTCTAAGACGACATTTCACCTGCTCCCCTGTACTGCAGCCCGGCCCTTTGACTGAAAGTACCATCAGAATGCCTTAGAGGCCAGGATCCGTCGGTTTCTTTGCTCGTTTGTTTCTTTTTGAAGTCCTGGTTCTCTGAATCGCCACCAGATGTGCATTTATCAGCAGTGACTTGAAGTGAGGCGGCGGGGTCTTCATTTCATATCATCTTACCTCAAAATTCTAATTTGCCCTCGATGGTGTCGGGGCTTTATTGGCGAATCAGCAGGCGGGCACGGGGCATCAGTCGAAAGGGTCAGAGGTCAGGACCGACCTGGGTAATTGCTTTGATGATTACAAGAACGCATTTAGTGTTTTAACCTTGATATGTTGGTAATCTACACACTTTGTATATTTCTAAGCTGTACATCAGAAGTGTTATTTGCACTAAAAGCAGTTTGACAATGTTCTGTAAATTAAAATTGCCACACGACAGAAGTAAACGCCGTGTTGGGGTTTTTTTGTTGAACTCCCGACTGTTTGTTGGCTCCCAGACTGAGATCCGTGTGTTTGGTTCAGCTTGGAGATGGAACAACACAGCAGCCGTTGCTTCAAGGCTGTTTATTTATAGGACTCTATATAAATATCTCTTTACATTCATTTATATCTTTCAGCAAAAGGCAAAATGTTTGGATTTACAGAATAAATTATGATTTCAAGTGACATCGTGGGACTTAACAGTTGTCTGTGGATGTAGATGATGCAGAGGTATCAGCCTTATTGCAGGGTGTGTGTGGGTGTGTGTGTGTGTGTGTGTGTGTGTGTGTGTGTAGCTTCATGAGGATCGTCTGTGTGATCTCCTGAGTAAAAGCAACTCACTCCTGATGCAAACCTCACACACGACTTCCAGAGGTCTTCTGGAGGAGGAAAGTGCCCTAACCTGTCAGGTAGCCCCGCCCACCAAGCCACGCCCACAGCGAGAAACTCCTACAGTCATTCTCAACCTACATTAAAAGTGCCTTTTTTTCTTCCTTCCTTCCTTCCTTCCTTCCTTCCTTCCTTCCTTCCACCGGAGCAGGAGCAACATCTCCGCCTGCTCTGTGCTTCCTCTGATCTGGGGCCCCGCGCTGGCTTTGGCCCCTAGGCCCCCAGGCCCCCAGAATCCACCCGGGCTCTCACGTTCCAGGCAAATCGAGGGAAAAAAGACACTTTCAAATCCACCTTCGGCGATTCCTGCCCCGTCAGCAGGTGCACACGTTGAAGTTTTAAGTGTCTTTTCATAAAAAAGAAACAAAGAAATGTATTCCCCCTTTCCTCTGTTACATAGAAAGTAAATGTCTTTACGTTGGAAACATTAGACATGTATAAAACTTGATGGCACGCTTCATGGCATGCTCTCAGGGTTGGCCCTCGTTCTTCACCTTCCCAGTCCTCCTCCGTGGCCGTCACCGTGGCAACAGTGTTGTTTCCTCGTTCGTTCACGGGCAGAATGATTCAGTCTTTTTAGATGTTGGCGACAGAAGTGGCGAAATGGATGGAGCAGCGCTGGGTGGTGGAGCTCAAAAGCCGGTCTGGCCCATCCGATGGAGTGATTGTCCCATGTTGGCTGGAGGAAACGGAGGTGGAGAAGCTGCTCTTCACTGCGGGGTAGAAGAGAGGAACGGGGACGATGACCCGACGCTTCTGTGTGGCTAAAAAAAGGGAGAAATGGAGAAACATCTCACCAAGTAGACGTCCAGGACGGAGCCGTCGTCGCGGTCGAGGTCCACGTCCACGGTGCTCTGCTCCGACGTCAGACAGATGGCACTGTCCTCCAGGGTGAAGGTGGAGTTGGACGCCACGTCCTCTCTGAAACACAGTTGCATTTTACACATAAAAGCATCCCAGCAGACACATAAAAGCATCCCAGCATCCTACCCTGATGCCCAGATGTGACAGTGTATCCCAAACACACTCAGACATAAAATCTCCAACCGATATTTATCTTAAAGTATGGAAACCACTTTTACACTGTTAAAAGAATAATATGGGACATTTACGCTTCAGGACGGTAATTTACTGTGCAGCTACAAACTTCCACCACAGGGTGGCGCCAAAGGCCCTGCTACTCTCATCTGGAGCGTCAGGTGACATTTTGTGTCCACACAGAGGTGTTTGTCGTGGACCTTCGGCAGCTCCTCCTGCCTCTCCTGTGAGGGAACTAAACGTGTGTAAAAGCTGCTGATTAAATATTCATGTCGGCAGCAGGCGACCGGTGAAGAGGGAGGCCCAGCCTGAAGCCTGAACCCGACATGGTTGCACAGGCGGAGAGGGGACGGATGGGAAAGGCGTGAAAGAGAGTAGACAAAGAGCTGAATATTGAAAAGAAAAAAAAAAAAAATCGCAAATGAGGAAGTCGGGGGTTTTTTTTTCTAGCTTTCTGGAGCTGAGGCAAGTTTGACCTAAAGTAAGTCTGAAGATTTATAACAAACTTGGCATTTCTCTGGATAATTACATAATGGATCCCACATTTTGCCATATGTGTCTTTCAATTTCTGTGTCTTTGAAATTAAAAGACAGAGCTCTTCACAGCACAGGGAAGGAAACTGCAGATCCCTTTCACAGATTCCGGGAGCAAAGGTCAAGGCAGAGGCATTAATTATTCCAGTCACTCCTCCAAGATGGCTCCTGGAGTGTCTTTTCTCTCTTTTACCTCCCTGACAAACATCCCTGAGCTGGGATGTTTCCATGTGCAGGCTCATCTCAGAATGAGCTGGGACCATGACGTGCGTCAGCTACTGTTTGAGCACGGGTGACAGTGACGTCTGCACATGCGTGTGTGTGTGCGTGTGTGTGTGTGTATGTTTTGGGCGGAGTGCAGTCACACGCTTTTCCCTCTCGCTGTCAGCGCTGCATCGTACGCAAGGAGCAACCCGGAGGCGGAGCGAAGAGCAGAGCCGAGGTCGTACCCGTCCTCCGTTTGGGTGTCCACGTTGACGAAGACAGAAGAGTTGGAGACGGTTCCCACGGAGGAGCCGTCGCAGTAGGCGTGGTTGGCAGGGACCAGGTCTGGGCGCAGGTACAAGCCGGACACAGCTGCGGAGGAGTAGAGCGCAAGAAATTCCCTTCAGGTCAGAGAGGGGGAGAGGTCACATGGCCGTCTGCAGGGGTCAGATAAGGGCACCACCTCCCTCCTGAAGGAGCAACATCGCTTGTGGTTGCCAATGACAACGCACCAGATGTTTTGGCCTCAGAGGGCTAAACGCATGTCAGGAACTCAGAAGAACTCAAGAAGAAGAGCTTTTTCCCTCCATCTAACTATATAAAATATAGAATATTTTAAATATGAATGTTTGGCTGTAATATTCTTGTTCTGTCTGTGTGTGTGTGTGTGTGTGTGTGTGTGTGTGTGTGTACCTCTTCCATCCAGACTGGCCAGGCTGTAGGCTCCTCCCAGCCTGCCTTTCCTCTCCTCCCTGCTCCTCTCATCCGCCTGCGATGAAAGGATCTCCTGCGAGGACGACTTCAGAGCCGGGATGGAGGTGCGGGTCCTCTTTGAAGGGGAAAATCGAATTGCTGTGCAAAAAAAAAAAAAGGAAGAAAGAAAAATGTATAATGATAATAATAATAAAGAGAAGCAGCGGAGGGAGGAGGAGAGACTTCAAAGAGCGGGACTCCCTCACAGGCTCGAAAGTGGAACCCTTTTCTCTCCTGTGAGGGGACCTGGCAAAGACGAAGGTCTCACATCTGCCTCATGTCTGCGGGCAGGTGGGGGGGCAGCCGGGGGTGGTCGCCGTGGTTACATAACATCATCCAACTGCCTTCCATGATCGGCAGGAATGTTTAATCCCACCCTTCTGGTTTTTGGCCGCGTAAAACCGAGACGTCGTCTCCTTTCAAAGGAAGACGACGCTTCGTCCTTCAGTCAGCAGAGTTCAAGCTGGTTCAAAGTTCACATTCCAGCACATCCTAGAGATGATAAATCCTTTTATAATGAATCATTCAGCTATTAATTGAGTCCTTTAGTCGATGTATTAGTACAGTTCTGTTTTCATTATATCGCCTTTCACAATTAAATGGTCTCTAGGTGCTTTACAGGCAGAAACCCAGAGCCTGAACCCTCAGAGAGGCACAGAGGAGGAGAAACAGAGACAGGACAGAGAGAATAAAAGAGAGAGAAACTAATATGGCAGCACGCAGAGAAATTCAGGTGATAACCTGAACTAAGAGTAATAAAGAAGAGATAACAGCTGCCACGCCTGCACGGCTCCATCCCATAATAAACACATAAAGCCTCAGCGTGACACAGCTGTAAATAACCCTGAGGCCCCCCGCGGACTCCAGGCATCAGGGCGGGGCTCCCCGCCTCTGCCTGCTGCTTCTCTCCTCCGTCAGCGCCAACCGTCCGCCGGGCCCACTTACACTGGTTCTTCCTGAAGACCCTGGTGCTCATGAACTTGAGGAAGCGGCTGGCGTAGAACCCCGGCCGGTGCACCGAGACCGAGTCCTGCCACAGGCAAACGGGCACGTTAGAGAGAGAGAGAGAGAGAGAGAGAGAGAGAGAGAGAGGAGAGAGAGAGAGAGAGAGACAGAGAGAGAGAGAGAGAGACAGAGGAGAGAGAGAGTGAGAGAGAGAGAGATGAGAGAGAGAGAGAGAGAGGAGGGTTCAACCTACGCCGTCAGAAACCAGGGCCTTCCAGGAGTGCTCCAGCTTTTTCATGAACCTGTGGGGACACCAGCACAGCAGGAAGCCGCTTGGTCAGGGTTCTTCCTTTCCTCCATCAAACACACATGTTCATCATCGATCCGGCGGAGGAGCGAAGGTGTCGGACCTCCTCCTTCGTTTTTGTGTCTGTGGGCTCTTCTGTTACCGGCGAATCTCTTTGCAATCTAAATATGCTGGGAGTGTATCACACACACACCCTCATTTCTTCATATTAGGAGCCCTGACATGCGGTGGTGTGATTTATTGTAACCTGATAACGACGACGACAGCTCTGGGCTGAGCCAGCGTGGGTTTACTACCTGTAGGACTGCAGAATATCGATGATCCCGAGGTAGATGAGCAGCTTGTCGTCTTTGTGCGTCCTGGCGGGGATGCCGCCCATTCTGAAACCGGGAGAGAAGCACAGGGAGAACATGGCTGCTGCTGCTCTGGGGAGGGGCGGGGGGGGGGCAGATGTGTGCCAAAAAAACCCTCGCCGGTGTTTACATTCGGGCGCGGCGCTGCGAGTACGCCGGACAGACGGCGTGTTTGTGTTTTGCGTCGCCACGGTTACATGGGAGCCTGACTGTTCTGTGCGCTGTTGGAGCAGCACCCGACCCACAGCCCCCCATCCCCCCCCTCGGCGGAGCCCACTCACGTGTCGTCGGTGGTGAGGGCTTCGGCCGCCTTCCCGTCGCCCTGGATGGACTCCATGGCGGTGGAGTAGAGCACCCTCTGGCCCACGGGCCTCTTGCCGTCGCCCCCTGCCTGAGCGGGCTCGCCCCGGTCTCTGTGGCCCTGGTCCGGGACGTGGACGCCCAGCAGCAGGCTGTAGTCCATGATCTTAAAGCTCTCCAGCACCTACACCCACCCCCCCGGTGGGAAGGAGCAGAAAAAACGATTACTTTTAGTAATTGTAACCACAATCACCGTTGTCCGTGTCTACGCGTGAGAGAGCGAGAAGCGTCATTTCGATCCTTTTGTACGTCAAATACAGGTGAAGAAATTGACAATGATGTTGAAAACAGCAGATTGCGAGGACGGGATGTTTGGGCAGCTTCCTCCGGCCTCTCTGGAGGCGGAGCGCTCCACCTTTAGGCGGTAAATACACCATCATTAAGAAACGTTTGGAAAAACACCCTTTTTCTCCCAACCAAACAAGCCCACGAGCTCTCAGAAGGAAACCTGTGTTTAAACCAGTCGGGAGCCAAATAAACACGGTGTTTCTCCACAGCGAGCCGAGTGTCACAGTCCCACCCGTCTGACGGAGCCGGAGTGGGGGCCGCGCCAGGTACCCGGGCCTGACCTGAGCCTCAGACCTGGATAAATGTTTACAAGGTGGCAGCAAACGGAGGGAAAGCTGGAAGTGGACGTGAGAAACGCTGCCGTCGTAACAGGAAACCACGCAAAAAACAGCCTGACGGGGGGGGGGGAAAGGAAGAGCGGAGCTGCTGCCAGGGCAGCTTTTCCATATCAGTGGTTTGCATCCCTTCTCCTCAGGGCAGAGAGGAGGAGGGAGAGGAATAAAGGTGCCGCTACGGCCGCTCGTGGGATATATTTGGATATCTGAAAGCGCCAATCTGCCGTGCGGACCTTCGACGGCTGAAACCAGATTCCCCGTTTGAGGGATATATTTGGATATCTGAAAGCGCCAATCTGCCGTGCGGACCTTCGACGGCTGAAACCAGATTCCCCGTTTGAGGGATAAATTCCATTAAGATGTGACAACACACACACACACACACACACCCCAGGACAAACCGCCTGCACGGTTCAACGTGCATTATTCATGCTGTGTGTTGTTTTGGCACTTGGAGAGTCTCAGGAGGAGGAGAGCGGCGTAGAGGAGGGCGTTTGAAAGGAACCGGTGGAAATATGCACCTCTCAACCTCTTTGTTTCATCTCCCTGCTTTTCTGACCCCCCTGACGACACCGTGGCCCTCCGCCACTCCGAAGGTCTATTTGTGTTGGGGCCCTTATTACGCGGACAGCGGCTTGGCTCCGCTTCCTCTGCCCGTTTTGACCCCTCTTCTGCGTGTCGGGCCGCAGCCTCTCGGGGGGCGACGGGGTGAGCTGCTTACTCATGGAAATGGACAGCCGGTTTTGCTTAGAGGGCACTTTGCCTCCCGGTCAGGAGGGGAGCGCAGGAAGCCGTGACAATAACACACAGCAGCAGAGAGGACCTCAAAGCTAAAAAACACCTCCATTTACACACACCGCATCAACAACGCTGCACACAGCCTTTGTGTCACGCAAACAGGTGACGTGCAGAGGTATGAGCACGCAGGGCAGCTTGGAAATGCGCATTTAAGGTGCGTTCAGGCGCAGCTGTAAATGTGAGACAATCGCCAGGTTAAGCAAACAATGACTTAGCAGAAGGGGAGGACGTTTCCCTGAGGTCCGGTTGGGAAAACACCAGACACAAAAGAAGTTATCAGCCCCTGAAGGACCCAGAGGGCCGATCGGAGCCGCAAAAGCTCGCGGCTGAGAGAGTCTGCGCTGGAAATGTGGGAACCAACGACAGCCATTCAGGCCGTCGGCGAGCAGCCTTCCGGGAAGGAAGGAAGCACTTTCCCCGAACAGCCACAGTAAATGGCAGATTTCGCCACCCTTGACGCAAAGTAAAACCGCTGCCAGTTAATGTGTAATTGCCTAAAAGGTGCCTTCCAAAGAAGAGAAGAGAGACAAACCCTGTGTTACGTAAAAGGTAGAAGTAAATCTACTCGCAGCATCACACTGTTCAGTTTTAGCAGCTCTTTTCCGTCCAGCAGCGGGTGAATCCAGTAACTTGGATTCTCTGCATTCAGAGTTTCCAGGTCTGGCTAAAAAGGATGTTTCTTCTCTGGATGATATTTGAATTTAATGTAATGTCATGTAATTGAGTGACTGTTTCTGACGCAACAGATGGAATTACAGCACTGACGGCTGTTCCATAACCAGTAAATAAAGGTTCAAACTGGGTCCGGACGGCCCTGCAAAAACACCAGGCGTATAAACCAGAGCACACCCTATCTGAATAACACATAATGGCTGAATAAACATCATCTGGCCATCAGGCAGCTCTAAAATCAACTACAAACACAGATAAAGACAACCCATCTTATAAATCAGCCTGGCTCTGGAAGCTGTAGTTACCATAACAACAGCAGGACCAGGTGTCAAAACATAAAAACCTGCCAAAATTAAATTCAATACACTTCTTTTTTTTTTTTTAACTATTAAAAGAATAGTTTCTAGGTGCTTTACAGAGGCAGAAACCCAACACTTGAACCTCCAGATAAGCAAGGAAAATCTCAGGAAGGAACCTTGAGCAGGACCAGGCTGACAAGGAGGAACCGGGAAGATATACATGAAAGGTTTGCTTCTTTGGCAGGCTTTTGATCATTTACTGATCGGGCAGACCGGTGTCGGCTCTGGAGCATCAGCTCCGGTTCCGCTAGCTGTAGCTAAACTGTGTGTCAGCAGATAGAGCCCTGGCCCCTGGCCCTCAGGCTGGTCCCCCACACAGGACAACACTGATGAAGCTGGTGCCAGAGGACCAAAGCTGGAGCTGAACCAGCACCAGGGGTGTGTGTGTGTGTGTGTGTGTGTGTGTGTGTGTGTGTGTGTGTGTGTGTGTGTGTGACACACAGCCTCTCTCCAGCAATCTCCTCCTGATAAGATGTGACGTGGCGTCCCTGCGGTCCTTCTCTGTACCCAGGTCAGAATGTTTTAGTAGATAACGAAGGGAAGCGTAACCGACCTTCTGAATCGAGTGTTCTGTTCTCGTTTCTCGGAGAAGCTGGGCAGAATCACGACCTCGAGGCAGCGCCACAAAGAGATAAGGGAGCACTTGGTGAAACGTACCCGACAGTCTCTCTGGAGGGTCTTCATCAGGTTGTTGTAGGTCTCGGCGTCGAAGTAAAGCCCTTCTTCGTGCATGTCCTGGAAATCCAGGTCTTTGTAGGTGGGACAGGCCTTCTCTCGCTCCTTCCTGGAGGCTCTTCTCTTGTAGGTGGAGCCCTTCAGGTCATATTTGTAGTGCATTTTGACGCAGCGCGGCAGCACGTTGTTCATCACCACCAGTCGGATGTTGATGCCTCCCGACTGGATGCAGTAGAGTCCGTAGAACTTGGGCAGCAGCGTGCGCGGATTTTGGTTCAGGTTCTGCCAGGCCAAGGATCGTTTGGAATATTAAACGCATGCAGGCTGCAGCTAGGTGGGGTTTTATTTTGAAAGTTCTGGTGTCTCACCATGTAGTAACCAGGCAGCAACCTCTGGAGGAACTTGGCCTCTTTGTGCTGGACGGTTTTGATGATGAACTCGTCATCGCTGGTCAGGTAGAAGAGGGACCCGCTGGCCCCCGGGTTGGTCAGCTCGATCAGGGGCTCGTTCACCAAGGAGTACTGAGGAACGAGGAGCACCGTCAGCAGGAAACAGACTTTTACACCAATAACAGAAAGAAAAAGAACCAAAAACAGCACTGGAACAGGTGTTTTGGGTGGTTGTCGGAGCAAAGGTGCTCTGGTTTTATGGGACGTCCGTTAAACTTTTACATGCTGCAGCAGCATCGACCCGCTGTTAGAACGGCTGCTTTATGAGCTGGCTGCTGCCTCTGGAACACAGGCGTTCCAGTGAGGTACAACCCCACTGTGGGTTGCAGACCGGTTCTCCTCACATTCCCCAAGGGGGTGTGACGTCGCTGTGCCCCAGGTTCCCTGAAGGCCACTGGAGATCTATGAATAGCTGCACTGTGGCATCACAAACAGGAAAAGCTCTAAACCGCAAGCTGGGCGTGAGGACTTTCATTTCTGGCCCTTCTCAGTGTAAGACGGACGTGCGAGGAGCCACGAGTGAAAATAGGCAGGGGCAGCTTTAACACCGTAAGCTATACAAGCACAAGCACACACACACACACACACACACACACACACGCACACACACTGTCTCACTTCCCTTTTTTTAATTTCCTGCTCAGTTCTTTCCCCTTTAACCTTTTCTTCTTTTTGATCAGACACCAACAGGTAAAAAAGGGGAGTCTCACCAGGTAATCGTCCGGTTTGATGCCGAACAGATCTCTGAAGTAGCGGAAGGCCAGGGGAGCGTAGGTCTTGAAGCGGAAATCGGGGTAGTGGTGCGCCGGCGTCAGGTTGCTTCCCTCGCTGCCACAAAGCAAAGAGACATTCAAATGCAATCGATCAGAGAGGAAAAACGGAAAAACACGAGGGAATGCAGAGTCGCAGCCACCATCGGACACTGGTCAGGGGAAACAACGCGACGGCACCGGGGTCGGCGTGGGGACATGAGCACCGTTTCCTGTTAGTGTGTCGGTGGTGCCTTCACGATCCACCTGCACCGGTAAAAAGGCAGAGCCGTTGACCACAGTTCACCAGCGGCGACAGACAGCATCTCCAGCACCACAGCGTGTGCAGGTCTCCGCCTGGAGACGGAGGGCAGCTCTGATTTCTGGACGGAAACAACGCCCACCATCCTGAAGCAGCACAAAGATGCAGAACCGGAACAAAGCGCGCAAAGAAAAAGCCCGATCGAGACCTTCTCACACAGAACGAGCCTGTTTTCTTTCCGCCTGCAGGGGGGGTGGGGGGGGGAGACTATTACACGTTTAGAAGCACATTTATTCGCCCCAACAAGTCAGATGTGGACACTTTAATTGAATAAACGCCTGGTGAGACTACAAGAACTGGGTTAATTAAAGGTTTGTTTCCAGGGCACCTTGAAAACTGGTTTCCTGATAATTTGGGGGGAGGCTTTTCTAGGTACTAGGGTGGTTTCTAGGCTACTGCATTGTTGTGCATTTGTAATAGGATACAGGCAACTGTCTGGTTCTGCTGTGTAACACTCAACCTGTGACTCCAAACACGGTGAAACCAACAACAGCGATCTACCGTCAGCGCCTGACAGGCTGTGATGGCGATACACACTTTACATGAAAGCATTTAGCCAGAAATAGCACCAGGAAATGCTACTTTCCAGCTCTTCGGAGGGTCACCTGTGTGTGTGTGTGTGTGTGTGTGTGTGTGTGTGTGTGAGTGCGTGTGTGTGTGAGTGTGCCCCACGGGAAAGTGTGTGCTAATTACCAACACACTAACCAACGAAAAAAAATGTGCATGTGGGCGTCGAAGTTATCTGTACAATTTCCAGTCTTTCAAGGTAGCAGCGCGACAGGTCAAACAGAAGCCAGAGAGACACAAAAAAAGAGGTGAGGAGAGAAAAGTGGAGGAGACAAAGGAAAGGATGGCGTGAAAGCATTAAATAGCCGTCTCCATCACTCTGTCAGTGGCTACAAAGACAAAGAGGCTCGCTTGTGTCTGCTCACAGAGAACAGAGGATGGCTGTAACTGAGAGGGAGGGAAAAGGAGGCTAACGCATACGTCAAATGCCAAATGCACAAGATCTGTTTTCATGCTGCCTGTTTTCATTCGTTTTGTCCGGGTTTGGTTCTTTTTTTTTTGCCTTCGAGCACCGTTTCCTTGCCTCTCATTCAACCTACTGAGGAGCACGCCTTCCACGCTAAGCCGAGCGAATGAAAAGGAAGCCTGTGGCTCCGGGGCCGCCAAACAGGTCGTGTTTGACCGCCGCTGAAGCAGGATTTGACTTTAGAGCGTGCGATGAAGGGCAGGTTTGCATAAGGAACACTGAATTTGCATATCCCTCTGGCAAATCCCAAGTTTTTCCAGTAAGGTTCCTAATCCTGGTCACATGACTGCCAGGAATCACATTGGCGCTGACGTGCGGATGAATTCTATACGCTAATGCATGCATGGATATGAGCGACTCGTCTGCAGAATCCCTGGTTCAGCTGTGGATTATCATGTTTACTGGAGGCGAAGACAGGCCGAGACGACACAGCCAGAGCAACGTTTTGCTCCGTGGCTGGAAGAGAAGCGCCGACAGCTGATTTCACACTTCTCCGGCTGGATTATCTAGAACAGTTTTCTGCCCACATCCTGACTAACAAAATACACTCTGTTGATAAATGATGGTATAATCAGGTGTTTTCTACCCGGCAGCAAATATTAGACTCGAAGTTCCAGTTTCTAGAATTGTGTTTTTAATGTTTTTTTTTTTTTTTTTAAATCATTTTAGCTTGTTTTTGTTTTTTTTTCCACACACACAGACAGTCATATTTACTGTAAGTGGACACACAGGCGAAGCTGTGTCTGTGGCTACATTTAACACTGTCAATTATCCTGACGTGGCAATTACCCAGATCTGATGAATGCACATCTGAGCGCGCTGGCGCTGCCTGACACCCACCTGGGCAGAAAGACGCTCTCCACCATGTAGAAGTCTTGCATAAGCACATCTCTGTCGGGCTTGGAGGTGAGGTTGCCCACTGTGTAGCCAATCCCCAGCTGAATGGCGCCCTTCAAGGCCGATGACGTGGTCTAGATTGGAAAATAAGAGGGAGGAAAAAGCGTCACATGAGTCAGGCTCCTACAGAACACTGTCACCGCCGTCGCCACTATAAAACGAACCCCGCTGAGTTCCACTGTGAGCCAGAAACTCTAAAAATGTCTACGTGTGTGTCTGACAGAAGAGAAAGATGTTAAAAGTTTGGCCCAAAAGAGAGCCTTCAAGTGAGCACGCCAGGCCTCCAAACTCACGACCTTTGGACAGCAGCTTTGTGTTGGAACTCATTCAGTTTGGAATTTAAAAAAGAAGAAAAAAAAAAGCCATAAATGCGCTCCCACTTCTGTCGCCAGGGACGGCGACACAACGAGACCATTGACGAGCGCTCCCTCGTAAGCTGAGCGAGCCCTGAACAGACAATTTAACGGTGTTAGGAAACGGTTCCACAACGGTGACGTCTGAAGTAAAAAGAAAGAAAGAAAAACAAGTGTGACCAAGGCCTGAGTGATCTGTGCAGAAGGACGCCTGTGAGGACCCGCGTGACGGAACAGTAAAGACCTTGTGGGCTAACGCGGGACATTCTTCTCACCTTTTTGTATGTTTTCTCTCTGCTGGTGCTCCGAGGAGCTCCCACCCCGTCGGCTGTGCTCGACATCTGCAACAGACGCAGAAGAACACGCAGTGAGCGGCCGGCAGCAGCGGCCGTGCCAGCGCGGCAGAGCAAGAACTTACCTTTGCTTGGCGAATAGCTGCAGCAGACAGGCGGCGATCAGGGTGACATTTCTTGATTGCGGTCGCGGGCGAGCATCGGGGAGAGAGAGAGGGGTCTCTCCGGGAATCTTCTGCGTAAGGGCAGAGTTATTAAAAGCTTCAAAAACAAGACAAAAAAACAAAACAAAACAGGCTTCTGCTCTAGAGTTGTGACAGACTGAGGACGGAGGGAACCATGGAAACCAGCGCAGACTCCTTGGTGAAGTGGGTTAGGTTGAAGGCCAGTGACATCACTCCGCCGTTCCTCAGGGCCTAGTACCAGGTTCCCTCCAGTCCGCCTGGTTTCCTGCTCTCCTGTTACTGCACCGCTTCCCAAACACCTCGCTTTCCACTGCGTGTGCGCTCTGTGATCCACAGATGCAGAGTGAACGGGAGGGGCCTACCGGGAAAAACCGGAGCCGTTTTGATGAGCTCTGACACGCCTGCAGTCGCCACTCCTCCTGCATATAAATGCACCTGCTGTCCCACTCCTCCGTGCCCTCTGAGCAGCACCTCCGTGCTCTGCTGTGAAACCAGTAATCACCTCCCAAACTAAGGCCTCTCATCCGATATGACAGTACATGCCCGGTCCACCTGCAGCTGAACCGTTCAGAGCCCCCCGGCCACTACGTTATTGCCACTTCTCTTGGTCACATCATTTCATTCGCCGTAAGAGCACTTAAACGTGTCATCGCCACGTTTAAAAATAGTCTTTGGAATCAATTGCACACACAAAAGCCCGCTCACGGGCGTGTTCAGATAATGAAAGAACGCAGGAGAGGCTCGTATCTGCAGACGGGCACCTTATCGACGCTTCAGCTCCTCGGTTGCTATCAACAAAACGCACAACAGGCGTGCATTTTCCACGGAATGAGCGACTCCGCCCTCCAATCACACCATCTCCCGCACTCTTTACATAAGATTCGGCCTAATTCTGTTTGCGGAAGGAACATTTGCTTGTATTCAAACGTGCTGCCGGTGGCTAACGCAGGCAGGGGGAGGCTGACTTGTCGCATTCACACTTCGCCAGTGGCGTGAACTGAGTGACCTGTGGGACCTGTGGGACGGCCTGGAGGAGCTGTGAAGGACCTTCCTCCTTCGCCCTCCTCTGTTCGGTGCGTTAGCATTCAGGCTGAGGTGTTCCGATCCAACAGAACGTTTCCAGAACGATCCACGTGAGGCCTCCCCGGTGGAGAACAACAGCCGGCCGGCCGTTGTTGTCCTCTCCACAAAAGAGCAGACACGGGGACGAAAATGGATGGATCCTCCTCCTATACACTCCCTTTGCAAATACCAACAAGGGAAAGTGTATCGCTTGTGTGTGTGGGGTGGGGTGTGGGGGGGGGCAGTGCGTGTACAGTATAAAGCAAAGGTAACAGGACACCTTCTGGGACACAATTGCATTTCTGTGCCACAAATAGAAACGCATCCATGTCCAATCAATGTCCTCAGCAGGTAGAGGCTGTTTCCTGGTTGAAGGCCCACATTTAAAGAAAGAGATCGTGTGGGGATGAAAACGGAAAAAAAAACCTGAGCGATGGACTGAAACCATCATTCAAGACTGAAGCTCATTTAAAATGAAACATTAAAAAAAAACCACTTGATCAAAAATCTGTGGCCTTTATTATTGTGACGGTCTTCTGTCTCTCCCCACGACCCTGAACGCAACACGCGTGTATCACCAGCAGCTCCTCTGGCGTATCGCTTACACGGCTCCGCCGGACCGTCACAGCTCCCGTGGAAGTGAAAGCACCGCTCCCTCGGACCCGTCCGCTACCTGCTGACCCGCCTCAACTGCAGAAAAAACAAGCCAGCGCGCTCCATTCAGGGGTGTTGCTATGGTTCCGCCTAATTCAAACAAGCCAACTAAACGAATAACAGGAAAACACACACAGAACAAACACGGGTTAACACATGAGCTTTTTAGGCATAGTTACACATCTCATATATGCAGCTTTTCTCTCCTAAGTGGATTTGGAAAGCAAATAATGAGTGGAAACAGCAGGCTGGAGGGTTTGGGGTTTTTTGTGGGACTCATTCTGGTTCATTTCTTTCTCTATTTTTGTGTCCCCAGAAGCCTAAACACCAAAAACAAGCCTAAAAGGCATTCTTTTACAACAGGGACCTCAGCTGGAATCAAATTTCTTGTGTTTCTCCTGCTGAACAACCTGTGAATGATCGATATCGACAGGGTAGAGAAGAAAGGAGCGATAGGGGACAGTAAAAAAACGAGTGTTGTGCCCGTGGGAGATGTGCACCCAGCCCAGGGAGGCTCCCAGCTCTCAGCAGGAAGTTGTCAAAATGCCAAGTGCTAGACCGGATCGACCAGCCGCAGATGGGACAGACTTTGACCGTTTGCCCCAGCACGAGAAGCAGCCGGAGAAGGAAAAAGAGGAGGAGGAGGAGGAGGAGGAGGAGGTCAACTTCTCTCAGCACAGTCACATGATTCAACTCGGGGAAAGCCGGGTGGGGTTGAGGGACACAATGGAGCAGGGAGAGATGAGTATATAAAGACTCAGCAGTGTACTGCAGAGAGAGAGACGAGATAGAGAGCCAGGGAGCAGAGCAGTAGAGAGAGAGAGAGAGAGGGAGAGAGAGAGAGAGTGAGAGAGAGCGATGCCTTGTAGGATCGATACGCTTCACCACCACGAAGGCTCATTACAGCCGATTTATCACATCTGAGCCGCCAGTGTTCCGCACGCAGGCTTGTGATGCCGTAACCAAGGAAAAACATGATCCCGTGACCAGAAGCAGGCTCAGCCGTCCCGGCCCAGCCGGGGCGCCTTCACTCGACCCTGCCCCGTCCAAAGGTCATGTGACTTCCCTGGCCTCAGACGGTAAACAGGCAGGTCTGCGGGCCGTCTGAATCTCAGAGTGTACACTTTTTCCCAGCTAAACTCAGGGTGGTGAAGGGGCTCCGGCGCTCACACGCCGGCGCAGATAAAGACGAGGAGCTTTCATGTCAGCAGAGTTCTGCTCTCTTTCTCAGCCGCCATCTTTGTCCTCGACCTTTCGCGTGATGGCGTCTTCCTCCCACTCACCCGCTCCAGCAGCCTATCCCTGCAGGACCCTGAGCGGGCCCCCTTCAAGCGTCGTCACCGCCAGCGCTGCAAATGCAGGCAGTCGAGCACGGCCAAAACACAACAACAACAACAACAACAACACTAGTTTTATCGACACATTTGTGCCGATTCGCCCGTCATTTTCTAGTGCTCCTGTTGGCAGTCCAGCCTGAGATAAACAGATGTTTCTGAAAGCCTCCTCTCTGCAGCTGTTGTGCAAAGTCTTTCACTTTTAAGGGAAAACTTGTGAACGTTAAACATGGATCTGACCTCCCAGCAGGCCTGGCGCGAGGTATGTGCTGACATGAGGGCAGCCCGAGCAATGAAAGAGGACAATAAACCCGATAACAGAGAGAGAGAGAGAGCGAGGGAGAGAGAGACAGCCATACTCTGCTTAAAGGGACTCAGCTAAACGAGGGGTTGGTGGTAACCAGTCAAAGAGGTTCTGAGCTGGAACAATCATTCTGCTCATCCGATGAAACGGTGGAATAGAAACAAGCGTGTGTCAGGAAGGTAGATTCAACCGTTACTGACTGATGGAAAACTGCATAGAGACAGAGACTGGAGACGTCACTGGTCTGGGTTCAGGTAAAGAGGAAGAGTTTCAATCCTTCTTAAAAAAAATAAGGGTTCAAGGTAGCAGATTCCAGAGCAAACCACATGACCCCACCCAGGTGACCCCGGCCAGGCAGGAGCGCGTGCTGGGACCTGGTTGACCTTCTCTGATTTAATAAGCCAGCGCTGGTACATTATGAGCGCAGCGCTGTGCCCTTTGACCCCCTAAAAATCACAAGACCGCATGAAAAAAAACCCTGAAGCTGTTACACAACCTCTTCACGGTATAAAATCAGCCGTAACGCTGGCCCCCACCCCCGCCCCCACCCACGGGGTCCTTTGGTTAGTACTTAGAGCCATTAGTGCCGCTTTTATCACAGTTTGGTCGCTGGGTTAAGAGTTTCTGACGTTTCTGGCCATGACAGGGCTCTGGCTCTGGTGACACACAGCAGATCAGGTGGAAAATGTTACGTAACACACAAACGCTGGGCCTCAGGTGGCCAGAGGGGCCACATTTGCGTGAGCTGCTTTCCCTTTCAAACATCCTCTGCGGGAGGCTGGTCCACCTGCCCCGATCGGAGCCAGCCCCACAGCCAGCCAGGCAAATCAGGAAACCAGGCTGCTGGTTTGGAATTTAAAAAAAAAATCACATGCAACAGTTCCCAAGCCTCGTTCTGCCCTGGAAGGGAGCCTCCGTGGCATGAATGTTCTCAATCCGCCTTGAATAACAGCTAAATTAGTGATATTCCAGCCTCTGTGACCTCTAATCCTGACCCTGGAGATGGGGAAGACGGGCAGGAATCAGTCAAAAACAGCAGATTTGGTTGTTTTGGTTGTTGCAGGCTGGTTTTTTTTTATCATAATAGCAGATCCGTCCACCTTGGTGAAGCTGCCCTCTTTCTCCCAGCATAACTCAAGGCGCAGTAAAGGACAGATGTCATGGCTTTCCCAGTCAACCCAGTCCCAGTCCCAGTCTGCTGTCGGTCCTGAGCTGCAGATTCAGCAGGTTGCTCTTGGTGCCAAAGCTGAAGCTGAGCTGGTTGGACGTCAGAGCGCCGCTGGGAGAGAAGCGCTCCAACTGATACACTGATAGTGGTAGTGATATTGATGATATGATATATGAGATATGAGCAGTCGGATTTCACATGTTATAGTGGTTAACGAGCTTCAAAGTCGTGTTGTTTCGGGATGAGCCGAGCAGAGCTGCAGTTTCACGTCCGAATTCACGAGAGCTGCTGACAAACTCCTGGGTTGATTGTAAACGAGAGCGCGAATAACAAACAATAAAGCAGCAGCAAAGCACGAAAGAGGAACCGAACTGCCCCACCATTCCCACCTCCATTTATGCTGTTTCACGTATTATTCACTTCTCGGGGTTGCGTTGGAATCAGTAAAGACCAGGAAAATCCTGCATCGGTTCCAGGTTTTTGCACCTGTCGCAACACCTGACGCATCGACGTGAAGGTAACCTAAGGAAAGGAGGTAATCCACGCACTAACCACTGTTAAAAGATAAAAACAGAAATATTACCAGCCAGCCGGGTCCTTCAAAAGTGAAACTAGTTTCCTTCAGGGTCAGTAGCTTCCGTCGCAGAAAACAACAGATTAATAATAATTTCCTCCAGAGGTCGAGCCTCAGCCTTAAAAAGTGGGTTGCTTGACCAAAGAAAAGGACATGTCGCTGCTCCCGAAGGCTGAGAACCACTGAGATGTCGCTTCTGTGCAGAGGAGAAAAACCGACCCAGCCTCAGCTCAAACACGACTCAGCGGCGACACCTACAGGCGATGTGGGGGAACGTCATTTATTCAAAGTATGACAAGTTTCCAGTTTGTGCTTTTACACGGATTGTTTTGATATCTACATGGCATAAAATAGATGCATAGAAATATTATATTTTAATTTATAAATTACACATATCTGACTAACAATGTCCCAGCAATTTCATGACACACACAAAAGAAATAAAAAAAATATTAAAGACTTGGAGGCCCCACAGCAAGAAGGTTGTTGGTTCGCTTCCAGCTGCTGCCGGCCTTTCTGTGTGGAGGTAGCATGTTCTCCCTGTGTGTGTGTGGGTCCCCACCGGGTACTCCGGCTTCCTCCCACAGTCCAAAAACATGCGAGGTTAATGGGAGACTCTAACTTGTTCCTCATGTGTGAATGTGAGAATCTTAATGCTATTTCGCCTCACATTGTAGTCATTTAGCAGAGGATTTGGTCCAAAGAAGCAATTATTGTTATCAGTAACAGACAGTGAAGAACATAATCAATAAATATCATTATCAATACAACAAATACCAGCTTACATCCTAAAATTGCTCACTGCAGCTACTGACCAACTAATAAGAAGGAGAGAAGAAGAGAGAGCAGATGAGAAGGAAAGAAAGTGCAGTTAGGAGAGCAGGATATGATGTAAGGTTAGAGTAAACTTGATGGCTTCAGTTTGTCACAGTAAAAAAGGTGAGTTTAAAGCTTCAGTGGAGTGAGTCATTGTCAAAATACTCAGATTTGTCAGGATGACTGTAGGAAGAGAAAGACATCCTAAAACCAGCACCGTCAGGTCGATGTTTTCACACGTTAAACGACTAATGGCTCACTAACATCCACGGGGCGTTGGCAGGGTTTTTCCTCATTGGAGGCCCTGAAAACAATCAAATCGAACAACATTTAAGTTACAACTATGATAATGAAATAAAACAGCAGTTAAACAAGTGAAAAAAAAAAGATGTGTTGTGATTACCCTTGACCTGTTGCACATTTTCTCCAGGCAGCATCAGAGGAGAAGAAATATAAAAAAGACCAATATAAATATTGGAGAAAAATATGATCTTCTTTTTCCTGAGGAGAGAAAAAACAGAAAAAAAATTCACATTAGATTTTATAAAATGATATTCAGAACTGGAATAAATGCCATTAAATTTGACTTGTACAAACACTGCACAATTTATGATAAAAAGCATCTTTCTATTGGTTTGGTGACACAAGCTAAAACCAAAATATTGGACTAATTGTCGTAGATTATATAGAGACAAAAGGACACAATTTGCCAAACTTACCAGGCGCGTCATTGCTGGGTGTTCCAGTACTGTTATCAGGCGGTGGTGGAGCAGCTGGAGCTGCTGGTGGAGGAAGGAACATTACTGATCAAGTTAGAATTCAAAGAATAAAAGTCAAAATAAAAGAAAAATAAACCTAGGTGTAAAAATTGTATTTTGTCACCAGTGTGAGAGGCTTCGCTTAAATGATGTCTAATGCAGTTGATGATAAACAGCATCATTCTTGATTTGGTGACACACAGAAAAAAAATAAAAGGTTTTACAGACTCAGTGGTAGAAGAAGATGAACACTCACCATTCTTGAAATCACAGAGAGGATCGCCATCTGTTTTTTTTAAGAGAAGATATTCCATTATTAGGTGCTGTGTTGATTAAAAGAATATAAACGGATATTTTAATCTGTCCCCAGTCTGAGAGACTTCACTTCAACGATCTCAAGCTCTGATGCTGGTCTAGATTGGAAACTTACCCAGTTGGTTTTTATAATAGCTGTGGCCACCAGTTTAAAATTAAATTTCAAATATCAGATTGAACAAACCCAAATAAAAACCATAAATTACCTGTGCACAAGGAGGTCGGCATGGGGGAACTCCCATCCTCAAAGTCACATTTAGCGTTTTCATGGGTGTAGCAAACAGACGACCTTCATACTGGCAGACTTGATTCAATCCTGGACGTCCTGGGCAAACTTCAAATGGACGCTTATTTGGATCAAGTTCCATCAAGTTCTCTTCGTCACAAATGACATCCTTTGCCTTGCTGGCACATCCCTGATCTGAGCAGTAAAACCTCTTCATGTTTCCTTCTGAGAGACCAGCCAGGCAAACACCGACACAGATGAATGTTCCTAAACCTCCACCAGTCCTGGGGCCCCACATCTCTGCTTCCCACTGTTACGTTAGGAGGTTTTGGTGGTTTCCGTTTCCTAGAGGAAACAACAAATGAATGATTATCAAATTTATTCCCTTTTTATTCCCTATTTATTTACTTTGCTCATGGCAGAGAAGAAGGTGGATGGTCCTCAGCTCTGCCTCAAAGAGCTAAAATGACACAACTTGAAAACGTTCTCGAAACTTACTTCTAAATTTGGTTTTATTTGATTTGTTGTGTTTAACAGGGTTGGGGAAATTGATTTTCTATGTTCAAACTAGTTCAAACTTCAGTTTAATAATTTCAACATGAACTAGTTCAGTTTATAATTCAAAAATTTTAAAGTTCCACAGTTCCAAAATAGTTCATTTCTTTTTTTCCCCATATGTTGCTGTGAGGTTTTTTTTTTTAATACTGCAGTAGAGCCACAATATTTTATCAGTTATCACTGAAACACTGCGTCAGATTTCATTTTCATATCTAATTTTAAATCTTACATCTCAGACTGTTTAGTCTTAGGTTTGTTTATGTTTTCTTTCAGTTTATTGTTGAGGCGTGTTGGTGCTTTTTCTTGAAGACAGTCATTGAGATTGTGGTTGACTGCCATTAGATTTGCAACTACATTTGTTGTTAGCTACCTGCAGTCAATGACAGGCAAAGGCTAGCAAACTTAGGGTTAGGGGTTAGGGCTAATGGTTACGCACTACTGTGGTAGGTTATAATAACAGATTTAGGAGAGCACAGATGTGTACCAGATTCACTGTTGATCGCATTTAAAAACGTGACTTTGCGAAACCCTAACGTTGTTCATTTGGTTTGATGACAGTGGTCTGGGCTCTCTGCTGTGTTATTCTAGACCAGGGGTCGGCAACCTGCGGCTCCGGAGCCGCATGCGGTTCTTTAGCGCCGCCCTAGTGGCTCCCTGGAGCTTTTTCAAAAATGTTTGAAAATGGAAAAAGATGGGGGAGGGAAATATATTTTTTGTTTTAATATGGTTTCGGTAGGAGGACCAACATGACACAAACATTCTTAACGTTTTCCAATGCTGTAAAAATGTGTAGAATAAATTTTAAATTTCAGCATTTCTGTCAACGAAGATTTTGCGCCATCTGCTGTTTGATCTCTATAAATGCAGGCTGCGTTTTATTGCT